>CM059800.1:27483986-27612598 GCA_030435695.1 Brachymystax lenok tsinlingensis | reverse complement strand
TTTACTACTGTAACTGATGTAAGTAGTTTTACTACTGTAACTGATGTAAGGCGTTTTACTACTGTAACTGCTGTAAGGAGTTTTACTACTGTAACTGATGTAAGGAGTTTTACTACTGTAGCTGATGTAAGGAGTTTTACTACTGTAACTGATGTAAGGAGTTTTACTACTGTAACTGATGTAAGGAGTTTTACTACTGTAACTGATGTAAGGAGTTTTACTACTGTAACTGATGTAAGGAGTTTTACTACTGTAACTGCTGTAAGGAGTTTTACTACTGTAACTGATGTAAGGAGTTTTACTACTGTAACTGATGTAAGGAGTTTTACTACTGTAACTGATGTAAGGAGTTTTACTACTGTAACTGATGTAAGGAGTTTTACTACTGTAACTGATGTAAGGAGTTTTACTACTGTAACTGATGTAAGGAGTTTTACTACTGTAGCTGATGTAAGGAGTTTTACTACTGTAACTGATGTAAGGAGTTTTACTACTGTAACTGATGTAAGGAGTTTTACTACTGTAACTGATGTAAGGAGTTTTACTACTGTAACTGATGTAAGGAGTTTTACTACTGTAACTGATGTAAGGAGTTTTACTACTGTAACTGATGTAAGGAGTTTTACTACTGTAACTGATGTAAGGAGTTTTACTACTGTAACTGATGTAAGGAGTTTTACTACTGTAACTGATGTAAGGAGTTTTACTACTGTAACTGATGTAAGGAGTTTTACTACTGTAACTGATGTAAGGAGTTTTACTACTGTAACTGATGTAAGGAGTTTTACTACTGTAGCTGATGTAAGGAGTTTTACTACTGTAACTGATGTAAGGAGTTTTACTACTGTAACTGATGTAAGGAGTTTTACTACTGTAACTGATGTAAGGAGTTTTACTACTGTAACTGATGTAAGGAGTTTTACTACTGTAGCTGATGTAAGGAGTTTTACTACTGTAACTGATGTAAGGAGTTTTACTACTGTAACTGATGTAAGGAGTTTTACTACTGTAACTGATGTAAGGAGTTTTACTACTGTAACTGATGTAAGGAGTTTTACTACTGTAACTGATGTAAGGAGTTTTACTACTGTAACTGATGTAAGGAGTTTTACTACTGTAGCTGATGTAAGGAGTTTTACTACTGTAACTGATGTAAGGAGTTTTACTACTGTAACTGATGTAAGGAGTTTTACTACTGTAACTGATGTAAGGAGTTTTACTACTGTAACTGCTGTAAGGAGTTTTACTACTGTAACTGATGTAAGGAGTTTTACTACTGTAACTGATGTAAGGAGTTTTACTACTGTAACTGATGTAAGGAGTTTTACTACTGTAACTGCTGTAAGGAGTTTTACTACTGTAACTGATGTAAGGAGTTTTACTACTGTAACTGATGTAAGGAGTTTTACTACTGTAGCTGATGTAAGGAGTTTTACTACTGTAACTGCTGTAAGGAGTTTTACTACTGTAACTGATGTAAGGAGTTTTACTACTGTAACTGATGTAAGGAGTTTTACTACTGTAGCTGATGTAAGGAGTTTTACTACTGTAACTGATGTAAGGAGTTTTACTACTGTAACTGATGTAAGGAGTTTTACTACTGTAACTGATGTAAGGAGTTTTACTACTGTAGCTGATGTAAGGAGTTTTACTACTGTAACTGCTGTAAGGAGTTTTACTACTGTAACTGATGTAAGGAGTTTTACTACTGTAGCTGATGTAAGGAGTTTTACTACTGTAACTGATGTAAGGAGTTTTACTACTGTAACTGATGTAAGGAGTTTTACTACTGTAGCTGATGTAAGGAGTTTTACTACTGTAACTGATGTAAGGAGTTTTACTACTGTAACTGATGTAAGGAGTTTTACTACTGTAACTGATGTAAGGAGTTTTACTACTGTAACTGATGTAAGGAGTTTTACTACTGTAACTGATGTAAGGAGTTTTACTACTGTAGCTGATGTAAGGAGTTTTACTACTGTAACTGATGTAAGGAGTTTTACTACTGTAACTGATGTAAGGAGTTTTACTACTGTAGCTGATGTAAGGAGTTTTACTACTGTAACTGATGTAAGGAGTTTTACTACTGTAACTGATGTAAGGAGTTTTACTACTGTAACTGATGTAAGGAGTTTTACTACTGTAACTGATGTAAGGAGTTTTACTACTGTAACTGATGTAAGGAGTTTTACTACTGTAACTGATGTAAGGAGTTTTACTACTGTAACTGATGTAAGGAGTTTTACTACTGTAACTGATGTAAGGAGTTTTACTACTGTAGCTGATGTAAGGAGTTTTACTACTGTAACTGATGTAAGGAGTTTTACTACTGTAACTGATGTAAGGAGTTTTACTACTGTAGCTGATGTAAGGAGTTTTACTACTGTAACTGATGTAAGGAGTTTTACTACTGTAACTGATGTAAGGAGTTTTACTACTGTAACTGATGTAAGGAGTTTTACTACTGTAGCTGATGTAAGGAGTTTTACTACTGTAACTGCTGTAAGGAGTTTTACTACTGTAACTGATGTAAGGAGTTTTACTACTGTAACTGATGTAAGGAGTTTTACTACTGTAGCTGATGTAAGGAGTTTTACTACTGTAACTGATGTAAGGAGTTTTACTACTGTAACTGATGTAAGGAGTTTTACTACTGTAGCTGATGTAAGGAGTTTTACTACTGTAACTGATGTAAGGAGTTTTACTACTGTAACTGATGTAAGGAGTTTTACTACTGTAACTGATGTAAGGAGTTTTACTACTGTAGCTGATGTAAGGAGTTTTACTACTGTAACTGATGTAAGGAGTTTTACTACTGTAACTGATGTAAGGAGTTTTACTACTGTAACTGATGTAAGGAGTTTTACTACTGTAACTGATGTAAGGAGTTTTACTACTGTAGCTGATGTAAGGAGTTTTACTACTGTAACTGATGTAAGGAGTTTTACTACTGTAACTGATGTAAGGAGTTTTACTACTGTAACTGATGTAAGGAGTTTTACTACTGTAACTGATGTAAGGAGTTTTACTACTGTAACTGATGTAAGGAGTTTTACTACTGTAACTGATGTAAGGAGTTTTACTACTGTAACTGATGTAAGGAGTTTACTACTGTAACTGATGTAAGGAGTTTTACTACTGTAACTGATGTAAGAGGAGTTTTACTACTGTAACTGATGTAAGGAGTTTTACTACTGTATCTGATGTAAGGAGTTTTACTACTGTAGCTGATGTAAGGAGTTTTACTACTGTAACTGATGTAAGTAGTTTTACTACTGTAACTGATGTAAGGAGTTTTACTACTGTAGCTGATGTAAGGAGTTTTACTGTAGCTGATGTAAGGAGTTTTACTACTGTAACTGATGTAAGGAGTTTTACTACTGTAACTGATGTAAGGAGTTTTACTACTGTAGCTGATGTAAGGAGTTTTACTACTGTAACTGATGTAAGGAGTTTACTACTGTAACTGATGTAAGGAGTTTTACTACTGTAACTGATGTAAGGAGTTTTACTACTGTAACTGATGTAAGGAGTTTTACTACTGTAACTGATGTAAGGAGTTTTACTACTGTAACTGATGTAAGGAGTTTTACTACTGTAACTGATGTAAGGAGTTTTACTACTGTAACTGATGTAAGGAGTTTTACTACTGTAACTGATGTAAGGAGTTTTACTACTGTAACTGATGTAAGGAGTTTTACTACTGTAACTGATGTAAGGAGTTTTACTACTGTAGCTGATGTAAGGAGTTTTACTACTGTAACTGATGTAAGGAGTTTTACTACTGTAACTGATGTAAGGAGTTTTACTACTGTAACTGATGTAAGGAGTTTTACTACTGTAGCTGATGTAAGGAGTTTTACTACTGTAACTGATGTAAGGAGTTTTACTACTGTAACTGATGTAAGGAGTTTTACTACTGTAACTGATGTAAGGAGTTTTACTACTGTAACTGATGTAAGGAGTTTTACTACTGTAACTGATGTAAGGAGTTTTACTACTGTAACTGATGTAAGGAGTTTTACTACTGTAGCTGATGTAAGGAGTTTTACTACTGTAACTGATGTAAGGAGTTTTACTACTGTAACTGATGTAAGGAGTTTTACTACTGTAACTGATGTAAGGAGTTTTACTACTGTAACTGATGTAAGGAGTTTTACTACTGTAACTGATGTAAGGAGTTTTACTACTGTAACTGATGTAAGGAGTTTTACTACTGTAACTGATGTAAGGAGTTTTACTACTGTAACTGATGTAAGGAGTTTTACTACTGTAGCTGATGTAAGGAGTTTTACTACTGTAACTGATGTAAGGAGTTTTACTACTGTAACTGATGTAAGGAGTTTTACTACTGTAGCTGATGTAAGGAGTTTTACTACTGTAACTGATGTAAGGAGTTTTACTACTGTAACTGATGTAAGGAGTTTTACTACTGTAACTGATGTAAGGAGTTTTACTACTGTAACTGATGTAAGGAGTTTTACTACTGTAACTGATGTAAGGAGTTTTACTACTGTAGCTGATGTAAGGAGTTTTACTACTGTAACTGATGTAAGGAGTTTTACTACTGTAACTGATGTAAGGAGTTTTACTACTGTAGCTGATGTAAGGAGTTTTACTACTGTAACTGCTGTAACTGATGTAAGGAGTTTTACTACTGTAACTGATGTAAGGAGTTTTACTACTGTAACTGATGTAAGGAGTTTTACTACTGTAGCTGATGTAAGGAGTTTTACTACTGTAACTGATGTAAGGAGTTTTACTACTGTAACTGATGTAAGGAGTTTTACTACTGTAACTGCTGTAAGGAGTTTTACTACTGTAGCTGATGTAAGGAGTTTTACTACTGTAACTGATGTAAGGAGTTTTACTACTGTAACTGCTGTAAGGAGTTTTACTACTGTAGCTGATGTAAGGAGTTTTACTACTGTAACTGATGTAAGGAGTTTTACTACTGTAACTGATGTAAGGAGTTTTACTACTGTAACTGATGTAAGGAGTTTTACTACTGTAGCTGATGTAAGGAGTTTTACTACTGTAACTGATGTAAGGAGTTTTACTACTGTAACTGATGTAAGGAGTTTTACTACTGTAACTGATGTAAGGAGTTTTACTACTGTAACTGATGTAAGGAGTTTTACTACTGTAACTGATGTAAGGAGTTTTACTACTGTAACTGATGTAAGGAGTTTTACTACTGTAACTGCTGTAAGGAGTTTTACTACTGTAACTGATGTAAGGAGTTTTACTACTGTAACTGATGTAAGGAGTTTTACTACTGTAACTGATGTAAGGAGTTTTACTGCTGTAACTGATGGTAAGAGAGTTTTACTACTGTAGCTGATGTAAGGAGTTTTACTACTGCAGTAACTGATGTAATTTTACTACTGTAACTGCTGTAAGGAGTTTTACTACTGTAACTGATATGAGTTTTACTGCTGTAACTGCAGTAAGAGTTTTACTACTGTAACTGATGTAAGGAGTAATTTACTACTGTAACTGATGTAAGGAGTTGTTACTACTGTAGCTGATACAGTAGTTTTACTACTGTAACTGATGTAAGAGTTTTACTACTGTAACTGATGTAAGGAGTTTTACTACTGTAACTGATGTAAGGAGTTTTACTACTGTAGCTGATGTAAGAGTTTTACTACTGTAACTGATGTAAGGAGTTTTACTACTGTAACTGATGTAAGGAGTTTTACTACTGTAACTGATGTGGAGTTTACTACTGGCTGATGTGTAGAGTTTTACTACTGTAACTGCTGTAAGGAGTTTTACTACTGTAACTGATGTAAGGAGTTTTACTACTGTAACTGATGTAAGGAGTTTTACTACTGTAACTGATGTAAGGAGTTTTACTACTGTAACTGATGTAAGGAGTTTTACTACTGTAACTGATGTAAGGAGTTTTACTACTGTAGCTGATGTAAGGAGTTTTACTACTGTAACTGATGTAAGGAGTTTTACTACTGTAACTGATGTAAGGAGTTTTACTACTGTAGCTGATGTAAGGAGTTTTACTACTGTAACTGCTGTAAGGAGTTTTACTACTGTAACTGATGTAAGGAGTTTTACTACTGTAACTGATGTAAGGAGTTTTACTACTGTAGCTGATGTAAGGAGTTTTACTACTGTAACTGATGTAAGGAGTTTTACTACTGTAACTGATGTAAGGAGTTTTACTACTGTAACTGATGTAAGGAGTTTTACTACTGTAACTGATGTAAGGAGTTTTACTACTGTAGCTGATGTAAGGAGTTTTACTACTGTAACTGATGTAAGGAGTTTTACTACTGTAACTGATGTAAGGAGTTTTACTACTGTAACTGCTGTAAGGAGTTTTACTACTGTAACTGATGTAAGGAGTTTTACTACTGTAACTGATGTAAGGAGTTTTACTACTGTAACTGATGTAAGGAGTTTTACTACTGTAGCTGATGTAAGGAGTTTTACTACTGTAACTGATGTAAGGAGTTTTACTACTGTAACTGATGTAAGGAGTTTTACTACTGTAACTGATGTAAGGAGTTTTACTACTGTAACTGATGTAAGGAGTTTTACTACTGTAACTGATGTAAGGAGTTTTACTACTGTAGCTGATGTAAGGAGTTTTACTACTGTAACTGATGTAAGGAGTTTTACTACTGTAACTGATGTAAGGAGTTTTACTACTGTAACTGATGTAAGGAGTTTTACTACTGTAACTGATGTAAGGAGTTTTACTACTGTAGCTGATGTAAGGAGTTTTACTACTGTAACTGATGTAAGGAGTTTTACTACTGTAACTGATGTAAGGAGTTTTACTACTGTAACTGATGTAAGGAGTTTTACTACTGTAACTGATGTAAGGAGTTTTACTACTGTAACTGATGTAAGGAGTTTTACTACTGTAACTGATGTAAGGAGTTTTACTACTGTAACTGATGTAAGGAGTTTTACTACTGTAGCTGATGTAAGGAGTTTTACTACTGTAACTGATGTAAGGAGTTTTACTACTGTAACTGATGTAAGGAGTTTTACTACTGTAGCTGATGTAAGGAGTTTTACTACTGTAACTGATGTAAGGAGTTTTACTACTGTAACTGATGTAAGGAGTTTTACTACTGTAACTGATGTAAGGAGTTTTACTACTGTAGCTGATGTAAGGAGTTTTACTACTGTAACTGATGTAAGGAGTTTTACTACTGTAACTGATGTAAGGAGTTTTACTACTGTAACTGATGTAAGGAGTTTTACTACTGTAACTGCTGTAAGGAGTTTTACTACTGTAACTGATGTAAGGAGTTTTACTACTGTAACTGATGTAAGGAGTTTTACTACTGTAGCTGATGTAAGGAGTTTTACTACTGTAACTGATGTAAGGAGTTTTACTACTGTAACTGATGTAAGGAGTTTTACTACTGTAACTGATGTAAGGAGTTTTACTACTGTAACTGATGTAAGGAGTTTTACTACTGTAGCTGATATAAGGAGTTTTACTACTGTAACTGCTGTAAGGAGTTTTACTACTGTAACTGATGTAAGGAGTTTTACTACTGTAACTGATGTAAGGAGTTTTACTACTGTAACTGATGTAAGGAGTTTTACTACTGTAACTGATGTAAGGAGTTTTACTACTGTAACTGATGTAAGGAGTTTTACTACTGTAACTGATGTAAGGAGTTTTACTACTGTAGCTGATGTAAGGAGTTTTACTACTGTAACTGATGTAAGGAGTTTTACTACTGTAACTGATGTAAGGAGTTTTACTACTGTAACTGATGTAAGGAGTTTTACTACTGTAACTGATGTAAGGAGTTTTACTACTGTAGCTGATGTAAGGAGTTTTACTACTGTAACTGATGTAAGGAGTTTTACTACTGTAACTGATGTAAGGAGTTTTACTACTGTAACTGATGTAAGGAGTTTTACTACTGTAACTGATGTAAGGAGTTTTACTACTGTAGCTGATGTAAGGAGTTTTACTACTGTAACTGATGTAAGGAGTTTTACTACTGTAACTGATGTAAGGAGTTTTACTACTGTAACTGATGTAAGGAGTTTTACTACTGTAGCTGATGTAAGGAGTTTTACTACTGTAACTGATGTAAGGAGTTTTACTACTGTAACTGATGTAAGGAGTTTTACTACTGTAACTGATGTAAGGAGTTTTACTACTGTAACTGATGTAAGAGTTTTACTACTGTAACTGATGTAAGGAGTTTTACTACTGTAACTGATGTAAGGAGTTTTACTACTGTAACTGATGTAAGGAGTTTTACTACTGTAACTGATGTAAGGAGTTTTACTACTGTAGCTGATGTAAGGAGTTTTACTACTGTAACTGATGTAAGGAGTTTTACTACTGTAACTGATGTAAGGAGTTTTACTACTGTAGCTGATGTAAGGAGTTTTACTACTGTAACTGATGTAAGGAGTTTTACTACTGTAACTGATGTAAGGAGTTTTACTACTGTAACTGATGTAAGGAGTTTTACTACTGTAGCTGATGTAAGGAGTTTTACTACTGTAACTGATGTAAGGAGTTTTACTACTGTAACTGATGTAAGGAGTTTTACTACTGTAACTGATGTAAGGAGTTTTACTACTGTAACTGATGTAAGGAGTTTTACTACTGTAACTGATGTAAGTAGTTTTACTACTGTAACTGATGTAAGGAGATTTACTACTGTAACTGATGTAAGGAGTTTTACTACTGTAACTGATGTAAGAGTTTTACTACTGTAACTGATGTAAGGAGATTTACTACTGTAACTGATGTAAGGAGTTTTACTACTGTAACTGATGTAAGGAGTTTTACTACTGTAGCTGCTGTAAGGAGTTTTACTACTGTAACTGCTGTAAGGAGTTTTACTACTGTAACTGATGTAAGGAGTTTTACTACTGTAACTGATGTAAGGAGTTTTACTACTGTAAGCTGATGTAAGAGTTTTACTACTGTAACTGATGTAAGGAGTTTTACTACTGTAACTGATGTAAGGAGTTTTACTACTGTAACTGCTGTAAGGAGTTTTACTACTGTAGCTGATGTAAGGAGTTTTACTACTGTAACTGCTGTAAGGAGTTTTACTACTGTAACTGATGTAAGGAGTTTTACTACTGTAGCTGATGTAAGGAGTTTTACTACTGTAACTGATGTAAGGAGTTTTACTACTGTAACTGATGTAAGGAGTTTTACTACTGTAACTGATGTAAGGAGTTTTACTACTGTAACTGATGTAAGGAGTTTTACTACTGTAACTGATGTAAGGAGTTTTACTACTGTAACTGATGTAAGTAGTTTTACTACTGTAACTGATGTAAGGAGTTTTACTACTGTAACTGATGTAAGGAGTTTTACTACTGTAACTGATGTAAGGAGTTTTACTACTGTAGCTGATGTAAGGAGTTTTACTACTGTAACTGCTGTAAGGAGTTTTACTACTGTAACTGATGTAAGAGTTTTACTACTGTAACTGATGTAAGGAGTTTTACTACTGTAACTGATGTAAGGAGTTTTACTACTGTACTGATGTAAGGAGTTTTACTACTGTAACTGATGTAAGGAGTTTTACTACTGTAACTGATGTAAGGAGTTTTACTACTGTAACTGATGTAAGGAGTTTTACTACTGTAACTGATGTAAGGAGTTTTACTACTGTAACTGATGTAAGGAGTTTTACTACTGTAGCTGATGTAAGGAGTTTTACTACTGTAACTGATGTAAGGAGTTTTACTACTGTAACTGATGTAAGGAGTTTTACTACTGTAACTGATGTAAGGAGTTTTACTACTGTAACTGATGTAAGGAGTTTTACTACTGTAACTGATGTAAGGAGTTTTACTACTGTAACTGATGTAAGGAGTTTTACTACTGTAACTGATGTAAGGAGTTTTACTACTGTAACTGATGTAAGGAGTTTTACTACTGTAACTGATGTAAGGAGTTTTACTACTGTAACTGATGTAAGGAGTTTTACTACTGTAACTGATGTAAGGAGTTTTACTACTGTAACTGATGTAAGGAGTTTTACTACTGTAACTGATGTAAGGAGTTTTACTACTGTAGCTGATGTAAGGAGTTTTACTACTGTAACTGCTGTAAGGAGTTTTACTACTGTAGCTGATGTAAGGAGTTTTACTACTGTAACTGATGTAAGGAGTTTTACTACTGTAACTGATGTAAGGAGTTTTACTACTGTAACTGATGTAAGGAGTTTTACTACTGTAGCTGATGTAAGGAGTTTTACTACTGTAACTGATGTAAGGAGTTTTACTACTGTAACTGATGTAAGGAGTTTTACTACTGTAACTGATGTAAGAGTTTTACTACTGTAACTGATGTAAGGAGTTTACTACTGTAGCTGATGTAAGGAGTTTTACTACTGTAACTGATGTAAGGAGTTTTACTACTGTAACTGATGTAAGGAGTTTTACTACTGTAACTGCTGTAAGGAGTTTTACTACTGTAACTGATGTAAGGAGTTTTACTACTGTAACTGATGTAAGGAGTTTTACTACTGTAACTGATGTAAGGAGTTTTACTACTGTAGCTGATGTAAGGAGTTTTACTACTGTAACTGATGTAAGTAGTTTTACTACTGTAACTGATGTAAGGAGTATTACTACTGTAGCTGATGTAAGGAGATTTACTACTGTAACTGATGTAAGGAGTTTTACTACTGTAACTGATGTAAGGAGTTTTACTACTGTAACTGATGTAAGGAGTTTTACTACTGTAACTGATGTAAGGAGTTTTACTACTGTAACTGATGTAAGGAGTTTTACTACTGTAGCTGATGTAAGGAGTTTTACTACTGTAACTGATGTAAGGAGTTTTACTACTGTAGCTGATGTAAGGAGTTTTACTACTGTAACTGATGTAAGGAGTTTTACTACTGTAACTGATGTAAGGAGTTTTACTACTGTAACTGATGTAAGGAGTTTTACTACTGTAACTGATGTAGGAGTTTTACTACTGTAACTGATGTAAGGAGTTTTACTACTGTAGCTGATGTAAGGAGTTTTACTACTGTAACTGATGTAAGGAGTTTTACTACTGTAGCTGATGTAAGGAGTTTTACTACTGTAACTGATGTAAGGAGTTTTACTACTGTAACTGATGTAAGGAGTTTTACTACTGTAACTGATGTAAGGAGTTTTACTACTGTAACTGATGTAAGGAGTTTTACTACTGTAACTGATGTAAGGAGTTTTACTACTGTAACTGATGTAAGGAGTTTTACTACTGTAACTGATGTAAGAGTTTTACTACTGTAACTGATGTAAGGAGTTTTACTACTGTAACTGATGTAAGGAGTTTTACTACTGTAACTGATGTAAGGAGTTTTACTACTGTAGCTGATGTAAGGAGTTTTACTACTGTAACTGATGTAAGGAGTTTTACTACTGTAACTGATGTAAGGAGTTTTACTACTGTAACTGATGTAAGGAGATTTACTACTGTAACTGATGTAAGGAGTTTTACTACTGTAGCTGATGTAAGGAGTTTTACTACTGTAACTGATGTAAGGAGTTTTACTACTGTAGCTGATGTAAGGAGTTTTACTACTGTAACTGATGTAAGGAGTTTTACTACTGTAACTGATGTAAGGAGTTTTACTACTGTAACTGATGTAAGGAGTTTTACTACTGTAACTGATGTAAGGAGTTTTACTACTGTAACTGATGTAAGGAGTTTTACTACTGTAGCTGATGTAAGGAGTTTTACTACTGTAACTGATGTAAGGAGTTTTACTACTGTAACTGATGTAAGGAGTTTTACTACTGTAGCTGATGTAAGGAGTTTTACTACTGTAACTGCTGTAAGGAGTTTTACTACTGTAACTGATGTAAGGAGTTTTACTACTGTAACTGATGTAAGGAGTTTTACTACTGTAGCTGATGTAAGGAGTTTTACTACTGTAACTGATGTAAGGAGTTTTACTACTGTAACTGATGTGAGGAGTTTTACTACTGTAACTGATGTAAGGAGTTTTACTACTGTAACTGATGTAAGGAGTTTTACTACTGTAGCTGATGTAAGGAGTTTTACTACTGTAACTGCAGTAAGGAGTTTTACTACTGTAGCTGATGTAAGGAGTTTACTACTGTAACTGATGTAAGGAGTTTTACTACTGTAGCTGATGTAAGGAGTTTTACTACTGTAACTGATGTAAGGAGTTTTACTACTGTAACTGATGTAAGGAGTTTTACTACTGTAGCTGATGTAAGGAGTTTTACTACTGTAACTGATGTAAGGAGTTTTACTACTGTAACTGATGTAAGTAGTTTTACTACTGTAACTGATGTAAGGAGTTTTACTACTGTAACTGATGTAAGGAGTTTTACTACTGTAACTGATGTAAGGAGTTTTACTACTGTAGCTGATGTAAGGAGTTTTACTACTGTAACTGATGTAAGGAGTTTTACTACTGTAGCTGATGTAAGGAGTTTTAGTACTGTAACTGCTGTAAGGAGATTTACTACTGTAACTGCTGTAAAGAGTTTTACTACTATAGCTGATGTAAGGAGTTTTACTACTGTAACTGATGTACGTAGTTTTACTACTGTAGCTGCTGTAAGGAGTTTTACTACTGTAACTGCTGTAAGGAGTTTTACTACTGTAACTGATGTAAGGAGTTTTACTACTGTAACTGATGTAAGGAGTTTTACTACTGTAGCTGATGTAAGGAGTTTTACTACTGTAGCTGATGTAAGGAGTTTTACTACTGTAACTGATGTAAGGAGTTTTACTACTGTAACTGCTGTAAGGAGTTTTACTACTGTAACTGATGTAAGGAGTTTTACTACTGTAACTGATGTAAGGAGTTTTACTACTGTAACTGATGTAAGGAGTTTTACTACTGTAACTGATGTAAGGAGTTTTACTACTGTAACTGATGTAAGGAGTTTTACTACTGTAGCTGATGTAAGGAGTTTTACTACTGTAACTGCTGTAAGGAGTTTTACTACTGTAACTGATGTAAGGAGTTTTACTACTGTAGCTGATGTAAGGAGTTTTACTACTGTAACTGATGTAGTTTTACTACTGTAACTGATGTAAGGAGATTTACTACTGTAACTGATGTAAGGAGTTTTACTACTGTAACTGATGTAAGGAGTTTTACTACTGTAGCTGCTGTAAGGAGTTTTACTACTGTAACTGATGTAAGGAGTTTACTACTGTAACTGATGTAAGGAGTTTTACTACTGTAGCTGATGTAAGGAGTTTTACTACTGTAACTGCTGTAAGGAGTTTTACTACTGTAACTGATGTAAGGAGTTTTACTACTGTAACTGATGTAAGAAGTTTTTCTACTGTAGCTGCTCTAAGGTGTTTTACTGCTGTAACTGATGTAAGTAGTTTTACTACTGTAACTGATGTAAGGAGTTTTACTACTGTAACTGATGTAAGGAGTTTTACTACTGTAACTGATGTAAGGAGTTTTACTACTGTAACTGATGTAAGGAGTTTTACTACTGTAGCTGATGTAAGGAGTTTTACTACTGTAACTGATGTAAGGAGTTTTACTACTGTAACTGATGTAAGGAGTTTTACTACTGTAGCTGATGTAAGGAGTTTGACTACTGTAGCTGATGTAAGGAGTTTTACTACTGTAACTGATGTAAGGAGTTTTACTACTGTAGCTGATGTAAGGAGTTTTACTACTGTAACTGATGTAAGGAGTTTTACTACTGTAACTGATGTAAGGAGTTTTACTACTGTAGCTGATGTAAGTAGTTTTACTACTGTAACTGATGTAAGTAGTTTTACTACTGTAACTGATGTAAGGATATTTACTACTGTAGCTGATGTAAGGAGTTTTACTACTGTAGCTGATGTAAGGAGTTTTACTACTGTAACTGCTGTAAAGAGTTTTACTACTGTAACTGATGTAAGGAGTTTTACTACTGTAACTGATGTAAGGAGTTTTACTACTGTAGCTGCTGTAAGGAGTTTTACTACTGTAACTGCTGTAAGGAGTTTTACTACTGTAACTGCTGTAAGGAGTTTTACTACTGTAGCTGATGTAAGGAGTTTTACTACTGTAACTGATGTAAGGAGTTTTACTACTGTAACTGATGTAAGGAGTTTTACTACTGTAACTGATGTAAGGAGTTTTACTACTGTAGCTGCTGTAAGGAGTTTTACTACTGTAACTGCTGTAAGGAGTTTTACTACTGTAACTGATGTAATGAGTTTTACTACTGTAGCTGATGTAAGGAGTTTTACTACTGTAACTGATGTAAGGAGTTTTACTACTGTAACTGATGTAAGGAGTTTTACTACTGTAGCTGATGTAAGGAGTTTTACTACTGTAACTGCTGTAAGGAGTTTTACTACTGTAACTGATGTAAGGAGTTTTACTACTGTAACTGATGTAAGGAGTTTTACTACTGTAGCTGATGTAAGGAGTTTTACTACTGTAACTGATGTAAGGAGTTTTACTACTGTAACTGCTGTAAGGAGTTTTACTACTGTAGCTGATGTAAGGAGTTTTACTACTGTAACTGATGTAAGGAGTTTTACTACTGTAACTGATGTAATGAGATTTACTACTGTAACTGATGTAAGGAGTTTTACTACTGTAGCTGATGTAAGGAGTTTTACTACTGTAACTGCTGTAAGGAGTTTTACTACTGTAACTGATGTAAGGAGTTTTACTACTGTAGCTGATGTAAGGAGTTTTACTACTGTAACTGATGTAAGTAGTTTTACTACTGTAACTGATGTAAGGAGTTTTACTACTGTAACTGATGTAAGGAGTTTTACTACTGTAACTGATGTAAGGAGATTTACTACTGTAACTGATGTAAGGAGTTTTACTACTGTAACTGATGTAAGGAGTTTTACTACTGTAGCTGCTGTAAGGAGTTTTACTACTGTAACTGCTGTAAGGAGTTTTACTACTGTAACTGCTGTAAGGAGTTTTACTACTGTAGCTGATGTAAGGAGTTTTACTACTGTAACTGATGTAAGGAGTTTTACTACTGTAACTGATGTAAGTAGTTTTACTACTGTAACTGATGTAAGGAGTTTTACTACTGTAGCTGATGTAAGGAGTTTTACTACTGTAACTGCTGTAAGGAGTTTTACTACTGTAACTGATGTAAGGAGTTTTACTACTGTAACTGATGTAAGGAGTTTTACTACTGTAGCTGATGTAAGGAGTTTTACTACTGTAACTGCTGTAAGGAGTTTTACTACTGTAACTGATGTAAGGAGTTTTACTACTGTAGCTGATGTAAGGAGTTTTACTACTGTAGCTGATGTAAGGAGTTTTACTACTGTAACTGATGTAAGGAGTTTTACTACTGTAACTGATGTAAGGAGTTTTACTACTGTAACTGATGTAAGGAGTTTTACTACTGTAGCTGATGTAAGGAGTTTTACTACTGTAACTGCTGTAAGGAGTTTTACTACTGTAACTGATGTAAGGAGTTTTACTACTGTAACTGATGTAAGAGTTTTACTACTGTAGCTGATGTAAGGAGTTTTACTACTGTAACTGATGTAAGGAGTTTTACTACTGTAACTGCTGTAAGGAGTTTTACTACTGTAACTGATGTAAGGAGTTTTACTACTGTAACTGATGTAAGGAGTTTTACTACTGTAGCTGATGTAAGGAGTTTTACTACTGTAACTGATGTAAGGAGTTTTACTACTGTAACTGATGTAAGGAGTTTTACTACTGTAGCTGATGTAAGGAGTTTTACTACTGTAACTGCTGTAAGCAGTTTTACTACTGTAACTGATGTAATGAGTTTTACTACTGTAGCTGCTGTAAGGAGTTTTACTACTGTAACTGATGTAAGGAGTTTTACTACTGTAACTGATGTAAGGAGTTTTACTACTGTAGCTGATGTAAGGAGTTTTACTACTGTAACTGATGTAAGGAGTTTTACTACTGTAACTGATGTAAGGAGTTTTACTACTGTAACTGATGTAAGGAGTTTTACTACTGTAGCTGATGTAAGGAGTTTTACTACTGTAACTGATGTAAGGAGTTTTACTACTGTAACTGATGTAAGGAGTTTTACTACTGTAACTGATGTAAGGCATTTTACTACTGTAACTGATGTAAGGAGTTTTACTACTGTAACTGATGTAAGGAGTTTTACTACTGTAACTGATGTAAGGAGTTTTACTACTGTAGCTGCTGTAAGGAGTTTTACTACTGTAACTGATGTAAGTAGTTTTACTACTGTAACTGATGTAAGGAGTTTTACTACTGTAGCTGATGTAAGGAGTTTTACTACTGTAACTGATGTAAGGAGTTTTACTACTGTAACTGATGTAAGTAGTTTTACTACTGTAACTGATGTAAGGAGTTTTACTACTGTAGCTGATGTAAGGAGTTTTACTACTGTAACTGATGTAAGGAGTTTTACTACTGTAACTGATGTAAGGAGTTTTACTACTGTAACTGATGTAAGGAGTTTTACTACTGTAGCTGATGTAAGGAGTTTTACTACTGTAACTGCTGTAAGGAGTTTTACTACTGTAACTGATGTAAGGAGTTTTACTACTGTAGCTGATGTAAGGAGTTTTACTACTGTAACTGATGTAAGGAGTTTTACTACTGTAACTGATGTAAGGAGTTTTACTACTGTAACTGATGTAAGGAGTTTTACTACTGTAACTGATGTAAGAGTTTTACTACTGTAGCTGATGTAAGGAGTTTTACTACTGTAACTGCTGTAAGGAAGTTTTACTACTGTAGCTGATGTAAGGAGTTTTACTACTGTAACTGATGTAAGGAGTTTTACTACTGTAGCTGATGTAAGGAGTTTTACTACTGTAACTGATGTAAGGAGTTTTACTACTGTAACTGCTGTAAGGAGTTTTACTACTGTAACTGATGTAAGGAGTTTTACTACTGTAACTGATGTAAGGAGTTTTACTACTGTAGCTGATGTAAGGAGTTTTACTACTGTAACTGATGTAAGGAGTTTTACTACTGTAACTGATGTAAGGAGTTTTACTACTGTAGCTGATGTAAGGAGTTTTACTACTGTAACTGCTGTAAGGAGTTTTACTACTGTAACTGATGTAAGGAGTTTTACTACTGTAGCTGATGTAAGGAGTTTTACTACTGTAACTGATGTAAGGAGTTTTACTACTGTAACTGATGTAAGGAGTTTTACTACTGTAGCTGATGTAAGGAGTTTTACTACTGTAACTGATGTAAGGAGTTTTACTACTGTAACTGATGTAAGGAGTTTTACTACTGTAACTGATGTAAGGAGTTTTACTACTGTAGCTGATGTAAGGAGTTTTACTACTGTAACTGCTGTAAGGAGTTTTACTACTGTAACTGCTGTAAGGAGTTTTACTACTGTAGCTGATGTAAGGAGTTTTACTACTGTAACTGCTGTAAGGAGTTTTACTACTGTAACTGATGTAAGGAGTTTTACTACTGTAACTGCTGTAAGGAGTTTTACTACTGTAACTGATGTAAGGAGTTTTACTACTGTAACTGATGTAAGGAGTTTTACTACTGTAGCTGCTGTAAGGAGTTTTACTACTGTAACTGCTGTAAGGAGTTTTACTACTGTAACTGATGTAAGGAGTTTTACTACTGTAACTGATGTAAGGAGTTTTACTACTGTAGCTGATGTAAGGAGTTTTACTACTGTAACTGATGTAAGGAGTTTTACTACTGTAACTGCTGTAAGGAGTTTTACTACTGTAACTGATGTAAGGAGTTTTACTACTGTAACTGATGTAAGGAGTTTTACTACTGTAACTGATGTAAGGAGTTTTACTACTGTAACTGATGTAAGGAGTTTTACTACTGTAGCTGATGTAAGGAGTTTTACTACTGTAACTGCTGTAAGGAGTTTTACTACTGTAACTGATGTAAGGAGTTTTACTACTGTAGCTGATGTAAGGAGTTTTACTACTGTAACTGATGTAAGGAGTTTTACTACTGTAACTGATGTAAGGAGTATTTACTACTGTAACTGATGTAAGGAAGTTTTACTACTGTAGCTGATGTAAGGAGTTTTACTACTGTAACTGATGTAAGGAGTTTTACTACTGTAACTGATGTAAGGAGTTTTACTACTGTAACTGATGTAAGGAGTTTTACTACTGTAGCTGCTGTAAGGAGTTTTACTACTGTAACTGATGTAAGGAGTTTTACTACTGTAACTGATGTAAGGAGTTTTACTACTGTAGCTGATGTAAGGAGTTTTACTACTGTAGCTGATGTAAGGAGTTTTACTACTGTAACTGATGTAAGGAGTTTTACTACTGTAACTGATGTAAGGAGTTTTACTACTGTAACTGATGTAAGGAGTTTTACTACTGTAGCTGATGTAAGGAGTTTTACTACTGTAACTGATGTAAGGAGTTTTACTACTGTAGCTGATGTAAGGAGTTTTACTACTGTAACTGATGTAAGGAGTTTTACTACTGTAGCTGATGTAAGGAGTTTTACTACTGTAACTGCTGTAAGGAGTTTTACTACTGTAACTGCTGTAAGCAGTTTTACTACTGTAACTGATGTAAGGAGTTTTACTACTGTAACTGATGTAAGGAGTTTTACTACTGTAGCTGCAATAAGGAGTTTTACTACTGTAACTGATGTAAGGAGTTTTACTACTGTAACTGATGTAAGGAGTTTTACTACTGTAGCTGATGTAAGGAGTTTTACTACTGTAACTGCTGTAAGCAGTTTTACTACTGTAACTGATGTAAGGAGTTTTACTACTGTAGCTGCTGTAAGGAGTTTTACTACTGTAACTGATGTAAGGAGTTTTACTACTGTAACTGATGTAAGGAGTTTTACTACTGTAGCTGATGTAAGGAGTTTTACTACTGTAACTGATGTAAGGAGTTTTACTACTGTAACTGATGTAAGGAGTTTTACTACTGTAACTCCTGTCAGGCGTTTTACTACTGTAGCTGATGTGAGGAGTTTTACTACTGTAACTGCTGTAAGGAGTTTTACTACTGTAACTGCTGTAAGGAGTTTTACTACTGTAGCTGATGTAAGGAGTTTTACTACTGTAACTGATGTAAGGAGTTTTACTACTGTAACTGATGTAAGGTGTTTTACTACTGTAACTGATGTAAAGAGTTTTACTACTGTAACTGATGTAAGGAGTTTTACTACTGTAACTGATGTAAGGAGTTTTACTACTGTAACTGATGTAAGGAGTTTTACTACTGTAGCTGATGTAAGGAGTTTTACTACTGTACCTGATGTAAGGAGTTTTACTACTGTAACTGCTGTAAGGAGTTTTACTACTGTAACTGATGTAAGGAGTTTTACTACTGTAACTGATGTAAGGAGTTTTACTACTGTAACTGATGTAAGGAGTTTTACTACTGTAACTGATGTAAGGAGTTTTACTACTGTAACTGCTGTAAGGAGTTTTACTACTGTAACTGCTGTAAGCAGTTTTACTACTGTAGCTGATGTAAGGAGTTTTACTACTGTAACTGATGTAAGGAGTTTTACTACTGTAGCTGATGTAAGGAGTTTTACTACTGTAACTGATGTAAGGAGTTTTACTACTGTAACTGATGTAAGGAGTTTTACTACTGTAACTGATGTAAGGAGTTTTACTACTGTAGCTGATGTAAGGAGTTTTACTACTGTAACTGATGTAAGGAGTTTTACTACTGTAGCTGATGTAAGGAGTTTTACTACTGTAACTGATGTAAGGAGTTTTACTACTGTAACTGATGTAAGGAGTTTTACTACTGTAACTGATGTAAGGAGTTTTACTACTGTAACTGCTGTAAGGAGTTTTACTACTGTAACTGATGTAAGGAGTTTTACTACTGTAACTGATGTAAGAGTTTTACTACTGTAGCTGCTGTAAGGAGTTTTACTACTGTAACTGCTGTAAGGAGTTTTACTACTGTAACTGATGTAAGGAGTTTTACTACTGTAACTGATGTAAGGAGTTTTACTACTGTAGCTGATGTAAGGAGTTTTACTACTGTACCTACTGTATGTAGTTTTACTACTGTAACTGCTGTAACGAGTTTTAGTACTGTAACTGCTGTAAGCAGTTTTACTACTGTAACTGATGTAAGGAGTTTTACTACTGTAACTGATGTAAGGAGTTTTACTACTGTAACTGATGTAAGGAGTTTTACTACTGTAGCTGCTGTAAGGAGTTTTACTACTGTAACTGCTGTAAGCAGTTTTACTACTGTAACTGATGTAAGGAGTTTTACTACTGTAGCTGATGTGAGGAGTTTTAATACTGTAACTGATGTGAGGAGTTTTACTACTGTAACTGATGTAAGTATATTTACTACTGTAACTGATGTAAGGAATTTTACTACTGTAGCAGATGTAAGGAGATTTACTACTGTAACTGCTGTAAGAGTTTTACTACTGTAACTGATGTAAGGAGTTTTACTACTGTAACTGATGTAAGGTAGTTTTACTACTGTAGCTGCTGTAAGGAGTTTTAGTACTCTAACTGCTGTAAGCAGTTTTACTACTGTAACTGATGTAAGGAGTTTTGCTACTGTAGCTGATGTGAGGAGATTTACTACTGTAGCTGATGTAAGGAGTTTTACTACTGTAACTGATGTAAGGAGTTTTACTACTGTAACTGATGTATGGAGTTTTACTACTGTAACTGATGTTCGGAGTTTTACTACTGTAGCTGATGTAAGGAGTTTTACTACTGTAACTGCTGTAAGGAATTTTACTACTGTAGCTGATGAAAGGAGTTTTACTACTGTAACTGATGTGAGGAGTTTTACTACTGTAGCTGCTGTAAGGAGTTTTACTACTGTAACTGCTGTAAGGAGTTTTAGTACTGTAACTGCTGTAAGCAGTTTTACTACTGTAACTACTGTAAGGAGTTTTACTACTCTAACTGATGTAAGGAGTTTTACTACTGTAGCTGCAATAAGGAGTTTTACTACTGTAACTGATGTAAGGAGTTTTACTACTGTAACTGATGTACGGAGTTTTACTACTGTAGCTGATGTAAGGAGTTTTACTACTGTAACTGCTGTAAGCAGTTTTACTACTGTAACTGATGTAATGAGTTTTACTACTGTAGCTGCTGTAAGGAGTTTTACTACTGTAACTGATGTAAGGAGTTTTACTACTGTAACTGATGTACAGAGTTTTACTACTGTAGCTGCTGTTAGGAGTTTTACTACTGTAACTGCTGTAAGCAGTTTTACTACTGTAACTGATGTAAGGAGATTTACTACTGTAACTGATGTAAGGAGTTTTACTACTGTAGCTGATGTAAGGAGTTTTACTACTGTAAATGCTGTAAGGAGTTTTACTACTGTAACTGCTGTAAGGAGTTTTACTACTGTAGCTGATGTGAGGAGTTTGACTACTGTGACTGATGTGAGGAGTTTTACTACTGTAACTGATGTAAGTATATTTACTACTATAACTGATGTAAGGAGTTTTACTACTGTAGCTGATGTAAGGAGTTTTACTACTGTAACTACTGTAAGGAGTTTTACTACTGTAACTGATGTAAGGAGTTTTACTACTGTAGCTGATGTAAGGAGTTTTACTACTGTACCTACTGTATGTAGTTTTACTACTGTAACTGCTGTAAGGAGTTTTACTACTGTAACTGATGTAAGGAGTTTTACTACTGTAACTACTGTAAGGAGTTGTACTACTGTAACTGATGTAAGGAGTTTTACTACTGTAACTGATGTAAGGCGTTTTACTACTGTAGCTGCTGTAAGGAGTTTTACTACTGTAACTGCTGTAAGCAGTTTTACTACTGTAACTGATGTAAGGAGTTTTACTACTGTAACTGATGTAAGAAGTTTTCAACTGTAGCTGATGTAAGGAGTTTTACTACTGTAACTGATGTAAGGAGTTTTGACTACTGTAACTGATGTAAGGAGTTTGACTACTGTAACTGATGTAAGGAGTTTTACTACTGTAGCTGATGTAAGGAGTTTTACTACTGTAACTGCAGTAAGGAGTTTTGCTACTGTAGCTGATGTAAGGAGTTTTACTACTGTAACTGATGTAAGGAGTTTTACTACTGTAACTGATGTAAGGAGTTTTACTACTGTAGCTGATGTAAGGAGTTTTGACTACTGTAGCTGATGTAAGGAGTTTTACTACTGTAACTGCTGTAAGCAGTTTTACTACTGTAGCTGATGTAAGGAGTTTTACTACTGTAACTGATGTAAGGAGTTTTTCTACTGTAGCTGATGTGAGGAGTTTTACTACTGTAACTGCTGTAAGGAGTTTTACTACTGTAGCTGATGTAAGGAGTTTGAATACTGTGACTGATGTAAGGAGTTTTACTACTGTAACTGATGTAAGTATATTTACTACTATAACTGATGTAAGGAATTTTACTACTGTAGCAGATGTAAGGAGATTTACTACTGTAACTGCTGTAAAGAGTTTTACTACAATAACTGTTGTAAGGATTTTTACTACTGTAACTGATGTAAGGAGTTTTACTACTGTAGCTGCTGTAAGGAGTTTTACTACTGTAACTGCTGTAAGCAGTTTTACTACTGTAACTGATGTAAGGAGTTTTACTACTGTAACTGATGTAAGGAGTTTTGCTACTGTAGCTGATGTGAGGAGATTTACTACTGTAGCTGATGTAAGGAGTTTTACTACTGTAACTCATGTATGGAGTTTTACTACTGTAACTGATGTTCGGAGTTTTACTACTGTAGCTGATGTAAGGAGTTTTACTACTGTAACTGCTGTAAGGAATTTTACTACTGTAGCTGATGAAAGGAGTTTTACTACTGTAACTGATGTGAGGAGTTTTACTACTGTAGCTGCTGTAAGGAGTTTTACTACTGTAACTGCTGTAAGGAGTTTTACTACTGTAACTGCTGTAAGCAGTTTTACTACTGTAACTACTGTAAGGAGTTTTACTACTGTAACTGATGTAAGGAGTTTTACTACTGTAGCTGCAATAAGGAGTTTTACTACTGTAACTGATGTAAGGAGTTTTACTACTGTAACTGATGTAAGGAGTTTTACTACTGTAGCTGCTGTAAGGAGTTTTAGTACTGTAACTGCTGTAAGCAGTTTTACTACTGTAACTGATGTAAGGAGTTTTACTACTGTAACTGATGTAATGAGTTTTACTACTGTAGCTGCTGTAAGGAGTTTTACTACTGTAACTGATGTAAGGAGTGTTACTACTGTAACTGATGTACAGAGTTTTACTACTGTAGCTGCTGTAAGGAGTTTTACTACTGTAACTGATGTAAGGAGTGTTACTACTCTAACTGATGTACAGAGTTTTACTACTGTAGCTGCTGTTAGGAGTTTTAGTACTGTAACTGCTGTAAGCAGTTTTACTACTGTAACTGATGTAAGGAGATTTACTACTGTAACTGATGTAAGGAGTTTTTTCTACTGTAGCTGATGTGAGGAGTTTTACTACTGTAAATGCTGTAAGGAGTTTTACTACTTTAACTGATGTAAGGAGTTTTACTACTGTAGCTGATGTAAGGAGTTTTACTACTGTAACTGATGTGAGGAGTTTTACTACTGTAACTGATGTAAAGTATATTTACTACTGTAACTGATGTAAGAGTTTTACTACTGTAGCTGATGTAAGGAGATTTACTACTGTAACTGCTGTAAGGAGTTTTACTACTGTAACTGATGTAAGGAGTTTTACTACTGTAGCTGATGTAAGGAGTTTGACTACTGTAACTAATGTGAGGAGTTTTACTACTGTAACTGCTGTAAGGAGTTTTAGTACTGTAGCTGATGTAAGGAGTTTGACTACTGTAACTGATGTACGGAGTTTTACTACTGTAGCTGATGTAAGGAGTTTTACTACTGTAGCTGCTGTAAGGAGTTTTACTACTGTAACTGCAGTAAGTAGTTTTAGTACTGTAACTGATGTAAGCAGTTTTACTACTGTAACTACTGTAAGGAGTTTTACTACTGTAACTGATGTTAGTATATTTACTACTGTAACTGATGTAAGGAATTTGACTACTGTAGCTGATGTAAGGAGTTTTACTACTGTAACTGATCTACGGAGTTTTACTACTGTAGCTGCTGTAAGGAGTTTTAGTACTGTAACTGCTGTAAGCAGTTTTACTACTGTAACTGATGTAAGGAGTTTTACTACTGTAACTGATGTAATGAGTTTTACTACTGTAGCTGCTGTAAGGAGTTTTACTACTGTAACTGATGTGAGGCGTTTGACTACTGTAACTGATGTAAGGAGTTTTACTACTGTAGATGATGTAAGGAGTTTTACTACTGTAACTGATGTGAGGCGTTTGACTACTGTAACTGTTGTAAGGAGTTTTACTACTGTAGATGATGTAAGGAGTTTGACTACTCTAACTGATGTACGGAGTTTTACTACTGTAACTGATGTAAGGAGTTTTACTACTGTAGCTGCTGTAAGGAGTTTTACTACTGTAACTGCAGTAAGGAGTTTTAGTACTGTAACTGATGTAAGCAGTTTTACTACTGTAACTACTGTAAGGAGTTTGACTACTGTGACTGATGTGAGGAGTGTTACTACTGTAACTGATGTAAGTATATTTACTACTGTAACTGATGTACGGAGTTTTACTACTGTAGCTGATGTAAGGAGATTTACTACTGTAACTGCTGTAAGGAGTTTTACTACTGTAACTGATGTAAGGAGTTTTACTACTGTAGCTGATGTAAGGAGTTTTACTACTGTACCTACTGTATGTAGTTTTACTACTGTAACTGCTGTAAGGAGTTTTAGTACTGTAACTGATGTAAGGAGTTTTACTACTGTAACTGATGTATGGAGTTTTACTACTGTGACTGATGTGAGGAGTGTTACTACTGTAACTGATGTAAGTATATTTACTACTATAACTGATGTAAGGAATTTTACTACTGTAGCTCATGTAAGGAGATTTACTACTGTAACTGCTGTAAGGAGTTTTACTACTGTAACTGATGTAAGGAGTTTTACTACTGTAGCTGATGTAAGGAGTTTTACTACTGTACCTACTGTATGTAGTTTTACTACTGTAACTGTTGTAAGCAGTTTTACTACTGTAACTACTGTAAGGAGTTTTACTACTCTAACTGATGTAAGGAGTTTTACTACTGTAGCTGCTATAAGGAGTTTTACTACTGTAACTGATGTAAGGATTTTTACTACTGTAACTGATGTACGGAGTTTTACTACTGTAGCTGCTGTAAGGAGTATTAGTACTCTAACTGATGTAAGCAGTTTTACTACTGTAACTGATGTAAGGAGTTTTACTACTGTAACTGATGTAAGAAGTTTTTCAACTGTAGCTGACGTAAGGAGTTTTACTACTGTAACTGATGTAAGGAGTTTGACTACTGTAACTAATGTGAAGAGTTTGACTACTGTAACTGATGTAAGGAGTTTTACTACTGTAACTGATGTAAGGAGTTTTACTACTGTAACTGCAGTAAGGATTTTTACTACTGTAGCTGATGTAAGGAGTTTTACTACTGTAACTGATGTAAGGAGTTTTACTACTGTAACTGCGGTAAGGATTTTTACTACTGTAGTTGATGTAAGGAGTTTGACTACTGTAGCTGATGTAAGGAGTTTTACTACTGTAACTGATGTACGGAGTTTTACTACTGTAGCTGCTGTAAGGAGGTTTAGTACTGTAAATGCTGTAAGCAGTTTTACTACTGTAACTGATGTAAGGAGTTTTACTACTGTAGCTGATGTGAGGAGTTTGAATACTGTGACTGATGTGAGGAGTTTTACTACTGTAACTGACGTAAGTATATTTACTACTATAACTGATGTAAGGAATTTTACTACTGTAGCAGATGTAAGGAGATTTACTACTGTAACTGCTGTAAAGAGTTTTACTACTGTAACTGATCTAAGGAGTTTTACTACTGTAACTGATGTACGTAGTTTTACTACTGTAGCTGCTGTAAGGAGTTTTAGTACTCTAACTGCTGTAAGCAGTTTTACTACTGTAACTGATGTAAGGAGTTTTGCTACTGTAGCTGATGTGAGGAGATTTACTACTGTAGCTGATGTAAGGAGTTTTACTACTGTAACTCATGTATGGAGTTTTACTACTGTAACTGATGTAAGGAGTTTTACTACTGTAACTGATGTAAGGAGTTTTACTACTGTAACTGATGTAAGGAGTTTTACTACTGTAGCTGATGTAAGGAGTTTTACTACTGTAACTGCAGTAAGGAGTTTTAGTACTGTAACTGATGTAAGCAGTTTTACTACTGTAACTACTGTAAGGAGTTTGACTACTGTGACTGATGTGAGGAGTGTTACTACTGTAACTGATGTAAGTATATTTACTACTGTAACTGATGTACGGAGTTTTACTACTGTAGCTGATGTAAGGAGATTTACTACTGTAACTGCTGTAAGGAGTTTTACTACTGTAACTGATGTAAGGAGTTTTACTACTGTAACTGATGTAAGGAGTTTTACTACTGTGACTGATGTAAGGAGTTTTACTACTGTAACTGATGTAAGCAGTTTTACTACTGTAACTGATGTAAGGAGTTTTACTACTGTAGCTGATGTAAGGAGTTTTACTACTGTAACTGCTGTAAGGAGTTTTACTACTGTAACTGATGTAAGGAGTTTTACTACTGTAGCTGATGTAAGGAGTTTTACTACTGTAACTACTGTATGTAGTTTTACTACTGTAACTGTTGTAAGCAGTTTTACTACTGTAACTACTGTAAGGAGTTTTACTACTCTAACTGATGTAAGGAGTTTTACTACTGTAGCTGCTATAAGGAGTTTTACTACTGTAACTGATGTAAGGATTTTTACTACTGTAACTGATGTACGGAGTTTTACTACTGTAGCTGCTGTAAGGAGTATTAGTACTCTAACTGATGTAAGCAGTTTTACTACTGTAACTGATGTAAGGAGTTTTACTACTGTAACTGATGTAAGAAGTTTTTCAACTGTAGCTGACGTAAGGAGTTTTACTACTGTAACTGATGTAAGGAGTTTGACTACTGTAACTAATGTGAAGAGTTTGACTACTGTAACTGATGTAAGGAGTTTTACTACTGTAACTGATGTAAGGAGTTTTACTACTGTAACTGCAGTAAGGATTTTTGCTACTGTAGCTGATGTAAGGAGTTTTACTACTGTAACTGATGTAAGGAGTTTTACTACTGTAACTGCGGTAAGGAGTTTTACTACTGTAGCTGATGTAAGGAGTTTGACTACTGTAGCTGATGTAAGGAGTTTTACTACTGTAACTGATGTACGGAGTTTTACTACTGTAGCTGCTGTAAGGAGGTTTAGTACTGTAAATGCTGTAAGCAGTTTTACTACTGTAACTGATGTAAGGAGTTTTACTACTGTAGCTGATGTGAGGAGTTTGAATACTGTGACTGATGTGAGGAGTTTTACTACTGTAACTGACGTAAGTATATTTACTACTATAACTGATGTAAGGAATTTTACTACTGTAGCAGATGTAAGGAGTTTTACTACTGTAACTGCTGTAAGAGTTTTACTACTGTAACTGATCTAAGGAGTTTTACTACTGTAACTGATGTACGTAGTTTTACTACTGTAGCTGCTGTAAGGAGTTTTAGTACTCTAACTGCTGTAAGCAGTTTTACTACTGTAACTGATGTAAGGAGTTTTGCTACTGTAGCTGATGTGAGGAGATTTACTACTGTAGCTGATGTAAGGAGTTTTACTACTGTAACTCATGTATGGAGTTTTACTACTGTAACTGATGTATGGAGTTTTACTACTGTAACTGATGTTCGGAGTTTTACTACTGTAGCTGATGTAAGGAGTTTTACTACTGTAACTGCTGTAAGGAGTTTTACTACTGTAGCTGATGTAAGGAGTTTACTACTGTAACTGATGTGAGGAGTTTTACTACTGTAGCTGCTGTAAGGAGTTTTACTACTGTAACTGCTGTAAGGAGTTTTACTACTGTAACTGCTGTAAGCAGTTTTGCTACTGTAACTGATGCAAGGAGTTTTGCTACTGTAGCTGATGTGAGGAGATTTACTACTGTAGCTGCAATAAGGAGTTTTACTACTGTAACTGATGTAAGGAGTTTTACTACTGTAACTGATGTACGGAGTTTTACTACTGTAGCTGCTGTAAGGAGTTTTAGTACTGTAACTGCTGTAAGCAGTTTTACTACTGTAACTGATGTAATGAGTTTTACTACTGTAGCTGCTGTAAGGAGTTTTACTACTGTAACTGATGTAAGGAGTGTTACTACTCTAACTGATGTACAGAGTTTTACTACTGTAGCTGCTGTTAGGAGTTTTAGTACTGTAACTGCTGTAAGCAGTTTTACTACTGTAACTGATGTAAGGAGATTTACTACTGTAACTGATGTAAGGAGTTTTTTCTACTGTAGCTGATGTGAGGAGTTTTAGTACTGTAAATGCTGTAAGCAGTTTTACTACTGTAACTGATGTAAGGAGTTTTACTACTGTAACTGATGTAAGAAGTTTTTCAACTGTAGCTGACGTAAGGAGTTTTACTACTGTAACTGATGTAAGGAGTTTGACTACTGTAACTAATGTGAGGAGTTTGACTACTGTAACTGATGTAAGGAGTTTTACTACTGTAGCTGATGTAAGGAGTTTTACTACTGTAACTGCAGTAAGGATTTTTGCTACTGTAGCTGATGTAAGGAGTTTTACTACTGTAACTGATGTAAGGAGTTTTACTACTGTAACTGCGGTAAGGAGTTTTACTACTGTAGCTGATGTAAGGAGTTTGACTACTGTAGCTGATGTAAGGAGGTTTAGTACTGTAACTGCTGTAAGCAGTTTTTCTACTTTAGCTGATGTGAGGAGTTTTACTACTGTAACTGCTGTAAGGAGTTTTACTACTGTAGCTGATGTGAGGAGTTTGAATATTGTGACTGATGTGTGGAGTTTTACTACTGTAACTGATGTAAGTATATTTACTACTATAACTGATGTAAGGAATTTTACTACTGTAGCAGATGTAAGGAGATTTACTACTGTAACTGCTGTAAAGAGTTTTACTACAATAACTGTTGTAAGGATTTTTACTACTGTAACTGATGTAAGGAGTTTTACTACTGTAGCTGCTGTAAGGAGTTTTACTACTGTAACTGCTGTAAGCAGTTTTACTACTGTAACTGATGTAAGGAGTTTTACTACTGTAACTGATGTAAGGAGTTTTGCTAATGAAGCTGATGTGAGGAGATTTACTACTGTAGCTGATGTAAGGAGTTTTACTACTGTAACTCATGTATGGAGTTTTACTACTGTAACTGATGTATGGAGTTTTACTACTGTAACTGATGTTCGAGTTTTACTACTGTAGCTGATGTAAGGAGTTTTACTACTGTAACTGCTGTAAGGAATTTTACTACTGTAGCTGATGAAAGGAGTTTTACTACTGTAACTGATGTGAGGTGTTTTACTACTGTAGCTGCTGTAAGGAGTTTTACTACTGTAACTGCTGTAAGGAGTTTTACTACTGTAACTGCTGTAAGCAGTTTTACTACTGTAACTACTGTAAGGAGTTTTACTACTCTAACTGATGTAAGGAGTTTTAATACTGTAGCTGCAATAAGGAGTTTTACTACTGTAACTGATGTAAGGAGTTTTACTACTGTAACTGATGTACGGAGTTTTACTACTGTAGCTGCTGTAAGGAGTTTTAGTACTGTAACTGCTGTAAGCAGTTTTACTACTGTAACTGATGTAAGGAGTTTTACTACTGTAACTGATGTAATGAGTTTTACTACTGTAGCTGCTGTAAGGAGTTTTACTACTGTAACTGATGTAAGGAGTTTTACTACTGTAACTGATGTAAGGAGTGTTACTACTGTAACTGATGTACAGAGTTTTACTACTGTAGCTGCTGTAAGGAGTTTTACTACTGTAACTGATGTAAGGAGTGTTACTACTCTATCTGATGTACAGCGTTTTACTACTCTAACTGATGTACAGAGTTTTACTACTGTAGCTGCTGTTAGGAGTTTTAGTACTGTAACTGCTGTAAGCAGTTTTACTACTGTAACTGATGTAAGGAGATTTACTACTGTAACTGATGTAAGGAGTTTGACTACTGTGACTGATGTGAGGAGTGTTACTACTGTAACTGATGTAAGTATATTTACTACTATAACTGATGTAAAGAATTTTACTACTGTAGCTGATGTAAGGAGATTTACTACTGTAACTGCTGTAAGGAGTTTTACTACTGTAACTGATGTAAGGAGTTTTACTACTGTAGCTGATGTAAGGAGTTTTACTACTGTACCTACTGTATGTAGTTTTACTACTGTAACTGCTGTAAGGAGTTTTAGTACTGTAACTGCTGTAAGCAGTTTTACTACTGTAACTACTGTAAGGAGTTTTACTACTGTAACTGATGTAATGAGTTTTACTACTGTAACTGATGTACGGAGTTTTACTACTGTAGCTGCTTTAAGGAGTTTTAGTACTCTAACTGCTGTAAGCAGTTTTACTACTGTAACTGATGTAAGGAGTTTTACTACTGTAACTGATGTAAGAGTTTTTCAACTGTAGCTGATGTAAGGAGTTTTACTACTGTAACTGATGTAAGGAGTTTGACTACTGTAACTAATGTGAGGAGTTTGACTACTGTAACTGATGTAAGGAGTTTTACTACTGTAGCTGATGTAAGGAGTTTTACTACTGTAACTGCAGTAAGGATTTTTGCTACTGTAGCTGATGTAAGGAGTTTTACTACTGTAACTGATGTAAGGAGTTTTACTACTGTAGCTGATGTAAGGAGTTTGACTACTGTAGCTGATGTAAGGAGGTTTAGTACTGTAACTGCTGTAAGCAGTTTTACTACTGTAACTGATGTAAGGAGTTTTACTAATGTAACTGATGTAAGGAGTTTTTCTACTTTAGCTGATGTGAGGAGTTTTACTACTGTAACTGCTGTAAGGAGTTTTACTACTGTAGCTGATGTGAGGAGTTTGAATACTGTGACTGATGTGTGGAGTTTTACTACTGTAACTGATGTAAGTATATTTACTACTATAACTGATGTAAGGAATTTTACTACTGTAGCAGATGTAAGGAGATTTACTACTGTAACTGCTGTAAAGAGTTTTACTACAATAACTGTTGTAAGGATTTTTACTACTGTAACTGATGTACGTAGTTTTACTACTGTAGCTGCTGTAAGGAGTTTTAGTACTCTAACTGCTGTAAGCAGTTTTACTACTGTAACTGATGTAAGGAGTTTTACTACTGTAACTGATGTAAGGAGTTTTGCTAATGAAGCTGATGTGAGGAGATTTACTACTGTAGCTGATGTAAGGAGTTTTACTACTGTAACTCATGTATGGAGTTTTACTACTGTAACTGATGTATGGAGTTTTACTACTGTAACTGATGTTCGGAGTTTTACTACTGTAGCTGATGTAAGGAGTTTTACTACTGTAACTGCTGTAAGGAATTTTACTACTGTAGCTGATGAAAGGAGTTTTACTACTGTAACTGATGTGAGGTGTTTTACTACTGTAGCTGCTGTAAGGAGTTTTACTACTGTAACTGCTGTAAGGAGTTTTAGTACTGTAACTGCTGTAAGCAGTTTTACTACTGTAACTACTGTAAGGAGTTTTACTACTCTAACTGATGTAAGGAGTTTTAATACTGTAGCTGCAATAAGGAGTTTTACTACTGTAACTGATGTAAGGAGTTTTACTACTGTAACTGATGTACGGAGTTTTACTACTGTAGCTGCTGTAAGGAGTTTTAGTACTGTAACTGCTGTAAGCAGTTTTACTACTGTAACTGATGTAAGGAGTTTTACTACTGTAACTGATGTAATGAGTTTTACTACTGTAGCTGCTGTAAGGAGTTTTACTACTGTAACTGATGTAAGGAGTGTTACTACTGTAACTGATGTACAGAGTTTTACTACTGTAGCTGCTGTAAGGAGTTTTACTACTGTAACTGATGTAAGGAGTTTTACTACTGTAACTGATGTACGGAGTTTTACTACTGTAGCTGCTGTAAGGAGTTTTAGTACTGTAACTGCTGTAAGCAGTTTTACTACTGTAACTGATGTAATGAGTTTTACTACTGTAGCTGCTGTAAGGAGTTTTACTACTGTAACTGATGTAAGGAGTGTTACTACTCTAACTGATGTACAGAGTTTTACTACTGTAGCTGCTGTTAGGAGTTTTAGTACTGTAACTGCTGTAAGCAGTTTTACTACTGTAACTGATGTAAGGAGATTTACTACTGTAACTGATGTAAGGAGTTTTTTCTACTGTAGCTGATGTGAGGAGTTTTAGTACTGTAAATGCTGTAAGGAGTTTTACTACTGTAACTGCTGTAAGGAGTCTTACTACTGTAGCTGATGTGAGGAGTTTGACTACTGTGACTGATGTGAGGAGTGTTACTACTGTAACTGATGTAAGTATATTTACTACTATAACTGATGTAAAGAATTTTACTACTGTAGCTGATGTAAGGAGATTTACTACTGTAACTGCTGTAAGGAGTTTTACTACTGTAACTGATGTAAGGAGTTTTACTACTGTAGCTGATGTAAGGAGTTTTACTACTGTACCTACTGTATGTAGTTTTACTACTGTAACTGCTGTAAGGAGTTTTAGTACTGTAACTGCTGTAAGCAGTTTTACTACTGTAACTACTGTAAGGAGTTTTACTACTCTAACTGATGTAAGGATTTTTACTACTGTAACTGATGTACGGAGTTTTACTACTGTAGCTGCTGTAAGGAGTTTTAGTACTCTAACTGCTGTAAGCAGTTTTACTACTGTAACTGATGTAAGGAGTTTTACTACTGTAACTGATGTAAGAAGTTTTTCAACTGTAGCTGACGTAAGGAGTTTTACTACTGTAACTGATGTAAGGAGTTTGACTACTGTAACTAATGTGAGGAGTTTGACTACTGTAACTGATGTAAGGAGTTTTACTACTGTAGCTGATGTAAGGAGTTTTACTACTGTAACTGCAGTAAGGATTTTTGCTACTGTAGCTGATGTAAGGAGTTTTACTACTGTAACTGATGTAAGGAGTTTTACTACTGTAACTGCGGTAAGGAGTTTTACTACTGTAGCTGATGTAAGGAGTTTGACTACTGTAGCTGATGTAAGGAGGTTTAGTACTGTAACTGCTGTAAGCAGTTTTACTACTGTAACTGATGTAAGGAGTTTTACTACTGTAACTGATGTAAGGAGTTTTTCTACTTTAGCTGATGTGTGGAGTTTTACTACTGTAACTGATGTAAGTATATTTACTACTATAACTGATGTAAGGAATTTTACTACTGTAGCAGATGTAAGGAGATTTACTACTGTAACTGCTGTAAAGAGTTTTACTACAATAACTGTTGTACGGATTTTTACTACTGTAACTGATGTACGTAGTTTTACTAGTGTAGCTGCTGTAAGGAGTTTTAGTACTCTAACTGCTGTAAGCAGTTTTACTACTGTAACTGATGTAAGGAGTTTTACTACTGTAACTGATGTAAGGAGTTTTGCTAATGAAGCTGATGTGAGGAGATTTACTACTGTAGCTGATGTGAGGAGTGTTACTACTGTAACTGATGTAAGTATATTTACTACTATAACTGATGTAAAGAATTTTACTACTGTAGCTGATGTAAGGAGATTTACTACTGTAACTGCTGTAAGGAGTTTTACTACTGTAACTGATGTAAGGAGTTTTACTACTGTAGCTGATGTAAGGAGTTTTACTACTGTACCTACTGTATGTAGTTTTACTACTGTAACTGCTGTAAGGAGTTTTAGTACTGTAACTGCTGTAAGCAGTTTTACTACTGTAACTACTGTAAGGAGTTTTACTACTCTAACTGATGTAATGATTTTTACTACTTTAACTGATGTACGGAGTTTTACTACTGTAGCTGCTGTAAGGAGTTTTAGTACTCTAACTGCTGTAAGCAGTTTTACTACTGTAACTGATGTAAGGAGTTTTACTACTGTAACTGATGTAAGAAGTTTTTCAACTGTAGCTGACGTAAGGAGTTTTACTACTGTAACTGATGTAAGGAGTTTGACTACTGTAACTAATGTGAGGAGTTTGACTACTGTAACTGATGTAAGGAGTTTTACTACTGTAGCTGATGTAAGGAGTTTTACTACAATAACTGTTGTAAGGATTTTTACTACTGTAACTGATGTACGTAGTTTTACTAGTGTAGCTGCTGTAAGGAGTTTTAGTACTCTAACTGCTGTAAGCAGTTTTACTACTGTAACTGATGTAAGGAGTTTTACTACTGTAACTGATGTAAGGAGTTTTGCTAATGAAGCTGATGTGAGGAGATTTACTACTGTAGCTGATGTAAGGAGTTTTACTACTGTAACTCATGTATGGAGTTTTACTACTGTAACTGATGTATGGAGTTTTACTACTGTAACTGATGTATGGAGTTTTACTACTGTAACTGATGTTCGGAGTTTTACTACTGTAGCTGATGTAAGGAGTTTTACTACTGTAACTGCTGTAAGGAATTTTACTACTGTAGCTGATGAAAGGAGTTTTACTACTGTAACTGATGTGAGGTGTTTTACTACTGTAGCTGCTGTAAGGAGTTTTACTACTGTAACTGCTGTAAGGAGTTTTAGTACTGTAACTGCTGTAAGCAGTTTTACTACTGTAACTACTGTAAGGAGTTTTACTACTCTAACTGATGTAAGGAGTTTTAATACTGTAGCTGCAATAAGGAGTTTTACTACTGTAACTGATGTAAGGAGTTTTACTACTGTAACTGATGTACGGAGTTTTACTACTGTAGCTGCTGTAAGGAGTTTTAGTACTGTAACTGCTGTAAGCAGTTTTACTACTGTAACTGATGTAAGGAGTTTTACTACTGTAACTGATGTAATGAGTTTTACTACTGTAGCTGCTGTAAGGAGTTTTACTACTGTAACTGATGTAAGGAGTGTTACTACTGTAACTGATGTACAGAGTTTTACTACTGTAGCTGCTGTAAGGAGTTTTACTACTGAAACTGATGTAAGGAGTGTTACTACTCTATCTGATGTACAGAGTTTTACTACACTAACTGATGTACAGAGTTTTACTACTGTAGCTGCTGTTAGGAGTTTTAGTACTGTAACTGCTGTAAGCAGTTTTACTACTGTAACTGATGTAAGGAGATTTACTACTGTAACTGATGTAAGGAGTTTTTTCTACTGTAGCTGATGTGAGGAGTTTTACTACTGTAAATGCTGTAAGGAGTTTTACTACTGTAACTGCTGTAAGGAGTCTTACTACTGTAGCTGATGTGAGGAGTTTGACTACTGTGACTGATGTGAGGAGTGTTACTACTGTAACTGATGTAAGTATATTTACTACTATAACTGATGTAAAGAATTTTACTACTGTAGCTGATGTAAGGAGATTTACTACTGTAACTGCTGTAAGGAGTTTTACTACTGTAACTGATGTAAGGAGTTTTACTACTGTAGCTGATGTAAGGAGTTTTACTACTGTACCTACTGTATGTAGTTTTACTACTGTAACTGCTGTAAGGAGTTTTAGTACTGTAACTGCTGTAAGCAGTTTTACTACTGTAACTACTGTAAGGAGTTTTACTACTCTAACTGATGTAATGATTTTTAGTACTGTAACTGATGTACGGAGTTTTACTACTGTAGCTGCTGTAAGGAGTTTTAGTACTCTAACTGCTGTAAGCAGTTTTACTACTGTAACTGATGTAAGGAGTTTTACTACTGTAACTGATGTAAGAAGTTTTTCAACTGTAGCTGACGTAAGGAGTTTTACTACTGTAACTGATGTAAGGAGTTTGACTACTGTAACTAATGTGAGGAGTTTGACTACTGTAACTGATGTAAGGAGTTTTACTACTGTAGCTGATGTAAGGAGTTTTACTACTGTAACTGCAGTAAGGATTTTTGCTACTGTAGCTGATGTAAGGAGTTTTACTACTGTAACTGATGTAAGGAGTTTTACTACTGTAGCTGATGTAAGGAGTTTGACTACTGTAGCTGATGTAAGGAGGTTTAGTACTGTAACTGCTGTAAGCAGTTTTACTACTGTAACTGATGTAAGGAGTTTTACTACTGTAACTGATGTAAGGAGTTTTTCTACTTTAGCTGATGTGAGGAGTTTTACTACTGTAACTGCTGTAAGGAGTTTTACTACTGTAGCTGATGTGAGGAGTTTGAATACTGTGACTGATGTGTGGAGTTTTACTACTGTAACTGATGTAAGTATATTTACTACTATAACTGATGTAAGGAATTTTACTACTGTAGCAGATGTAAGGAGATTTACTACTGTAACTGCTGTAAAGAGTTTTACTACAATAACTGTTGTAAGGATTTTTACTACTGTAACTGATGTACGTAGTTTTACTAGTGTAGCTGCTGTAAGGAGTTTTAGTACTCTAACTGCTGTAAGCAGTTTTACTACTGTAACTGATGTAAGGAGTTTTACTACTGTAACTGATGTAATGAGTTTTACTACTGTAGCTGCTGTAAGGAGTTTTACTACTGTAACTGATGTAAGGAGTGTTACTACTGTAACTGATGTACAGAGTTTTACTACTGTAGCTGCTGTAAGGAGTTTTACTACTGTAACTGATGTAAGGAGTGTTACTACTCTAACTGATGTACAGAGTTTTACTACTCTAACTGATGTACAGAGTTTTACTACTGTAGCTGCTGTTAGGAGTTTTAGTACTGTAACTGCTGTAAGCAGTTTTACTACTGTAACTGATGTAAGGAGATTTACTACTGTAACTGATGTAAGGAGTTTTTTCTACTGTAGCTGATGTGAGGAGTTTTACTACTGTAAATGCTGTAAGGAGTTTTACTACTGTAACTGCTGTAAGGAGTCTTACTACTGTAGCTGATGTGAGGAGTTTGACTACTGTGACTGATGTGAGGAGTGTTACTACTGTAACTGATGTAAGTATATTTACTACTATAACTGATGTAAAGAATTTTACTACTGTAGCTTATGTAAGGAGATTTACTACTGTAACTGCTGTAAGGAGTTTTACTACTGTAACTGATGTAAGGAGTTTTACTACTGTAGCTGATGTAAGGAGTTTTACTACTGTACCTACTGTATGTAGTTTTACTACTGTAACTGCTGTAAGGAGTTTTAGTACTGTAACTGCTGTAAGCAGTTTTACTACTGTAACTACTGTAAGGAGTTTTACTACTCTAACTGATGTAATGATTTTTACTACTGTAACTGATGTGAGGAGTTTGACTACTGTAACTGATGTAAGGAGTTTTACTACTGTAGCTGATGTAAGGAGTTTTACTACTGTAGCTGATGTAAGGAGTTTTACTACTGTAACTGATGTAAGAAGTTTTTCAACTGTAGCTGATGTAAGGAGTTTTACTACTGTAACTGATGTAAGGAGTTTTACTACTGTAACTGATGTAAGAAGTTTTTCAACTGTAGCTGACGTAAGGAGTTTTACTACTGTAACTGATGTAAGGAGTTTGACTACTGTAACTAATGTGAGGAGTTTGACTACTGTAACTGATGTAAGGAGTTTTACTACTGTAGCTGATGTAAGGAGTTTTACTACTGTAACTGCAGTAAGGATTTTTGCTACTGTAGCTGATGTAAGGAGTTTTACTACTGTAACTGATGTAAGGAGTTTTACTACTGTAGCTGATGTAAGGAGTTTGACTACTTTAGCTGATGTGAGGAGTTTTACTACTGTAACTGCTGTAAGGAGTTTTACTACTGTAGCTGATGTGAGGAGTTTGAATACTGTGACTGATGTGTGGAGTTTTACTACTGTAACTGATGTAAGGAGATTTACTACTGTAACTGCTGTAAAGAGTTTTACTACAATAACTGTTGTAAGGATTTTTACTACTGTAACTGATGTACGTAGTTTTACTAGTGTAGCTGCTGTAAGGAGTTTTAGTACTGTAACTGATGTAAGGAGTTTTGCTACTGTAGCTGATGTGAGGAGATTTACTACTGTAGCTGATGTAAGGAGTTTTACTACTGTAACTCATGTATGGAGTTTTACTACTGTAGCTGCTGTAAGGAGTTTTACTACTGTAACTGCTGTAAGGAGTTTTAGTACTGTAACTGCTGTAAGCAGTTTTACTACTGCAACTACTGTAAGGAGTTTTACTACTCTAACTGATGTAAGGAGTTTTACTACTGTAGCTGCAATAAGGAGTTTTACTACTGTAACTGATGTAAGGAGTTTTACTACTGTAACTGATGTAAGGAGTTTTACTACTGTAGCTGCTGTAAGGAGTTTTAGTACTGTAACTGCTGTAAGCAGTTTTACTACTGTAACTGATGTAAGGAGTTTTACTACTGTAACTGATGTAATGAGTTTTACTACTGTAGCTGCTGTAAGGAGTTTTACTACTGTAACTGATGTAAGGAGTTTTACTACTGTAACTGATGTAAGAAGTTTTCAACTGTAGCTGACGTAAGGAGTTTTACTACTGTAACTGATGTAAGGAGTTTGACTACTGTAACTAATGTGAGGAGTTTGACTACTGTAACTGATGTAAGGAGTTTTACTACTGTTGCTGATGTAAGGAGTTTTACTACTGTAACTGCAGTAAGGATTTTTGCTACTGTAGCTGATGTAAGGAGTTTTACTACTGTAACTGATGTAAGGAGTTTTACTACTGTAGCTGATGTAAGGAGTTTGACTACTTTAGCTGATGTGAGGAGTTTTACTACTGTAACTGCTGTAAGGAGTTTTACTACTGTAGCTGATGTGAGGAGTTTGAATACTGTGACTGATGTGTGGAGTTTTACTACTGTAACTGATGTAAGTATATTTACTACTATAACTGATGTAAGGAATTTTACTACTGTAGCAGATGTAAGGAGATTTACTACTGTAACTGCTGTAAAGAGTTTTACTACAATAACTGTTGTAAGGATTTTTACTACTGTAACTGATGTACGTAGTTTTACTAGTGTAGCTGCTGTAAGGAGTTTTAGTACTGTAACTGATGTAAGGAGTTTTGCTACTGTAGCTGATGTGAGGAGATTTACTACTGTAGCTGATGTAAGGAGTTTTACTACTGTAACTCATGTATGGAGTTTTACTACTGTAGCTGCTGTAAGGAGTTTTACTACTGTAACTGCTGTAAGGAGTTTTAGTACTGTAACTGCTTCAAGCAGTTTTACTACTGCAACTACTGTAAGGAGTTTTACTACTCTAACTGATGTAAGGAGTTTTACTACTGTAGCTGCAATAAGGAGTTTTACTACTGTAACTGATGTAAGGAGTTTTACTACTGTAACTGATGTACGGAGTTTTACTACTGTAGCTGCTGTAAGGAGTTTTAGTACTGTAACTGCTGTAAGCAGTTTTACTACTGTAACTGATGTAAGGAGTTTTACTACTGTAACTGATGTAATGAGTTTTACTACTGTAGCTGCTGTAAGGAGTTTTACTACTGTAACTGATGTAAGGAGTTTTACTACTGTAACTGATGTAAGAAGTTTTTCAACTGTAGCTGACGTAAGGAGTTTTACTACTGTAACTGATGTAAGGAGTTTGACTACTGTAACTAATGTGAGGAGTTTGACTACTGTAACTGATGTAAGGAGTTTTACTACTGTAGCTGATGTAAGGAGTTTTACTACTGTAACTGCAGTAAGGATTTTTGCTACTGTAGCTGATGTAAGGAGTTTTACTACTGTAACTGATGTAAGGAGTTTTACTACTGTAGCTGATGTAAGGAGTTTGACTACTTTAGCTGATGTGAGGAGTTTTACTACTGTAACTGCTGTAAGGAGTTTTACTACTGTAGCTGATGTGAGGAGTTTGAATACTGTGACTGATGTGTGAGTTTTACTACTGTAACTGATGTAAGTATATTTACTACTATAACTGATGTAAGGAATTTTACTACTGTAGCAGATGTAAGGAGATTTACTACTGTAACTGCTGTAAAGAGTTTTACTACAATAACTGTTGTAAGGATTTTTACTACTGTAACTGATGTACGTAGTTTTACTAGTGTAGCTGCTGTAAGGAGTTTTAGTACTGTAACTGATGTAAGGAGTTTTGCTACTGTAGCTGATGTGAGGAGATTTACTACTGTAGCTGATGTAAGGAGTTTTACTACTGTAACTCATGTATGGAGTTTTACTACTGTAGCTGCTGTAAGGAGTTTTACTACTGTAACTGCTGTAAGGAGTTTTAGTACTGTAACTGCTGTAAGCAGTTTTACTACTGCAACTACTGTAAGGAGTTTTACTACTCTAACTGATGTAAGGAGTTTTACTACTGTAGCTGCAATAAGGAGTTTTACTACTGTAACTGATGTAAGGAGTTTTACTACTGTAACTGATGTACGGAGTTTTACTACTGTAGCTGCTGTAAGGAGTTTTAGTACTGTAACTGCTGTAAGCAGTTTTACTACTGTAACTGATGTAAGGAGTTTTACTACTGTAACTGATGTAATGAGTTTTACTACTGTAGCTGCTGTAAGGAGTTTTACTACTGTAACTGATGTAAGGAGTGTTACTACTGTAACTGATGTACAGAGTTTTACTACTGTAGCTGCTGTTAGGAGTTTTAGTACTGTAACTGCTGTAAGCAGTTTTACTACTGTAACTGATTTAAGGAGATTTACTACTGTAACTGATGTAAGGAGTTTTTTCTACTGTAGCTGATGTGAGGAGTTTTACTACTGTAAATGCTGTAAGGAGTTTTACTACTGTAACTGCTGTAAGGAGTCTTACTACTGTAGCTTATGTGAGGAGTTTGACTACTGTGACTGATGTGAGGAGTGTTACTACTGTAACTGATGTAAGTATATTTACTACTATAACTGATGTAAGGAATTTTACTACTGTAGCTGATGTAAGGAGATTTACTACTGTAACTGCTGTAAGGAGTTTTACTACTGTAACTGATGTAAGGAATTTTACTACTGTAGCTGATGTAAGGAGTTTTACTACTGTACCTACTGTATGTAGTTTTACTACTGTAACTGCTGTAAGGAGTTTTAGTACTGTAACTGCTGTAAGCAGTTTTACTACTGTAACTACTGTAAGGAGTTTTACTACTCTAACTGATGTAAGGAGTTTTACTACTGTAGCTTCTATAAGGAGTTTTACTACTGTAACTGATGTAAGGAGTTTTACTACTGTAACTGACGTACGGAGTTTTACTACTGTGACTGATGTGAGGAGTTTTACTACTGTAACTGATGTAAGTATATTTACTACTATAACTGATGTAAGGAATTTTACTACTGTAGCTGATGTAAGGAGATTTACTACTGTAACTGCAGTAAGGAGTTTTACTACTGTAACTGATGTAAGGAGTTTTACTACTGTAGCTGATGTAAGGAGTTTTACTACTGTACCTACTGTATGTAGTTTTACTACTGTAACTGCTGTAAGGAGTTTTAGTACTGTAACTGCTGTAAGCAGTTTTACTACTGTAACTGCTGTAAGGAATTTTACTACTGTAGCTGATGAAATGAGTTTTACTACTGTAACTGATGTGAGGAGTTTTACTACTGTAGCTGCTGTAAAGAGTTTTACTACTGTAACTGCTGTAAGGAGTTTTAGTACTGTAACTGCAGTAAGCAGTTTTACTACTGTAACTACTGTAAGGAGTTTTACTACTGTAGCTGCTATAAGGAGTTTTACTATTGTAACTGATGTAAGGAGTTTTACTACTGTAGCTGCTGTAAGGAGTTTTAGTACTCTAACTGCTGTAAGCAGTTTTACTACTGTAACTGATGTAAGGAGTTTTACTACTGTAACTGATGTAAGAAGTTTTTCAATTGTAGCTGACGTAAGGAGTTTTACTACTGTAACTGATGTAAGGAGTTTGACTACTGTAACTGATGTAAGGAGTTTTACTACTGTAACTGTTGTAAGGAGTTTTACTACTGTAGCTGGTGTAAGGAGTTTTACTACTGTAACTGCAGTAAGGAGTTTTGCTACTGTAGCTGATGTAAGGAGTTTTACTACTGTAACTGATGTAAGGAGTTTTACTACTGTAACTGCTGTAAGGAGTTTTACTACTGTAGCTGATGTAAGGAGTTTGACTACTCTAACTGATGTACGGAGTTTTACTACTGTAACTGATGTAAGGAGTTTTACTACTGTAACTGCTGTAAGGAGTTTTAGTACTGTAACTGCTGTAAGCAGTTTTACTACTGTAACTACTGTAAGGAGTTTTACTACTCTAACTGATGTAACGAGTTTTACTACTGTAGCTGCTATAAGGAGTTTTACTACTGTAACTGATGTAAGGAGTTTTACTACTGTAACTGATGTACAGAGTTTTACTACTGTAGCTGCTGTAAGGAGTTTTAGTACTCTAACTGCTGTAAGCAGTTTTACTACTGTAACTGATGTAAGGAGTTTTACTACTGTAACTGATGTAAGAAGTTTGACTACTGTAACTGATGTAAGGAGTTTTACTACTGTAACTGTTATAAGGAGTTTTACTACTGTAGCTGATGTAAGGAGTTTTACTACTGTAACTGCAGTAAGGAGATTTGCTACTTTAGCTGATGTAAGGAGTTTTACTACTGTAACTGATGTAAGGAGTTTTACTACTGTAGCTGCTGTAAGGAGTTTTACTACTTTAGCTGATGTAAGGAGTTTGACTACTCTAACTGATGTAAGGAGTTTTACTACTGTAACTGATGTAAGGAGTTTTACTACTGTAGCTGCTGTAAGGAGTTTTACTACTGTAACTGCAGTAAGGAGTTTTACTACTGTAACTGATGTAAGGAGTTTGACTACTGTAACTGATGTAAGGAGTTTTACTACTGTAACTGATGTAAGGAGTTTTACTACTGTAACTGATGTAAGGAGTTTTTCTACTGTAGCTGATGTGAGGAGTTTTACTACTGTAACTGATGTACGGAGTTTTCCTACTGTTGCTGCTGTAAGGAGGTTTAGTACTGTAACTGCTGTAAGCAGTTTTACTACTGTAACTGATGTAAGGAGTGTTACTACTGTAACTGATGTAAGTATATTTACTACTATAACTGATGTAAGGAATTTTACTACTGTAGCTGATGTAAGGAGATTTACTACTGTAACTGCTGTAAGGAGTTTTACTACTGTAACTGATGTAAGGAGTTTTTCTACTGTAGCTGATGTGAGAAGTTTTACTACTGTAACTGCTGTAAGGAGTTTTACTACTGTAGCTGATGTGAGGAGTTTGAATACTGTGACTGATGTGAGGAGTGTTACTACTGTAACTGATGTAAGTATATTTACTACTATAACTGATGTAAGGAATTTTACTACTGTAGCTGATGTAAGGAGATTTACTACTGTAACTGCTGTAAGGAGTTTTACTACTGTAACTGATGTAAGGAGTTTTACTACTGTAGCTGATGTAAGGAGTTTTACTACTGTACCTACTGTATGTAGTTTTACTTCTGTAGCTGATGTAAGGAGTTTTGCTACTGTAACTGATGAAAGGAGTTTTACTACTGTAACTTATGTGAGGAGTTTTACTACTGTAGCTGCTGTAAGGAGTATTACTACTGTAACTGCAGTATGGAGTTTTAGTACTGTAACTGCTGTAAGCAGTTTTACTACTGTAGCTGATGTAAGGAGTTATACTACTGTACCTACTGTATGTAGTTTTACTACTGTAACTGCAGTAAGGAGTTTTACTACTGTAGCTGGTGTAAGGAGTTTTACTACTGTAACTGAAGTAAGGAGTTTTGCTACTGTAGCTGATGTAAGGAGTTTTACTACTGTAACTGATGTAAGGAGTTTTACTACTGTAACTGCTGTAAGGAGTTTTACTACTGTAGCTGATGTAAGGAGTTTGACTACTCTAACTGATGTACGGAGTTTTACTACTGTAACTGATGTAAGTAGTTTTACTACTGTAACTGCTGTAAGGAGTTTTAGTACTGTAACTGCTGTAAGCAGTTTTACTACTGTAACTACTGTAAGGAGTTTTACTACTCTAACTGATGTAACGAGTTTTACTACTGTAGCTGCTATAAGGAGTTTTACTACTGTAACTGATGTAAGGAGTTTTACTACTGTAACTGATGTACGGAGTTTTACTACTGTAGCTGCTGTAAGGAGTTTTAGTACTCTAACTGCTGTAAGCAGTTTTACTACTGTAACTGATGTAAGGAGTTTTACTACTGTAACTGATGTAAGAAGTTTGACTACTGTAACTGATGTAAGGAGTTTTACTACTGTAACTGTTATAAGGAGTTTTACTACTGTAGCTGATGTAAGGAGTTTTACTACTGTAACTGCAGTAAGGAGATTTGCTACTTTAGCTGATGTAAGGAGTTTTACTACTGTAACTGATGTAAGGAGTTTTACTACTGTAGCTGCTGTAAGGAGTTTTACTACTGTAGCTGATGTAAGGAGTTTGACTACTCTAACTGATGTACGGAGTTTTACTACTGTAACTGATGTAAGGAGTTTTACTACTGTAGCTGCTGTAAGGAGTTTTACTACTGTAACTGCAGTAAGGAGTTTTACTACTGTAACTGATGTAAGGAGTTTGACTACTGTAACTGATGTACGGAGTTTTACTACTGTAACTGATGTAAGGAGTTTTACTACTGTAACTGATGTAAGGAGTTTTTCTACTGTAGCTGATGTGAGGAGTTTTACTACTGTAACTGATGTACGGAGTTTTCCTACTGTAGCTGCTGTAAGGAGGTTTAGTACTGTAACTGCTGTAAGCAGTTTTACTACTGTAACTGATGTAAGGAGTGTTACTACTGTAACTGATGTAAGTATATTTACTACTATAACTGATGTAAGGAATTTTACTACTGTAGCTGATGTAAGGAGATTTACTACTGTAACTGCTGTAAGGAGTTTTACTACTGTAACTGATGTAAGGAGTTTTTCTACTGTAGCTGATGTGAGAAGTTTTACTACTGTAACTGCTGTAAGGAGTTTCAACTACTGTAGCTGATGTGAGGAGTTTGAATACTGTGACTGATGTGAGGAGTGTTACCACTGTAACTGATGTAAGGAGTGTTACTACTGTAACTGATGTAAGTATATTTACTACTATAACTGATGTAAGGAATTTTACTACTGTAGCTGATGTAAGGAGATTTACTACTGTAACTGCTGTAAGGAGTTTTACTACTGTAACTGATGTAAGGAGTTTTACTACTGTAGCTGATGTAAGGAGTTTTGCTACTGTACCTACTGTATGTAGTTTTACTACTGTAGCTGATGTAAGGAGTTTTGCTACTGTAACTGATGAAAGGAGTTTTACTACTGTAACTTATGTGAGGAGTTTTACTACTGTAGCTGCTGTAAGGAGTATTACTACTGTAACTGCAGTAAGGAGTTTTAGTACTGTAACTGCTGTAAGCAGTTTTACTACTGTAGCTGATGTAAGGAGTTATACTACTGTACCTACTGTATGTAGTTTTACTACTGTAACTGCAGTAAGGAGTTTTACTACTGTAGCTGATGTAAGGAGTTTTACTACTGTAACTGATGTAAGGAGTTTTACTACTGTAACTGCTGTAAGGAGTTTTACTACTGTAGCTGATGTAAGGAGTTTTACTACTGTAAGTTCTGTAAGCAGTTTTACTACTGTAGCTGATGTAAGGAGTTTTAAAACTCTACCTACTGTATGGAGTTTTAATACTTTAGCTGATGTAAAGAGTTTTACTACTGTACCTACTGTATGGAGTTGTACTACTGTAACTGCTGTAAGGAGTTTTACTACTGTAACTGCTGTAAGGAGTTTTACAACTGTAACTGATGTAAGGAGTTTTACTACTGTATCTACTATATGTAGTTTTACTACTGTAGCTGATGTAAGGAGTTTTACTACTGTAACTGATGAAAGGAGTTTTACTACTGTAACTTATGTGAGGACTTTTACTACTGTAGCTGCTGTAAGGAGTTTTACTACTTTAGCTGATGTAAGGAGTTTTACTACTGTAGCTGGTGTAAGGAGTTTTAGTACTGTAACTGCTGTAAGACGTTCTAGTACTGTAACTGCTGTAAGGAGTTTTACTACTGTAACTGCTGTAAGGAGTGTTACTACTGTAGCTGGTGTAAGGAGTTTTAGTACTGTAACTGCTGTAAGGCGTTCTAGTACTGTAACTGCTGTAAGGAGTTTTACTACTGTAACTGATGTAAGGAGTTTTACTACTGTAACTGATGTAAGGAGTTTTACTACTTTAGCTGATGTAAGGAGTGTTACTACTGTAGCTGGTGTAAGGAGTTTTTGTACTGTAACTGCTGTAAGGCGTTCTATTACTGTAACTGCTGTAAGGAGTTTTACTACTGTAACTGCTGTAAGGAGTTTTACTACTGTAACTGATGTGAGGAGTTTTACTGCTTTAACTGATGTAAGGTGTTTTACTACTGTAGTTGATGTAAGGAGTTTTACTACTGTAACTAATGTGAGGAGTTTTACTACTGTAGTTGATGTAAGGAGTTTTACTACTGTAACTGATGTAAGGAGTTTTACTACTGTAGCTAATGTGAGGAGTTTTACTACAGTAACTGATGTAAGGAGTTTTACTACTGTAGCTGATGTAAGGAGTTGTACTACTGTACCTACTGTATGGAGTTGTACTACTGTCACTGATCTAAGGAGTTCAAATAAAATAAAATACATTTGTATTTGTCACATGCGCCGAATACACCAGGTGTAGCCATTACAGTGAAATGCTTACTTACAACTCCTTAACCAACAATGCAGTTTTAAGAAAATACTTGAAAAAAGTAAGAGATAAGAATAACAAATAATTAATGAGCAGCAGTAAAATAACAATAGCGGGGCTATATACAAGGGGTACCGGTACAGAATCAATGTACGGGGACACCGGTGTCGAGGTAATATGTACATGTAGGTTATTAAATTGACTATGCATAGATACTTACAGTGAGTAGCAGCAGCGTAGAAGTGGGGGGCAAATAGTCTGGATAGCCATTTGATTAGATGTTCAGGAGTCCTATGGCTTGGGGGTAGCAGCTGTTAAGAAGCCTCTTTGACCTAGACTTGGCGCTCAGGTACCGCTTGCCTTGCGGTAGCAGAGAGAACAGTCTATGACTAGCGTGGCTGGAGTCTTTGACAATTTTTAGGGCCTTCCTCTGACACCACCTGGTATAGAGCTCCTGGATGGCAGGAAGCTTGGCCCAGGTGATGTACTGGGCCGTACACACTACCCTCTGTTGTGCCTTGCAGTCGGAGGCCGAGCAGTTGCCATACCAGGCAGTGATGCAACCCGTCAGGATGCTCTCGATGGTGCAGCTGTAAAACCTTTTGAGGATCTGAGGAGCCATGCCAAATCTTTTCAGTCTCCTGAGGGAGAATAGGTTTTGTCGTGCCCTCTTCACGACTGTCTTGGTGTGCTTGGACCATGTTAGTTTGTTGGTGATGTGGACACATTAAGGAACTTGAAACTCTCAATCTGCTCCACTACAGCCCCGTCAATGAGAATGGGGGCGTGCTTGGTCCTCCTTTTCCTGTTGTCTACAATCATCTCCTTTGTCTTGATCACTTTGAGGGAGAGGTTGTTGTCCTTGCACCACACGATCAGGTCTCTGACCTCCTCCCTATAGGCTGTCTCGTTGATGTCGGTGATCAGGCCTACAACTGTTGTCTCATCGGCAAACTTAATAATGGTGTTGGAGTCATGCCTGGCCGTGCAGTCATGAGTGAACAGGGAGTACAGGAGGGGACTGAGCACGCACCCCTGAGGGGCACTCGTGTTGAGGATCAGCGTGTTGTTACTTAACCTTACCACCTGAGGGCGGCCTGTCAGGAAGTCCAGGATCCAGTTGCAGAGGGAGGTGTTAAGTCCCAGGGTCCTTAGCTTAGTGATGTGCTTTGAGGGCACTATGTTGTTGAACACTGAGCTGTAGTCAATGAATAGTGTTCTCACATAGGTGTTCCATTTGTCCAGGTGGGAAAGGGCAGTGTTGAGTGCAATAGAGATTGCATCATCTGTGGATCTGTTGGGGCGGTATGCAAATTGGAGTGGGTCTAGGGTTTCTGGGATAATGGTGTTGATGTGAGCCATGACCAGCCTTTCAAAGCATTTCATGGCTACAGACGTGAGTGCTACGGGTAGTCATTTAGACAGGTTACCTTAGTGTTCTTGGGCACAGGCACTATGGTGGTCTGCTTGAAACATGTTGTTATTACAGACTCGGACAGGGAGAGTTTGAAAATGTCAGTGAAGACACTTGCCAGTTGGTCAGTGCATGCTCGCAGGGACTATGGTGGTAGGCTTCAAACATGTTTTTATGTGCATATGTGTATGAGTGTTTTACTACTGTAGCTGATGTAAGAAGTTTTACTACTGTATCTGTTGAGGGGAGGTATTTAATATCTGTCCCAGTGTCTACAGGGTAGAGGGGCTAGTCTGGTAACTCCTGGCTCAACTGTATACTTCACTTCTGCAGTATCACTTTCAGACACACTCACATAAAAACATACACACACACCACATGCACCACACACGCACAAACACACTCACGCGCACACATGCACGCACGCACACACTCAAGCACACACACACACACACTGCCCAGCTGCACTAACATGTACCGGAGTGTGGGTATAAAGGACGTCTTTGTCACTTCACATCAGTTTTCATCAGTAACCTCTCTCTCTCCCTCCCTCTCACTCTCTCTCTCTCTCTCTCTCTCTCTTGCTCTCTCTCTCCCTCTCTCTCTCTCTCTGTCTCTCTCTTTCTCTATGCCTCTCTCTCTCCTACCTATAAAGAAATATAGAGAGGAATATGGAGAAAGTTAGTAAGTTAATGAATTACATTTTCATGCACCTTCGTTGAAATGACTATACCCCTGAGTGCTGCTTTGAGAAGGTCTTTGAAAAAGTTTCAAAATTAACTTATTTAGTTAATGAAAGTGTAAGTTTGGTTTTGTTGGCACAGAGTACTGTCCTTGAGATGTACAGTTTTTAAGAGCAAATAAAATATACACTTAACAGGAGTTCTTACAAACTGTTGACTGGCTGACTGGTAGACTAGTGGTAGACATATTACTGGAGGCAGAACAGTCAGCCGGAGTTCAGTATAGTGCTCATGCACTGTTCAGGTGTTAGAGATACAATATAAAAATAACCAGCTTCCTTTGTAGGTGATTTCCATATACTGATAGCATCATCACTGAACCTGTACCAGGTAAACAAATCGGCATGTATTTTTGCATAACCAAACACAGCGATTTCATCTAGGGTCACAATAATAGAGTAACACCAAAGATTCCTATATACAAATCCATCTGTACAAACAGTGTGTATTCTAGAGTTAGGGGTTGGGGCTGGTTTTTAGCTGGCTGTATAGGGCTGAGGGTTGGGGCTGGGTTTGAGCTGGCTGTATAGGGCTGAGGGTTGTGGCTGGGTTTGAGCTGGCTGTGTAGTGCTGAGGGTTGGGGCTGGGTTTGAGCTGGTTGTATAAGACTGAGGGTTGGGGCTGGGTTTGAGCTGGCTGTATAGGGCTGTGGGTTGGGGCTGGGTTTGAGCTGGCTGTATAGGGCTGAGGGTTGGGGCTGGGTTTGAGCTGGCTGTATAGGGCTGAGGGTTGGGGCTGGGTTTGAGCTGGCTGTATATTGCTGAGGGTTGGGGCTGGGTTTGAGCTGGTTGTATAAGGCTGAGGGTTGGGGCTGGGTTTGAGCTGGCTGTATAGGGCTGAGGATTGGGGCTGGGTTTGAGCTGGCTGTATAGGGCTGAGGATTGGGGCTGGGTTTGAGCTGGCTGTATAGGGCTGAGGATTAGGGCTGAGTTTGAGCTGGCTGTATAGGGCTGAGGATTGGGGCTGGGTTTGAGCTGGCTGTATAGGGCTGAGGATTGGGGCTGGGTTTGAGCTGGCTGCATAGGGCTGAGGATTGGGGCTGGGTTAGGGTAAGGAGGGGGTAGCAGAGATGTGTTGTGTCATGGCTGAGACTGAGCTCAAACTGAGAACACAGGAGAGATTCAAGCATTTAGGAACAACCACTCTCTCTCTCTTTCTTTCTTTCTATAAATTCAATTCAAATTCAATTTCAATTTAAGGGCTTTATTGGCATGGGAAACGTATGTTTACATTGCCAAAGCATGTGAAATAGAAAATAAACTAAAGTGAAATAAAGAATAAAAAAAATGTACAGTAATCATTACACTCACAAATGTTCCACAAGAATAAAGAAATGTCAAATGTCATATTATGTGCAAATAGTTAAAGTACAAAAGGGAAAATAAATAAACATACATATGGGTTGTATTTACAATGGTGTTTGTTCACTGGTTGACCTTTTTCTTGTGGCAACAGGTCACACATCTTGCTGCTTTAATGGCACACTGTGGTACTTCCCAATAGATATAGGAGTTTATCAAAATTAGGTTTGTTTTCTAATTCTTTGTGGGTCTGTGTAATCTGAGGGAAAAATGTGTCTCTATTATGGTCATACATTTGGCAGGAGGTTAGGAAGTGCTGCTCAGTTTCCACCTCATTTTGTGGGCAGTGTGCCTGTCTTCTCTTGAGAGCCAGGTCTGCCTACGGCGGCCTTTCTCAATAGCAAGGCTTTGCTCACTGAGTCTGTACATAGCCAAAGCTTTCCTTAAGTTTGGGTCAGTCACAGTGGTTCAGGTATTCTGCCACTGTGTACTCTCAGTTTAGGGCCAAATAGCATTCTATTTTGCTCTGTTTTATTGTTAATACTTTCCAATGTGTCAGGTAATTATCTTTTTTTTTTATCCTGATTTGGTTGGGTCTAATTGTGTTGCTGTCCCGGGGCTCTGTGGGGTCTGTTTGTGTTTGTGAACAGAGCCCCAGGACCAGCATGCTTAGGGGACTCTTCTCCAGGTTCATCTCTCTGTAGGTGATGGCTTTGTAATGGAAGGTTTGGGAATCACTTCCTTCAGGGGGTTGTAGAATTTAACGTCTCTTTTCTGGATTTTGATAATTAGCGGGTATCGGTCTAATTCTGCTCTGCATGCATTATTTGGTGTTTTACATTGTACACTGTGGATATTTTACAGAATTCTGTATGCAGTGTCTCAATTTGGTGTTTGTCCCATTGTGTGAATTGTTGGTTAGTGAGTGGACCCCAGACCTCACATCCATAAATAGGCAATAGGTTCTTTAAATAACTGAAGTATTTTTTTGCCAGATCCTAATTGGGGGGACAGAAGCACCAGATCATCAGCAAACAGTAGACATTTGACTTCAGATTCTAGTAGGGTGAGGCCGGGTGCTGCAGACTGCTCTAGTGGGAGGATGATATCCCTTTTTGACTGACTGATGAGCCATAGGCCTGAAAGCCTGTCACAGTTTGAGTCACAAAGAAATGGATAGAGGAGAGAAAGAGCGAGGAGAGAGGTAGAGGAGAGAGGTAGAGGAGAGAGAGAGAGAGAGAGAGAGAGAGAGAGAGAGAGAGAGAGAGAGAGAGAGAGAGAGAGGTAGAGACCTCTCTCCCCTGCCTGCTCTCCTCTTCTGGGAGTTTGTCTGGAAAACGACTTCAAATCTAATTTTATTAGTCACATGCGCCGAATACAACAGGTGTAGACCTTACAGTGAAATGCTTACTTACAAGCCCCTAACCGACAGTGACCTTTAAAAAAAATACTGATAAGAATAAGAGATAAAAGTAACAAGTAATTAAAGAGGAGCAGTAAAAAAATAACAATATATACAGGGTGGTGCCGATACAGAGTCAATGTGCGGGGGCACCGGTTAGTTGAGGTAATATGTACATGTAGGTAGAGTTAATTAAAGTGACTATGCATAGATGACAACAGAGAGTGGCAGTGGTGTGGAGAGGGAGGGGGCAATGTGAATAGTCTGGGTAGTCATTTGACTAGATGTTCAGGAGTCTTATGGCTTGGGGATAGAAGCTGTTTAGAAGCCTCTTGGACCTAGACTTGGCGCTCAGGTACCGCTTGCCATGTGGTAGCAGAGAGAGCAGTCTATGACTAGGGTGGCTTGAGTCTGACAATTTTCAGGGCCTTCCTCTGACACCGCCTGGTAAAGAGGTCCTGGATGGCAGGAAGCTTGGCCCCAGTGATGTACTGGGCCGTTCGCACTACCCTCTGTAGTGCCTTACGGTCGGAGGCCGAGCAGTTGCCATACCAGGCAGTGATGCATCCAGTCAGGATGCTCTCGATGGTGCAGCTGTAGAACCTTTTGAGGATCTGAGGAGCCATGCCAAATCTTTTCAGTCTCCTGAGGGGAAATAGGTTTTGTCGTGACTGTCTTGGTGTGCTTGGGCCATGTTAGTTTGTTGGTGATGTGGACACCATGGAACTTGAAGCTCTCAACCTGCTCCACTGCAGCCCCGTCGATGAGAATGGGGGCGTGCTCGGTCCTCTTTTCCTGTAGTCCACAATCATCTCCTTTGTCTTGATCACGTTGAGGGAGAGGTTGTTGTCCTGGCACCACATGATCAGGTCTCTGACCTCCTCCCTATAGGCTGTCTCGTTGTTGTCGGTGATCAGGCCTACCACTGTAGTGTCATCAGAAAACTTAATGATGGTGTTGGAGTTGTGCCTGGCCGTGCAGTCATGAGTGAACAGGGAATACAGGAGGGTGCTGAGCACGCACCCCTGAGGGGCCCCTGTGTTGAGGATAAGCGTGGCGGATGTGTTGTTACTTAACCTTACCACCTGGGTGCGGCCCGTCAGGATGTCCAGGATCCAGTTGCAGAGGGAGCAGGGTCCTTAGCTTAGTGATGTGCTTTGAGGGCACTATGTTGTTGAACGCTGAGCTGTAGTCAATGAATAGCATTCTCACATAGGTGTTCCTTTTGTCCAGGTGGGAAAGGGTAGTGTGGAATGCAATAGAGACTGCATCATCTGTGGATCTGTTGGGGCGGTATGCAAATTGGAGGGTCTAGGGTTTCTGGGATGATGGTGTTGATGTGAGCCATGACCAGCCTTTCAAAGCACTTTATGGCTACAGATGTGAGTGCTACGGGTCGGTAGTCATTTAGGCAGGTTACCTTAGTGTTCTTGGGCACAGGCACTATGGTGGTCTGCATGAAACATTACAGACTCGGACAGGGAGAGGTTGAAAATGTCAGTGAAGACACTTGCCAGTTGGTCAGTGCATGCTCGCACTACACGTCCTGGTAATCCGTCTGGCCTGAGAGTGTGATCACACAGTCTTCCAGTACAGCTGGTGCTCTCATGCATGTTTCAGTGTTATTTGGCTCGAAGCGAGCATAAAAGTAGTTTAGCTCGTCCGGTAGGCTCGTGTCACTGGGCAGCTCTCGGCTGTGCTTCCCTTTGTAGTCTGTAATGGTTTGCAGGCCCTGCCACACACGACGAGTGTCGGAGCCGGTGTAGTACGACTCAATCTTAGTCCTGTATTGACGTTTTGCCTGCTTGATGGTTCGTCGGAGGGCAGAGCAGGATTTCTCATAAGCTTCCGGGTTAGAGTCCGGCTCCTTGAAAGTGGCAGCTATAGCCTTTAGCTCAGTGCGGATGCTGCCTGTAATCCATAGCTTCTGGTTGGGGTATGTACGTACGGTCACTGTGGGGACGACGCCATCAATGCTCTTATTGATGAAGCCAATGACTTAGTTTATTTCATTACTGTGTTTATATACACTGGATTAGTTAGCTATTCTGCTGCTTTGATTGTCAGCTAGGAATTAGCTGAGAACTGATCTACACTGTTCATGGTGTGTAAATGTCCATAAGTATCGAGGACCCAATGACAGGTAGTGTGAGATTGGTTTGGGATCAGACCGAGAAAGTGCATCCCCAACCAATCCACTCCTGTGTGTGTGTGTGTGTGTGTGTGTGTGTGTGTGTGTGTGTGTGTGTGTGTGTGTGTGTGTGTGTGTGTGTGTGTGTGTGTGTGTGTGTGTGTGTGTGTGTGTGTGTGTGTGTGTGTGTGTGTGTGTGTGTGCGTGCGTTCGTTTGTGGGTGTGTAAGCTCTAAGGATAAACTGTGATGGATCCTAATAGAAAAAGAGGAATATAAAACGTTAGGCCTCTCCTCCCCTCCCCTCCCTCCTCCTCTCTCCTCTCCTCTCCTCTCTCCGGCCTGAAACACACACAGAGAACAGTTTTTCCATCTGAAAAACTGTCCCTTCTCTATAACTATAAAGGGAAAGAGAGAGAGAGAAATAGAAAGGGAGGTTTTTGTTTCTTGTCTTCTTCACTTGCTTCGGCAGTATAAACATATGTTTCACATGCCAATAAAGCCCATTTGAATTTAAATCAATTAAAAGAGAGACTGAAAAAGAGAGAGAGAGAAATGGAAAGGCAGATGAAAGAGGAACTAATGGAAAGGGAGAAAGAGAGAGAGTGAAAAAAGGAGCGCGAGAGAGTTGGAAAAGAAGATGAATGGAGACAGTGATGGAAAGAGAAAGGGTGATAAAAATGGACAGGCAAAGGAAAGGAGAGATAGAATGGAGGGAGGGAGAGAGAGAGGTATGCAGAGAGGAATGAACTGACTCTGTAGCATTGAGTATTCTGTCCTGCAGTCGGGTCTGTCTTCAATCTATATGGGGTCGTTGAGGTCAGGCTGTCTGTAATTCTCTTTCTCTTCCTTCTTTCTCTTTCTTTCTCTCTATTTTTCTCTTTCCCTTTTCTCTCTTCCCCTCTTCTCTCTCTCTCTCTCTCTTACTTTATTTATTCCTTTCTCTCTACTTTTTCTTAACTTTTTCTCATCTCTGCATTCTAGGTGCCCCAGCACGTGAGCTCTTCTCTCCTTCAGATTCATAGAAGACGAGAAAGAGAAATGGGGGAAGGAGGGAGATAGTGAGAGAGTGAAAGAGAGAGAGTGAGAGAATGAAAGAAATAAGTTTTCCGGTCCCAGAGTCTTCTCAAGCCTTCTCCTCAGCCAAGACTCAGCATGGAGTGGCTTCAATGACCAAAACACCACCACGGCCAACTCTCTCTCTCACTCACTCACTCTCTCTCTCTCTCCCTCTCACACACACACACACACACACACTCACTCACACTCACACACTCGCACTCGCACACGCACACGCACACACACACACACACTCTCTCTCTCTCTCTCTCTCTCTCAATTGTATTCAATTCAAAGGGTTTTATTGGAATGGGGAACATGTGTTTACATTGACAAAGCAAGTGAAATAGACAGTACACCATAATGAAGTAAACAATCAGAAATAAAGTAAACATTACACTCACAAAAGTTTCAAGAATAGAGACATTTAAAATGTAATATTATTGGCTATGTACAGTGTTGTAACAATGTGCATATAGTTGAAGTACGAAAGGAAAACAAGTGCGCAGATAAACATAAGTTGAATTTACAATGGTGTTTGTGCTCCACTGGTTGCCCTTCTCATATAGCAACAGATCACAAATCTTGCTGCTGTGCTGGCGGCACACTGTGGTATTTCACCTAATAGATATGGGAGTTTATCAACATTTGATTTGCTTTTGAATTCTTTGTGGGTCTGTTTAATCTGAGAGAAATATATGTCTCTAATATAATCATACATTTGGCAGGAGGTTATGAAGTGCAGCTCAGTTTCCACCTCACTTTGTGGGCAGTTGGCACAAAGAGAGCCAGGTCTGCGTATGGTGGCCTCTCCCAATAGAAAGGCTATGGTCAATGAGTCTGTACTTAGTCAAAGTCAGGTATTCTGCCACTGTGCTCTCTGTTTAGGGCCAGGAAGCATTCCAGTTTGCTCCATTTTTTGGTTAATTAATTTGTTGTTTTCTCATTATTTGGTTGGGTCTAATCGGGTTGCTGTCCTGGGACTCTTGAGCCCCAGAACACACTCTCTCTCTCTCTCTCTCTCTCTCTCTCTCTCTCTCTCTCTCTCTCTCTCTCTCTCTCTCTCTCTCTCTCTCTCTCTCTCTCTCTCTCTCTCTCTCTCTCAACTCTTCCCCATAACCTTGGCCCATTTGTTTGTTTACTAGTTAATTCAGAGAGTTGAGGTAAAAGAGAGGAGCTGAGTGAATCTAAAATCAGTACTTCACACTGTCTCAGACACATCCTGGTCTAAAAGGCCCAGTGAGTTCAATGGCTTTTTGTGAAACTAAAACATTTGTCAGTGTCAACGTGCATTTGATTACTTTTTTGGGTGGCCTAAACATTTCCAAAATGTGAAAGAGCTGGATCTACTATTGTGTGTGTGTGTGTCACTCTCTACCTTTTAAAAAAAAAATTGCACTGCTGGTTAGAGCCTGTAAGTAAGCATTTCCCTGTAAGGTCTACACCTGTTGTATTCAGCACACGTGACAAATAAACTCTTTCTCTCTCTTTCACTCTCTCTCTCTCTCTGTGTGTCTCTCTGTCTCTCTCTCTCTCTCTCTCTCTCTCTCTCTCTCTCTCTCTCTCTCTCTCTCTCTCTCTGTGTCTTTAACTCCATCAGAGTGTGTTGTAGACACACACACACACACACACACAGCCTTGGGCCTGTCAGGGTGTGTTGAGTTCCTCTGATGGGTATGTAGTGGATCCACATAGTGGATCTGAGAGATGAGAAGAGAAGAGAAGAGACTAGAGAGTTCCAGATCCAATGGTATACATTACTGTAGTGATTTTAGCAAACAGTGACAGTGCAACGCACTTTGCGGGTCTCCATCCCGGGTTTCCTAGCGCATATAGGCAGACATGCTAAACACTGATCCAATAAGGCTTAACGATTTAAAGGCTAATTACAAAACAATAGTCAGTAATGTAGTTCTATAGTCATACTGTGTGTGTGATCATTTAGTAATATACTGTAGTGATCACAGCTTTGCCCCCAAATGGCACTCTATTCCCTTCATAGTGTAATACTTTTGACCAGAGCACTTTGACCAGAGCACTTTGACCAGAGCGCTTTAACCAGAACACTTTAACCAGAGCAATTTGATTAGAGCACTTTGACCAGAGCACTTTGACCAGAGCACTTTGATTAGAACACTTTGACCAGAGCACCTTGACCAGAGCACTTTGATTAGAGTACTTTGACCAGAGCACTTTGACCAGAGCACTTTGACCAGAGCACTTTGATTAGAGCACTTTGACTAGAGTACTTTGACCACTTTGACCAGAGCACCTTGACCAGAGCACTTTGATTAGAGCACTTTGACCAGAGCACTTTAACCAGAGCACTTTGACCAGAGCACTTTAACCAGAGCACTTTGACCAGAGCACTTTGATTAGAGCACTTTGACTAGAGCACTTTGACCACTTTGACCAGAGCACTTTGAGCACTTTGACCACTTTGACCAGAGCACTTTGACCAGAGCACTTTGTCCAGAGCACTTTGATTAGATCACCTTGACCAGAGCACTTTGACCAGAGCACTTTGACTAGAGCACCTTGACTAGAGCACTTTGACCAGAGCACTTTGACCAGAGCACTTTGACCAGAGCACTTTGACTAGAGCACTTTGTAGAGAGCACTAGTGGATCAGTCAATCTTTGCTAACAGGCATCAGTCCCATCAGGCATCAGGCATGAGGCATCATGTCTACTCCAGTGTTGGTTTGGGACTGCTGCTATAGTCAGCCTGGCTGCCATACCACTGACTAACCAACTACACTATGCCTGGAGGAAATGACTGTGGTTCACACACACACACTTACACTCACACTCACACTCACACACATACACTCACACACCCCCAAATGCACAGCGACGCACTTAGGCACACGCACACAAACACACACAGACACAAAGAGATTACTGCGGTTCCATTGGACCGCCCGGCTCCGCAAACTCCACAGCCAATGATGGCATCCGGGTGTGAAAAGCAAGATTGGTGTGTGTGTGTGTTTTTTGTAACCTATCAGTGAAGACTAATTCCATGTTTCAGTAAAGGGTCTGCCTCTTTAAGCTGAATAAGGTGGGGGATTCTAACTGTTGTGTCTTTGGCTATGCCGGATTAAGTGATATGACATGCTATTCTATAAAATAATTTCTCTGTAATTAATATTTGCTGATTAAACTAATCATGTAAATGTAATTAACTAGAAAGTCGGGGCACCACGAAATAATGTTTATAGAGCTGTTATCTTCCGAATAAACTCTTAAAGACCTAGTAGTCTTTTACATCAACAGCAGTCAATTATTAATCATCACCTTTTTCAGTCTCATCTGAACATCGTAGAGTTCTTGGTTATCTTCACGAACCCTGGTGTCACAAGGTAGGAGTGTTGGGTGCGAAGTCAGGCGCAGAGAGCAGAGGATCGATGAATAACCGTCTTTAATACAGTGCGAAAATAAAAATACAAAAACCACAAACAGGCGCACTAAAACAAAAGATGGCTCAAAACAGGATACTGAACACAGCTAGTGAACATAACACAAACGAATGTCTACCAACCAAACAGATAACAAGCCCGCACAAAAGGAGGCGGGCCTAACCGGCTTAAATAGCCCTAGCCCACAAAACCAAACAAGGCACAGGTGCAACCAATACAAATAGACAACGGAAGGAAAAGGGATCGGTAGCAGCTAGTAGGCCGGTGACGACGACCGCCGAACGCCGCCCGAACAGGCAGAGGAGCCACCTTCGGTGGAAATCGTGACAGTACCCCTAACGCTGCGTGGCCCGCAGCATGCTGACACCGGCCTCGAGGGCGACCCGGAGGACGAGGCGCAGGGCGATCCGGATGAAGGCGGTGGAACTCTCTCAGCAGTGATGGATCCAAGATCCAACATTACTGTAGTGATTTTAGCAAACAGTGACAGTGCAACGCACTTTGCGGGTCTCCATCCCGGGTTTCCTAGCGCATATAGGCAGACATGCTAAACACTGATCCAATAAGGCTTAACGATTTAAAGGCTAATTACAAAACAATAGTCAGTAATGTAGTTCTATAGTCATACTGTGTGTGTGATCATTTAGTAATATACTGTAGTGATCACAGCTTTGCCCCCAAATGGCACTCTATTCCCTTCATAGTGTAATACTTTTGACCAGAGCACTTTGACCAGAGCACTTTGACCAGAGCGCTTTAACCAGAACACTTTAACCAGAGCAATTTGATTAGAGCACTTTGACCAGAGCACTTTGACCAGAGCACTTTGATTAGAACACTTTGACCAGAGCACCTTGACCAGAGCACTTTGATTAGAGTACTTTGACCAGAGCACTTTGACCAGAGCACTTTGACCAGAGCACTTTGATTAGAGCACTTTGACTAGAGTACTTTGACCACTTTGACCAGAGCACCTTGACCAGAGCACTTTGATTAGAGCACTTTGACCAGAGCACTTTAACCAGAGCACTTTGACCAGAGCACTTTAACCAGAGCACTTTGACCAGAGCACTTTGATTAGAGCACTTTGACTAGAGCACTTTGACCACTTTGACCAGAGCACTTTGACCACTTTGACCACTTTGACCAGAGCACTTTTACCAGAGCACTTTGTCCAGAGCACTTTGATTAGATCACCTTGACCAGAGCACTTTGACCAGAGCACTTTGACTAGAGCACCTTGACTAGAGCACTTTGACCAGAGCACTTTGACCAGAGCACTTTGACCAGAGCACTTTGACTAGAGCACTTTGTAGAGAGCACTAGTGGATCAGTCAATCTTTGCTAACAGGCATCAGTCCCATCAGGCATCAGGCATGAGGCATCATGTCTACTCCAGTGTTGGTTTGGGACTGCTGCTATAGTCAGCCTGGCTGCCATACCACTGACTAACCAACTACACTATGCCTGGAGGAAATGACTGTGGTTCACACACACACACGCACATACACACACACACACACACTTACACTCACACTCACACACATACACTCACACACCCCCAAATGCACAGCGACGCACTTAGGCACACGCACACAAACACACACAGACACAAAGAGATTACTGCGGTTCCATTGGACCGCCCGGCTCCGCAAACTCCACAGCCAATGATGGCATCCGGGTGTGAAAAGCAAGATTGGTGTGTGTGTGTGTTTTTTGTAACCTATCAGTGAAGACTAATTCCATGTTTCAGTAAAGGGTCTGCCTCTTTAAGCTGAATAAGGTGGGGGATTCTAACTGTTGTGTCTTTGGCTATGCCGGATTAAGTGATATGACATGCTATTCTATAAAATAATTTCTCTGTAATTAATATTTGCTGATTAAACTAATCATGTAAATGTAATTAACTAGAAAGTCGGGGCACCACGAAATAATGTTTATAGAGCTGTTATCTTCCGAATAAACTCTTAAAGACCTAGTAGTCTTTTACATCAACAGCAGTCAATTATTAATCATCACCTTTTTCAGTCTCATCTGAACATCGTAGAGTTCTTGGTTATCTTCACGAACCCTGGTGTCACAAGGTAGGAGTGTTGGGTGCGAAGTCAGGCGCAGAGAGCAGAGGATCGATGAATAACCGTCTTTAATACAGTGCGAAAATAAAAATACAAAAACCACAAACAGGCGCACTAAAACAAAAGATGGCTCAAAACAGGATACTGAACACAGCTAGTGAACATAACACAAACGAATGTCTACCAACCAAACAGATAACAAGCCCAAGACAAAAGGAGGCGGGCCTAACCGCTTAAATAGCCCTAGCCCACAAAACCAAACAAGGCACAGGTGCAACCAATACAAATAGACAACGGAAGGAAAAGGGATCGGTAGCAGCTAGTAGGCCGGTGACGACGACCGCCGAACGCCGCCCGAACAGGCAGAGGAGCCACCTTCGGTGGAAATCGTGACAGTACCCCCCCCCCCCTAACGCGTGGCCCCGCAGCATGCTGACACCGGCCTCGAGGGCGACCCGGAGGACGAGGCGCAGGGCGATCCGGATGAAGGCGGTGGAACTCTCTCAGCAGTGATGGATCCAAGATGTCCTCCACCGGTACCCAGCACCTCTCCTCCGGACCGTACCCCTCCCAGTCCACGAGGTACTGTAGACCCTCACCCGGCACCTAGAGTCCAGAATGGAGCGGCCTGTGTACGCCAGGGACCCCTCGATGTCTAGAGGGGGTGGAGGGACCCCCAGCACCTCACCTTCCTGCAGGGGACCAGCTACCACCGGCCTGAGGAGAGACACATGAAACGAGGGGTTAATACGGTAGTAAGAAGTAAGCTGTAACCTATAAGGGCAGGTTCCGGGTCGAGAGCCAGACCCGGTCCCCCGGAGCGAACACGGGGGCCTCACTGCGGTGACGGTCAGCGCTCCTCTTCTGCCGACCACCAGCTTGTTTAATAAATTCCTGGACGGCTTTCCAGGTTTCCTTTGAGCGCTGCACCCACTCAGCTTCAGTCTGGCTCTGGTGCCACGGTGCCAGGACCGGCTGGTAGCCCAACACGCACTGGAAAGGTGACATGTTAGTGGAGGAGTGACGAAGTGAGTTCTGAGCCACCTCCGCCCATGGGACGTACCTCGCCCACTCACCAGGCCAGTCCTGACAATACGACCGCAGAAACCTACCCACATCCTGGTTCACTCTCTCCACCTTCCATTACTCTCAGGGTGGAAACCCGAGATCAAACTGATTGAGATCCCCAGACGCTCCATAAACGCCCTCCATACTCGGGACGTGAACTGAGGACCCCGATCAGAAACAATGTCCTCAGGCACCCCGTAGTGCCGAAAGACATGGGTAAACAGGGCCTCCGCAGTCTGTAGGGCTGTAGGGAGACCGGGCAACGGGATGAGACGGCAGGACTTAGAGATCCGATCCACAACAACCAGGATCGTAGTGTTTCCCTGAGACGGGGGGAGATCGGTGAGAAAATCCACCGACAGATGAGACCACGGTTGTTGTGGAACGGGGAAGGGCTGTAACTTCCCTCTAGGTAAGTGTCTAGGAGCCTTACTCTGAGCGCATACCGAACAGGAGGAGACATAAAACCTCATGTTCTTAGCCAAAGTGTGCCACCAGTATTTCCCCCTAAGACCCCGCACCGTCCTCTCAATCCCTGGATGACCCGAAGAGGGTAGCGTATGAGCCCACCGAATCAGTTTATCACAAACACTAAGCGGCACGTACTGATGACCCGCTGGACACTTAGGAGGCGCAGGTTCCAACTGTAACGCCCGCTCAATGTCCGCGTCCACCTCCCATACCACCGGTGCTACCAGACATGAAGCTGGAAGGATGGGAGTAGGCTTGATAGACCGCTCCTCGGTGTCATAGAGACGGGACAGCGCGTCAGCCTTAGTATTAAGGGAACCTGGTCTATAAGAAATCGTAAACTGAAATCTAGTGAAAAACATAGCCCACCTAGCCTGCCGCGGTTTCAGTGTCCTCGCTGCCCGGATATACTCCAGATTACGGTGGTCAGTCCAGATGAGAAAAAGATGCTTTGCCCCCTCAAGCCAATGTCTCCACACTTTCAGAGCCTTGACCACAGCTAACAACTCCCGGTCCCCCACGTCATAGTTTCGCTCCGCCGGACCGAGCTTCCTCGAAAAGAAAGCACAGGGGCGGAGCTTCAATGTCTCCACACTTTCAGAGCCTTGACCACAGCTAACAACTCCCGGTCCCCCACGTCATAGTTTCGCTCCGCCGGACCGAGCTTCCTCGAAAAGAAAGCACAGGGGTGGAGCTTTGGTGGCGTGCCTGAGCGCTGTGATAGCACGGCTCCAACCCCAGCCTCAGACGCGTCCATCTCCACTATGAACGCCAAAGAAGGGTCCAGATGAGTCAGCAAGGGAGCATTGGTGAACAGCTCCTTCAGACGACTGAAGGTTCTGTCCGCCTACGCCGACCACCGCAAACGCACCTGGCCCCCCTTCAGCAGTGAGGTAATGGGAGCAGCCACCTGACCAAAACCCCGGATAAACCTCTGGTAATAATTGGCAAACCCTAAAAACCGCTGCACCTCCTTTACCGTGGTCGGAGTCGGCCAATTACGCATGGCCACACTCCATCATCAGCCCAGAGTTGGAAATACGATAACCCAGGAAGGAAATGGCTTGTTTGGAAAACTCACATTTCTCCGCGTTGACATATAGGTCATGCTCCAGCAATCGCCCAAGTACCGTACGCACCAGAGACAAATGCACGGCGCGTGTGGCGGAATAGATCAGGATATCATCGATATACACCACCACACCCTGCCCGTGCAGGTCTCTGAGAATCTCGTCTACGAAGGATTGAAAGACTGCTGGAGCATTCTTCAACCCATACGGCATGACGAGGTACTCATAATGGCCAGATGTGGTACTAAACGCAGTCTTCCACTCATCTCCCTTCCGGATACGCACCAAATTATATGAGCTCCTGAGGTCCAGTTTCGTGAAAAAACGCGCTCCGTGAAATGATTCTACCGCCGTAGCGATAAGAGGTAGCGGGTAACTAAATCCCACTGTGATGGAATTTAGACCTCTATAATCAATGCACGGCCGCAGACCTCCCTCCTCCCTCCTTCAAAAAATAAACTCGAGGAGACGGGTGAGATGGAGGGCCGAATGTACCCCTGTCTCAGAGATTCAGTGATATATGTCTCCATAGCCACTGTCTCCTCCTGTGACAACGGGTACACGTGACTCCTGGGAAGTGCTGCGTTTACCTGGAGGTTTATCGCGCAATCCCCTCGTCGATGAGGTGGTAATTGGGTCGCCTTCTTCTTACAGAAGGCGAGAGCCAAATCGGCATATTCTGAGGGAATGGAAACCTGGTCTGGACTCTCCACCGTTGTAGCACCGATGGAAACTCCTCTACACCTACCTGAACACTCCTCTGACCACCCCTGGAGAACCCCCTGTTTCCACGAAATCATAGGATTGTGACTAGCCAGCCAGGGAATCCCCAGCACCACCGGAAACGCAGGTGAATCAATAAGGAACAGACTAATCCGTTCCCTATGATCCCCCTGCGTTACCATGTCCAGTGGAACCGTAGCCTCCCTGACCAGCCCTGACCCTAACGGTCTACTATCTAGGGATTGCACGGGGAGAGGATGATCTAATAACACTAGCGGAATTCCTAACTTCAAAGCGAGTCCGCGATCTATAAAGTTCCCAGCTGCGCCTGACTCAACTAGCGCCTTATGCTGGAGAGATGGAGAGAAATCAGAGAAAGAGATAGGTAAAAACATGTGACCAACAGGGAGATCTGGGTGAGTTTGGTGCTGACTCACCTGGGGTGACCGAGTAGTGTTCTGCCTGCCCTCTCGACTCCCAGAAGAGCTCCTCCAGCACCGATCGGCAGTGTGTCCTCTCCGACCACAATTGGTGCAAGAGGAGACTCCTCCTCCGGTTCCCCTTGATGCAGTCCCCTAACTCCATAGGGATTGGAGCGGGAGGACCGGGAGGTGGAACTAACAGAGCCCTTTCTGACCGCCCGAGAGCAGCCAGCAGGTTGTCCAGTCGGATCGACATGTCAATCAACTCATCAAGAGAGAGGGTAGCGTCCCGTCAAGCTAGCTCCCTGCGGACGTCCTTCCAGAGACTACACCGGTGGTGGTCCATTAGAGCCCTGTCGTTCCACCCCGCTCCAGCAGCCAAGGTCCGAAACTCCAGCACGAAGTCCTGCGCGCTCCTCATCTCCTGTCTTAGATGAAACAGCCGTTCACCCGCCGCTCGGCCCTCTGGTGGGTGGTCGAACACGGCCCGGAACCGGCTGGCAAATTCTGGATAGTTTTCTCTAGCGGAATCAGGGCTATTCCACACAGCATTGGCCCACTCCAGGGCTCGACCCGTCAGACAGGAGATGAGGACGCTCACGCTCTCCTCCCCCGAGGGAGTCGGGCGAACGGTAGCCAGGTATAGTTCTAGCTGGAGCAAGAACCCCTTGCACCCAGCCGCCGTCCCATCGTACTCCCTTGGGGGCGCAAGACGAAGTGCGCTGGATCCGGACACCACCGGAGGAGTAGGTTGAGGAAGAGGAGCTGGAGGTGAGGTAGGGAGACCACTCCTCTCCCATCGGTCCATCCTCTCCATCATCTGATCCATAGCTGACCCAATTCGGTGGAGGATGGCTGTATGATGGAGGACACACTCCTCCATAGATGGGAGAGGGGAAGAAGCTGCTCCTGCTGACTCCATCTTAATTGGTGCGGGCTTCTGTCACAAGGTAGGAGTGTTGGGTGCAAAGTCAGGCGCAGAGAGCAGAGGATCGATGAATAACCGTCTTTAATACAGTGCGAAAATAAAAATACAAAAACCACAAACAGGCGCACTAAAACAAAAGACGGCTCAAAACAGGATACTGAACACAGCTAGTGAACATAACACAAACAAATGTCTACCAACCAAACAGATAACAAGCCCGCACAAAAGGAGGCGGGCCTAACCGGCTTAAATAGCCCTAGCCCACAAAACCAAACAAGGCACAGGTGCAACCAATACAAATAGACAACGGAAGGAAAAGGGATCGGTAGCAGCTAGTAGGCCGGTGACGATGACTGCCAAACGCCGCCCGAACAGGCAGAGGAGCCACCTTCGGTGGAAATCGTGACACCTGGCTACCAAGTTGAATCAGCGATACAAAATTTGGTTTAATTATTCATTTACTAAATACCTAAATAATCACACAGAATTACATATACACAGAATGGATCATACAGGAAGAACGTCCCTGGTGGACGAAACCGATTTGACGGCCGGTTACACAAAGAGAAGGGGTTGGGCTTGAATGAAAACGCGGGAAGACTGCAGAACAAAGGGGAAAGCTATGTTATTGTAAAAACAGAATCTTATGCATTCTAAATAACCGCCCATTTGGAAAAGGAAAATGCAAGACATATTTACTCTGAGCTGAACCTTCAGCTCACGCTGAAGTTGGCTTAGTTCTGTAGTTTGATGTTAGCCCTTTTAAAGTATGGACCATCGTCCTCACGTCCTTGGAACACTGTCCCGACTTCGACTGAAGCCGGTTCCCCTCCTCGTTCGGGCGGCATTCGGAGGTCGACGTCACCGGTCTTCTAATCATCACCGATCTACTTTAAATGTTCCATTTGTCTTGTTTTTCACACACCTGGTTTGCATTCCCCATCATTATCTGTTGTGTATTTAACCCTCTGTTTTCCCCCATGTCCTTGTGTGTGATTGTTTATTGTGAAGCTGTTTCTTTCCGGCTGGTGCATTTATTATATGTCTCGCCTGTTTTGCGTTTGGCATGTTTGTTTGTATTTACGCGTTTAGCGTTTTGCTTGTATATTTGTTTGAGTAAAGTTTTTTGCTCACTCAGTACTGTTCTCCTGCACCTGACTTTATGCACCAGCTACATAAGAGCCTGACAAACACAAAGTTGAATTTTCGTCAACCGGCTTATATAGTAGTGGGAGAGAGTGTCATGATCTCCGTGAGGGACAGACCAAGGCGCAGCGAGGTATCCAGTATACATGCTTTATTTGACAAACGTAACTGGCACAAAACAACAAAACGAACGAAAACGAAGATCGTAACATGAACATAACAAACGACAACGAAGCTATGTACAAACAATAACCCACAAACCCCTAGGTGAAAAATACAAACCTATATATGGTTCCCAATTAGAGGTAACGACACTCAGCTGCCTCTAATTGGGAACCATTACCCCAACATAGAAATAGAGAACCTAGAACAGAAAAAACCCTACACCAAAACAAAACAAAACAAAAACACGCCAGCCTGTCTTCTCAGGCTGGGACGTGACAGTACCCCCCTAAAGGCACGGACTCGACCGCGCCAAAAGTCCATTGGGGGGGTCTTCGGGTGGGCCTTCCTGTCCCAGGTGGCGGCTCCTGTGCCGGCCGTGCTGGCTCGGGGTCCCACACCGGAGGCCCTGGGCTATTTGCCGGAACAGTTAGTTTAGGACTGGGGACCTTCTCTGGAGGCTCCGGACTGGGAACCTTCTCTGGGGGCTCCGGACTGGGAATCTTCTCTGGGGGCTCCGGACTGGGAACCTACTCTGGGGGCTCCGGACTGGGAACCTTCTCTGGGGGCTCCGGACTGGGAACCTTCTCTGGGGGCTCCGGACTGGGAACCTTCTCTGGGGGCTCCGGACTGGGAACCTTCTCTGGGGGCTCCGGACTGGGAACCTTCTCTGGGGGCTCCGGACTGGGAATCTTCTCTGGGGGCTCCGGACTGGGAATCTTCTCTGGGGGCTCCGGACTGGGAACCTTCTCTCGAGGCTCCGGACTGGGAACCTTCTCTCGAGGCTCTGGACTGGGAACCTTCTCTCGAGGCTCCGGACTGGGAACCTTCTCTCGAGGTTCCAGACTGTCGACGCGCACTGGGACTCTGGTGCGGGGAGCAGGAATGGGCCGTACTGGACTCATGACGCGCACTGGGACTCTGGTGCGGGGAACAGGAACGGGCCGTACTGGACTCATGACGCGCACTGGGACTCTGGTGTGGGGAGCAGGAACGGACCGTACTGGACTCAGGGATCCTGGAACGTGGAACAGGGACAGGACGTGCTGAGTCCACGACGGGCACAGGGATCCTGGAGCGTGGAACAGGGACAGGATGTGCTGGGTCCACGACGGGCACAGGGATCCTGGAGCGTGGAACAGGGACAGGGCGTGCTGGGTCCACGACGGGCACAGGGATCCTGGAGAGTGGAGCAGGGACAGGACGTGCTGGGTCCACGACGGGCACAGGGATCCTGGAGCGTGGAGCAGGGACAGGACGTGCTGGGTCCACGACGGGCACAGGGATCCTGGAGCGTGGAGCAGGGACAGGACGTGCTGGGTCCACGATGGGCACAGGGATCCTGGAGCGTGGAACAGGGACAGGACGTGCTGGACTCTCTAAGCGCACAGGGGGCCTGGTGCGCGGAGCCGGAACAGGACATGCTGGACTCTCTAAGCGCACAGGGGGCCTGGTGCGCGGAGCCAGAACAGGACATGCTGGACTCTCTAAGCGCACAGGAGACCTGGTGCGCGGAGCAGGGACTGGACGTACTGGGCTATCTAAGCATACAGGGGACCTGGTGCGTGGAACCGGTACTTCTCTCCCCGGCTGTTCACTCACCCTTGCCTCATGGATGATGGGAGCTGGAATGTCACGCACTGGGCTGTGGATGCGAACCGGAGACCCCACACGCAGAACCGGTGCAGGATATCTTGGTCCCAGAAGGTGTACTGGAGACCTCGCTCGCAGAGCCGGCACCACTCCTCCAGGTTGCACACTCACCCTAGCCCGACAGATGAGTGGTGCTGGAATTTCGCGCACAGGCCTATGCATGCGCACTGGAGACACCGTGCGCAAAACTGCATAGCACGGTGTCTGCTCAGTGCGACGCTCTCTCCGACGCTCCCTCCAGAGAGCACGAGGAGTTGGCTCAGGAGTCCATCCTGAACCGGCCAACCTCCTCGTATGCCCCCCCAAAAAGGTTTTTTGGGGCTGCCTTTTGGGCTTCTTAGCCAGGCGAGTCCCAACATACTTTTCTTTCTCCGGGTTCCATACTCCATACAAATCCTTGTAACTGCTCCGCTCAGCCCCCGCTACTCTTTTCTCCCTGGGGTGACGATGCTCCGCCGTCTTCTCCCAAGGTCCCTTACCAGCCAAAATCTCCTCCCAAGTCCAGGACTCCCGGGTCTCTCACTGCTTGGTCCTTTCTTGGTGGGTTATTCTGTCACGATCTCCGTGAGGGACAGACCAAGGCGCAGCAAGGTATCCAGTATACATGCTTTATTTGACAAACGTAACTGGCACAAAACAACAAAACGAAACGAACGAAAACGAAGATCGTAACATGAACATAACAAACGACAATGAAGCTATGTACAAACAATAACCCACAAACCCCTAGTGAAAACTACAAACCTATATATGGTTCCCAATTAGAGGTAACGACACTCAGCTGCCTCTAATTGGGAACCATTACCCCTTTTTTTACTGTTGTTTTATTTCTTTACTTACCTATTGTTCACCTAATACCTTTTTTTTGCACTATTGGTTAGAGCCTGTAAGTAAGCATTTCACTGTAAGGTCTACACCTGTTGTATTCGGCACACGTGACAAATAAACTTTGGTTTGATTTGATTTGATAGAGAGAGAAAAGGGGATTTATGGGGGTCATAAACCTCACCAACAGGCCAACGTCATGACATAACTAACTCAGACCATGGAATGCACAGACAGAGACACGTTCACTTCAGGCCCTGCTGCGAGGTGCGCTGGTGTTCATGACCTAAACTCTTCTACTGCAACTAGAGGAAAAATCACTTTCTCCTGAGTCGTCTTTTCCAGTCAGGGCCTCCCTCCATCTCTCTTTCTTTTCCTCTCTCTCATTTCCTGAGTTTGAAAGATTTTCCAGTTTCCAGCTTCTGGATTTTGGCAATGTATGTGTGTGTGTGTTCAAGGGTGTAAGGGTGTGTTCGTAGGAAGGGAGTAGAGTGTTTGGGCTGCAAGAGGGATAACGTGTGTGAAGGGCAGTAAATGGATGTGTGCCATGGGAAAGGTATGTGTGATGTGAAAGAGAGAGAGAGAGAGAGAGAGAGAGAGAGAGAGAGAGAGAGAGAGAGAGAGAGAGAGAGAGAGAGAGAGAGAGAGAGAGAGGGTAGTCCAGTGAGTTCACAGGGCCCAGGAGAGTAGATAGGAGTCAATGGACCATAGAAAGAGAAATATACCACAGCTATGACCATACCCAGAACCAAACATGTCCTCTCCTCCTCTTCTCCCCTCTCCTACCTACTGTATTAACATACAGTATTATGGTTGTGTTTGAGGAATCCTGTAATGTAGCTTTGTTCAGGCATAATTCCCTCTAGAAAGAGAAGCATTTGAATGAAAGATCCCAGCTTTAGACACAAGACTCTGCTTTGAGCAAGATTAAAATGCCAGTGAGAGAGATATATAAAGAGAGAGAGAGACAGGAGACAGGAGAAAGGGGAAAGAGAGTCACAGAGATGGGGGAGAGTGAGAGTAAGAGTGACTAAAAAGAGAGAGGAGAGAGAGAGAGCCAGTGAGAGAGCGGGAGAGTGAGAGTGCTGTGAGCTTTAAGGATATCCTAATGCCTCCAGCACAGTAAGCCTCTGTCTCCCCAAACAATTTTAAAAACCAGACCAAACATAAGCACGGCCCTTCACACAGGGCTCAGAGGGGTTAGGGGTCCTGTGACTAAAGACAAACCACAACATTAGAGATATGGTAAAGGACAGGGGACTTTCAGACATAGGGAGCTATACTGAGGACACCACCTGATGTTGTATATTATAGCATGTGCCAGCATTACTATGAAAACAGGCCTTCTGAAAGTATTCCTCTGATTAATGCTACCAGCTCTCACAATCTCACGTCACAATTAGACGTCCATCCACGTTTCTCAAACATCACATTTGGAAGCTGTTCCAAATCAGATTTCTAAGTGTTTAAGGTTAAGTTTAGGCATGAACTCAGAATGGTTACGGTTAGGGTTAAGGTTTGGGATAGGCTTAAAAAAAATACATAAAAAAAATAAACTTTATATCGCTGGATTGGAACTCTTGTAATCAGAGGCAAATGCTTACACCCATCCTCCATCCCCGTCCACCCTTGCAAAACACTCACTGTTGCCCCTAGTGGCCGGTTTCCACATCATCATCATATCCTCAGACACGGATGGACGTCAAATACTGACTTGTATCACGAGTCACCTGGCTGGATTAATGATGGGTTGGATGTCTGAGTGTGTGTGTGTGTGTGCGTGTGTGCGTGTGTGTGTGTGTGTGCGCTTGGAGGCTTCTGAAGACAGTTGTATTGCCTGAGTGGAATTCTCTGTAGGATCACAGCTACTTTATAAATAGCCATAAGGAAAACATGGTCAACCAGAACCTGTCAACCAGGAGAGCTAACTTTCTCCTTTCACAAATCTTGCCCCTGGACTTTACAACCAGAAAACTTTCATAGACACACAATACAGATATAGGATCTTAATTTGAGCCAGTTTGATACACCAGGAAAATAATCCTGCAGTAACAGGAAATGTGAATTATTATGTGGGTTATAATTAATGTCATTTCTTTGTAGGGGTAGATTCATTTCTCATTAGGGAAAATAAAGTATGAAATGTTAAAGTGGAAATGAAAAATATTAGATGGATTTAATTAAGACCCTATATCTGTAAGTGCGCATTCCAAATGGAACCGTATTCCCATTGTAGTGCACTACTTTGACCAAGGCCTATTCTGGTCAAAAGTAGTGTGCTATATAGGGAATAGGGTGCCATTTGGGACACACATTATGTCTAAATATTGATCTCTGTATTGGAACGTAAGACGAGATCCAAACTCTGTCCATGTAGTCAGACAGAACATGTCTGTTAGTTTGAGTCCCAGACATCTGAGAAGATGACTTGAGGGGAGGAGAGTACAGAGGAGGTCTCTAGAAGATGTGTTGATTATTATAAAATCTATTAGCTTGACACACACACAATCATGTACACACAGGCACGTATGTATGTACGCACACACTCACTGACACGCACACACACACGTACACAGACACACGTACACACACACACGTGTCTCAGCTTGACTGGCCAGCAAATCATGGCCACGGCTCACACACTGAGCCGGCTTACAGACACACACAGAGCGGAAGGCAGGCTGCCACTCCGCATGTACAGACCAGAGATGAGAATAGATAAACACACACATGATGAAAGATCACAGTCCAATCCTAACCTTTTAACCATTAGTGGAAACCTCTACCGACTATAAGTTTGAATAGACACAGAGACACAAACACACACACAAACAAACACACATACACACAGATAAATGCAGCCACATACACACTTAGCAAGCAATCTTACCTGAAGAGAGATCCCCCTCACTCTGCTCCCCCGAGTCGGAATCCATTTTCTCCTTCTAAACTCTGGACAGAGAACCTTGTATTCTCTCTCTTTCTCTCTCTCTCTCTCTCTCTCTCTCTCTCTCTCTCTCTCTCTCTCTCTCTCTCTCTCTCTCTCTCTCTCTCTCCGTCTCCCTTGCTCTCTCGTTCTCCCTCTTTCTCTCTCTCTCTCCCTCTCTTCCACAGCAAGTTAGCTATTTCCCTTCTTTCTCTCGTCTTTTTGTTGCTCTCTCTGGCTTTTCAGAGGCAGTGAAACTCTCCTCTCTGGCTAGAACACAGCAGCTGAGTAGGGAATAGCTGTGACTGGCTGAAAGCCGTGATTTGCTGAGTTGTACCTCTTTTGCTCTTTAGTTTTTTGCTCCCTCTTTCTCCCTCTTTCTTTCTCTCTTCTCCCTGGCTCCCTAACTGTGCTGACTCTTTCAATATCTCTCTTCCTCTCCTCTACTTTCCTCCTCCCGTCCCTCCTCCCTCCGTCATTCTGGTCAGTCCCTCCCTCCCTATCTCTCCTTCTCTTTCCTTACCTCCCTCTCTTTCTCTCTGTGCTGTCACTCTCTGTCACTCTCCCTCAGCGCTCTCAATATCTGTGACACTCTCTCTCTCTCTCTCTCTCTCTCTCTCTCTCTCTCTCTCTCTCTCTCTCTCTCTCTCTCTCTCTCTCTCTGATCATTAAGTTATGGGTGTGTTTCACTGTGGGAGAAGAGAAACTGAAGCCAGTAGTAGCAGTAGCTAGTTCTTTCACCACCAGTTCAATCCCCTGCCTTCCCTCTTTCTCCCCCTTCACCCTCCTCCCCCTTCCTTCCTCCTACTCCTCCCCCTCTCCTTCTTCCCATTCCCTCCTCCTCCCCCCTTCCTCCTGGTTATTGGCTCATAGTCAGTCATTAGAGAACCCTGTACCGCTCTGACTCACCATGACCAGAAGTCTCTAGCTCTGCTTTAGGGTGAAGGTTCCCCTTCCCTAATCCTAACCTTAATCATTAGTGAGGAGCATGCCAAACTGACCCAAGATCAGCATCTTGGGGCATTTTCACCGTACTAAGTGTCTACAGAAATTCACATTTTCTATGCCCTACCAGCCTTTGCCCTGCCTGGCTGATTGTTTGGTTGGCTGGATGGCTGGCTGGCTAGCTGGTTGGCTGGTTGGCTGGTTGGTTGGCTGGCTGGCTGGCTGGCTGGTTGGCTGGTTGGCTGGCTGGTTGGCTGGTTGGCTGGCTGGCTGGCTGGCTGGCTGGTTGGCTGGTTGGTTGGTTGGTTGGCTGGTTGGCTGGTTGGCTGGCTGGTTGGCTGGTTGGCTGGCTGGCTGGTTGGCTGGCTGGCTGGCTGGTTGGCTGGTTGGTTGGTTGGCTGGTTGGCTGTCTGGCAGGCTGGCTGGCTGGCTGGCTGGTTGGCTGGCTGGCTGGTTGGCTAGCTGGCTGGCTGGTTGGTTGGCTGGTTGGCTGGTTGGTTGGCTGGTTGGCTGGTTGGTTGGTTGGCTGGTTGGCTGGTCGGTTGGTCGGTCGGCTGGCTGGTTGGCTGGTTGGCTGGTTGGCTGGCTGGCTGGCTGGCTGGCTGGTTGGCTGGTTGGTTGGTTGGCTGGTTGGTTGGTTGGTGACATGATCAGCACTTCTCGTGGCCCACACTGAGACTACATCCTAAATGGTACCCTATTCCCTATATAGTGCACTACTATAGCCTCGTTATTGTTATTTACTGCTGCTGTTTAATATTTGTTACTTTTTAAATGTTTCTTTTCTTAAAACTCCTTAAAGCATTGTTGGTTAAGGGCTTGTAAGTAAGCATTTCACTGTAAGATCTACACCTGTTGTATTTGGCGCATGTAACAAATACAATTTGAATTGATTTGACTTTTAACTAGAGCCTTACATCAGTCCCAAAGAAAACGGAAGGTCTGTGTGTGCGTGCTTGCCTGTGTGTGTGTGTGTGTGCCTACAGATGGTTGTATTTTTAGGCTACCTCAGCAGGTCCCTTGAGCAGCAGATGGGCCTCTTTCCCCACAGGCAGTGCTATTATAACACATCATCATACTCCATAATCAAATCAAATGTATTGGTCACGTACACATATTTAGCAGATGTTATTGCGGGTGTAGCGAAGTGCTTGTCTGTGTGTCTGTGTGCGTGCCTGTGTGCATGTCTGTGTATGTATGAGTGCATATTACAGTATAATACACCACATTAGAAATGTATTTACCATTGTTTTAACAGGGAGTTATGCTGAGACCAAGGACTCTTTCACAAATGAACCCAGAATGCACATAACTAAACATCAATATACACATCACTACACATCAATATACACATCACTACACAACAATATACACATCAATACATAAATGAATGTGTCAGCAGTACTGTATTAATTAGGATCTTGGCAGTGTCTTGCGTCCACAGCAGAGTTAAGATGACAACTTAGTGATGACATACAACACACAGCTAGTTGAGGTCAGTCAGTCTGGTGGGAACAGGGAAACACAGCTAGTTGAGGTCAGTCAGTCTCTGGTGGGAACAGGGAAACACAGCTAGTTGAGGTCAGTCAGTCTGGTGGGAACAGGGAAACACAGGTAGTTGAGGTCAGTCAGTCTGTCTCTGGTGGGAACAGGGAAACACAGCTAGTTGAGGTCAGTCAGACTCTGGTGGGAACCGGGAAACACAGCTAGTTGAGGACAGTCAGTCTGGTGGGAACAGGGAAACACAGCTAGTTGAGGTCAGTCAGTCTGGTGGGAACAGGGAAACACAGCTAGTTGAGGTCAGTCAGTCTGGTGGGAACAGGGAAACACAGCTAGTTTAGGTCAGTCAGTCTCTGGTGGGAACAGGGAAACACAGCTAGTTGAGGTCAGTCAGTCTGGTGGGAACAGGGAAACACAGCTAGTTTAGGTCAGTCAGTCTCTGGTGGGAACAGGGAAACACAGCTAGTTGAGGTCAGTCAGTCTGGTGGGAACAGGGAAACACAGCTAGTTGAGGTCAGTCAGTCTGTCTCTGGTGGGAACAGGGAAACACAGCTAGTTGAGGTCAGTCAGTCTGGTGGGAACAGGGAAACACAGCTAGTTGAGGTCAGTCAGTCTGTCTCTGGTGGGAACAGGAAACACAGCTAGTTGAGGTCAGTCAGTCTGGTGGGAACAGGGAAACACAGCTAGTTGAGGTCAGTCAGTCTGTCTCTGGTGGGAACAGGGAAACACAGCTAGTTGAGGTCAGTCAGTCTCTGGTGGGAACAGGGAAACACAGCTAGTTGAGGTCAGTCAGTCTGTCTCTGGTGGGAACAGGGATACACAGCTAGTTGAGGTCAGTCAGTCTCTAGTGGGAACAGGGAAACACAGCTAGTTGAGGTCAGTCAGTCTGGTGGGAACAGGGAAACACAGCTAGTTGAGGTCAGTCAGTCTGTCTCTGGTGGGAACAGGGAAACACAGCTAGTTGAGGTCAGTCAGTCTGGTGGGAACAGGGAAACACAGCTAGTTGAGGTCAGTCAGTCTGTCTCTGGTGGGAACAGGGAAACACAGCTAGTTGAGGTCAGTCTGTCTCTGGTGGGAACAGGGAAACACAGCTAGTTGAGGTCAGTCAGTCTGTCTCTTGTGGGAACAGGGAAACACAGCTAGTTGAGGTCAGTCTGTCTCTGGTGGGAACAGGGAAACACAGCTAGTTGAGGTCAGTCAGTCTGTCTCTGGAGGGAACATGGAAACACAGCTAGTTGAGGTCAGTCTGTCTCTGGTGGAAACAGGGAAACACAGCTAGTTGAGGTCAGTCAGTCTGTTTCTGGTGGGAACAGGGATACACAGCTAGTTGAGGTCAGTCATTCTGTCTCTGGTGGGAACAGGGAAACATAGCTAGTTGAGGTCAGTCAGTCTGTCTCTGGAGGGAACAGGGAAACACAGCTAGTTGAGGTCAGTCAGTCTCTGGTGGGAACAGGGAAACACAGCTAGTTGAGGTCAGTCAGTCTGTTTCTGGTGGGAACAGGGATACACAGCTAGTTGAGGTCAGTCATTCTGTCTCTGGTGGGAACAGGGAAACACAGCTAGTTGAGGTCAGTCAGACTCTGGTGGGAACCGGGAAACACAGCTAGTTGAGGACAGTCAGTCTGGTGGGAACAGGGAAACACAGCTAGTTGAGGTCAGTCAGTCTGGTGGGAACAGGGAAACACAGCTAGTTGAGGTCAGTCAGTCTGGTGGGAACAGGGAAACACAGCTAGTTTAGGTCAGTCAGTCTCTGGTGGGAACAGGAAACACAGCTAGTTGAGGTCAGTCAGTCTGGTGGGAACAGGGAAACACAGCTAGTTTAGGTCAGTCAGTCTCTGGTGGGAACAGGGAAACACAGCTAGTTGAGGTCAGTCAGTCTGGTGGGAACAGGGAAACACAGCTAGTTGAGGTCAGTCAGTCTGTCTCTGGTGGGAACAGGGAAACACAGCTAGTTGAGGTCAGTCAGTCTGGTGGGAACAGGAAACACAGCTAGTTGAGGTCAGTCAGTCTGTCTCTGGTGGGAACAGGGAAACACAGCTAGTTGAGGTCAGTCAGTCTGGTGGGAACAGGGAAACACAGCTAGTTGAGGTCAGTCAGTCTGTCTCTGGTGGGAACAGGGAAACACAGCTAGTTGAGGTCAGTCAGTCTGGTGGGAACAGGGAAACACAGCTAGTTGAGGTCAGTCAGTCTGTCTCTGGTGGGAACAGGGAAACACAGCTAGTTGAGGTCAGTCTGTCTCTGGTGGGAACAGGGAAACACAGCTAGTTGAGGTCAGTCAGTCTGTCTCTTGTGGGAACAGGGAAACACAGCTAGTTGAGGTCAGTCTGTCTCTGGTGGGAACAGGGAAACACAGCTAGTTGAGGTCAGTCAGTCTGTCTCTGGAGGGAACATGGAAACACAGCTAGTTGAGGTCAGTCTGTCTCTGGTGGAAACAGGGAAACACAGCTAGTTGAGGTCAGTCTGTCTCTGGAGGGAACATGGAAACATAGCTAGTTGAGTTCAGTCAGTCTGTCTCTGGAGGGAACAGGGAAACACAGCTAGTTGAGGTCAGTCAGTCTCTGGTGGGAACAGGGAAACACAGCTAGTTGAGGTCAGTCAGTCTGTTTCTGGTGGGAACAGGGATACACAGCTAGTTGAGGTCAGTCAGTCTCTGGTGGGAACAGGGAAACACAGCTAGTTGAAGTCAGTCAGTCTGGTGGGAACAGGGAAACACAGCTAGTTGAGGTCAGTCAGTCTCTGGTGGGAACAGGGAAACACAGCTTGTTGAGGTCAGTCAGTCTGTCTCTGGTGGGAACAGGGAAACACAGCTAGTTGAGGTCAGTCAGTCTGGTGGGAACAGGGAAACACAGGTAGTTGAGGTCAGTCAGTCTGTCTCTGGTGGGAACAGGGAAACACAGCTAGTTGAGGTCAGTCAGACTCTGGTGGGAACCGGGAAACACAGCTAGTTGAGGTCAGTCAGTCTGGTGGGAACAGGGAAACACAGCTAGTTGAGGTCAGTCAGTCTGGTGGGAACAGGGAAACACAGCTAGTTTAGGTCAGTCAGTCTCTGGTGGGAACAGGGAAACACAGCTAGTTGAGGTCAGTCAGTCTGGTGGGAACAGGGAAACACAGCTAGTTTAGGTCAGTCAGTCTGTCTCTGGTGGGAACAGGGAAACACAGCTAGTTGAGGTCAGTCAGTCTCTGGTGGGAACAGGGAAACACAGCTAGTTGAGGTCAGTCAGTCTGTCTCTGGAGGGAACATGGAAACACAGCTAGTTGAGGTCAGTCTGTCTCTGGTGGAAACAGGGAAACACAGCTAGTTGAGGTCAGTCTGTCTCTGGAGGGAACATGGAAACATAGCTAGTTGAGGTCAGTCAGTCTCTGGTGGGAACAGGGAAACACAGCTAGTTGAGGTCAGTCAGTCTGGTGGGAACAGGGATACACAGCTAGTTTAGGTCAGTCAGTCTGTCTCTGGTGGGAACAGGGAAACACAGCTAGTTGAGGTCAGTCAGTCTGTTTCTGGTGGGAACAGGGATACACAGCTAGTTGAGGTCAGTCAGTCTGGTGGGAACAGGGAAACACAGCTAGTTGAGGTCAGTCAGTCTGTCTCTGGTGGGAACAGGGAAACACAGCTAGTTGAGGTCAGTCAGACTCTGGTGGGAACCGGGAAACACAGCTAGTTGAGGACAGTCAGTCTGGTGGGAACAGGAAACACAGCTAGTTGAGAACAGTCAGTCTCGGGTGGGAACAGGGAAACACAGCTAGTTGAGGTCAGTCAGTCTGGTGGGAACAGGGAAACACAGCTAGTTGAGGGTCAGTCAGTCTGGTGGGAACAGGGAAACACAGCTAGTTGAGGTCAGTCAGTCTGGTGGGAACAGGGAAACACAGCTAGTTTAGGTCAGTCAGTCTCTGGTGGGAACAGGGAAACACAGCTAGTTGAGGTCAGTCAGTCTGGTGGGAACAGGAAACACAGCTAGTTGAGGTCAGTCAGTCTGTCTCTGGTGGGAACAGGGAAACACAGCTAGTTGAGGTCAGTCAGTCTGGTGGGAACAGGGAAACACAGCTAGTTGAGGTCAGTCAGTCTGTCTCTGGTGGGAACAGGGAAACACAGCTAGTTGAGGTCAGTCTGTCTCTGGTGGGAACAGGGAAACACAGCTAGTTGAGGTCAGTCAGTCTGTCTCTTGTGGGAACAGGGAAACACAGCTAGTTGAGGTCAGTCTGTCTCTGGTGGGAACAGGGAAACACAGCTAGTTGAGGTCAGTCAGTCTGTCTCTGGAGGGAACATGGAAACACAGCTAGTTGAGGTCAGTCTGTCTCTGGTGGAAACAGGGAAACACAGCTAGTTGAGGTCAGTCTGTCTCTGGAGGGAACATGGAAACATAGCTAGTTGAGGTCAGTCAGTCTGTCTCTGGAGGGAACAGGGAAACACAGCTAGTTGAGGTCAGTCAGTCTCTGGTGGGAACAGGGAAACACAGCTAGTTGAGGTCAGTCAGTCTGTTTCTGGTGGGAACAGGGATACACAGCTAGTTGAGGTCAGTCAGTCTCTGGTGGGAACAGGGAAACACAGCTAGTTGAGGTCAGTCAGTCTGGTGGGAACAGGGAAACACAGCTAGTTGAGGTCAGTCAGTCTCTGGTGGGAACAGGGAAACACAGCTTGTTGAGGTCAGTCAGTCTGTCTCTGGTGGGAACAGGGAAACACAGCTAGTTGAGGTCAGTCAGTCTGGTGGGAACAGAGAAACACAGGTAGTTGAGGTCAGTCAGTCTGTCTCTGGTGGGAACAGGGAAACACAGCTAGTTGAGGTCAGTCAGACTCTGGTGGGAACCGGGAAACACAGCTAGTTGAGGACAGTCAGTCTGGTGGGAACAGGGAAACACAGCTAGTTGAGAACAGTCAGTCTCGGGTGGGAACAGGGAAACACAGCTAGTTGAGGTCAGTCAGTCTGTTTCTGGTGGGAACAGGGATACACAGCTAGTTGAGGTCAGTCAGTCTCTGGTGGGAACAGGGAAACACAGCTAGTTGAGGTCAGTCAGTCTGGTGGGAACAGGGAAACACAGCTAGTTGAGGTCAGTCAGTCTCTGGTGGGAACAGGGAAACACAGCTTGTTGAGGTCAGTCAGTCTGTCTCTGGTGGGAACAGGGAAACACAGCTAGTTGAGGTCAGTCAGTCTGGTGGGAACAGGGAAACACAGGTAGTTGAGGTCAGTCAGTCTGTCTCTGGTGGGAACAGGGAAACACAGCTAGTTGAGGTCAGTCAGACTCTGGTGGGAACCGGGAAACACAGCTAGTTGAGGACAGTCAGTCTGGTGGGAACAGGGAAACACAGCTAGTTGAGAACAGTCAGTCTCGGGTGGGAACAGGGAAACACAGCTAGTTGAGGTCAGTCAGTCTGGTGGGAACAGGGAAACACAGCTAGTTGAGGTCAGTCAGTCTGGTGGGAACAGGGAAACACAGCTAGTTGAGGTCAGTCAGTCTGGTGGGAACAGGAAACACAGCTAGTTTAGGTCAGTCAGTCTCTGGTGGGAACAGGGAAACACAGCTAGTTGAGGTCAGTCAGTCTGGTGGGAACAGGGAAACACAGCTAGTTTAGGTCAGTCAGTCTGTCTCTGGTGGGAACAGGGAAACACAGCTAGTTGAGGTCAGTCAGTCTCTGGTGGGAACAGGGAAACACAGCTAGTTGAGGTCAGTCAGTCTGTCTCTGGAGGGAACATGGAAACACAGCTAGTTGAGGTCAGTCTGTCTCTGGTGGAAACAGGGAAACACAGCTAGTTGAGGTCAGTCTGTCTCTGGAGGGAACATGGAAACATAGCTAGTTGAGGTCAGTCAGTCTCTGGTGGGAACAGGAAACACAGCTAGTTGAGGTCAGTCAGTCTGGTGGGAACAGGGAAACACAGCTAGTTTAGGTCAGTCAGTCTGTCTCTGGTGGGAACAGGGAAACACAGCTAGTTGAGGTCAGTCAGTCTGTTTCTGGTGGGAACAGGGATACACAGCTAGTTGAGGTCAGTCAGTCTGGTGGGAACAGGGAAACACAGCTAGTTGAGGTCAGTCAGTCTGTCTCTGGTGGGAACAGGGAAACACAGCTAGTTGAGGTCAGTCAGACTCTGGTGGGAACCGGGAAACACAGCTAGTTGAGGACAGTCAGTCTGGTGGGAACAGGGAAACACAGCTAGTTGAGAACAGTCAGTCTCGGGTGGGAACAGGGAAACACAGCTAGTTGAGGTCAGTCAGTCTGGTGGGAACAGGGAAACACAGCTAGTTGAGGTCAGTCAGTCTGGTGGGAACAGGGAAACACAGCTAGTTGAGGTCAGTCAGTCTGGTGGGAACAGGGAAACACAGCTAGTTTAGGTCAGTCTGTCTCTGGTGGGAACAGGGAAACACAGCTAGTTGAGGTCAGTCAGTCTGGTGGGAACAGGGAAACACAGCTAGTTGAGGTCAGTCAGTCTGTCTCTGGTGGGAACAGGGAAACACAGCTAGTTGAGGTCAGTCAGTCTGGTGGGAACAGGAAACACAGCTAGTTGAGGTCAGTCAGTCTGTCTCTGGTGGGAACAGGGAAACACAGCTAGTTGAGGTCAGTCTGTCTCTGGTGGGAACAGGGAAACACAGCTAGTTGAGGTCAGTCAGTCTGTCTCTTGAGGGAACAGGGAAACACAGCTAGTTGAGGTCAGTCTGTCTCTGGTGGGAACAGGGAAACACAGCTAGTTGAGGTCAGTCAGTCTGTCTCTGGAGGGAACATGGAAACACAGCTAGTTGAGGTCAGTCTGTCTCTGGTGGAAACAGGGAAACACAGCTAGTTGAGGTCAGTCTGTCTCTGGAGGGAACATGGAAACATAGCTAGTTGAGGTCAGTCAGTCTGTCTCTGGAGGGAACAGGGAAACACAGCTAGTTGAGGTCAGTCAGTCTCTGGTGGGAACAGGGAAACACAGCTAGTTGAGGTCAGTCAGTCTGTTTCTGGTGGGAACAGGGATACACAGCTAGTTGAGGTCAGTCAGTCTCTGGTGGGAACAGGGAAACACAGCTAGTTGAGGTCAGTCAGTCTGGTGGGAACAGGGAAACACAGCTAGTTGAGGTCAGTCAGTCTCTGGTGGGAACAGGGAAACACAGCTTGTTGAGGTCAGTCAGTCTGTCTCTGGTGGGAACAGGGAAACACAGCTAGTTGAGGTCAGTCAGTCTGGTGGGAACAGGGAAACACAGCTAGTTTAGGTCAGTCAGTCTGTCTCTGGTGGGAACAGGGAAACACAGCTAGTTGAGGTCAGTCAGTCTCTGGTGGGAACAGGGAAACACAGCTAGTTGAGGTCAGTCAGTCTGTCTCTGGAGGGAACATGGAAACACAGCTAGTTGAGGTCAGTCTGTCTCTGGTGGAAACAGGGAAACACAGCTAGTTGAGGTCAGTCTGTCTCTGGAGGAACATGGAAACATAGCTAGTTGAGGTCAGTCAGTCTCTGGTGGGAACAGGGAAACACAGCTAGTTGAGGTCAGTCAGTCTGGTGGGAACAGGGAAACACAGCTAGTTTAGGTCAGTCAGTCTGTCTCTGGTGGGAACAGGGAAACACAGCTAGTTGAGGTCAGTCAGTCTGTTTCTGGTGGGAACAGGGATACACAGCTAGTTGAGGTCAGTCAGTCTGGTGGGAACAGGGAAACACAGCTAGTTGAGGTCAGTCAGTCTGTCTCTGGTGGGAACAGGGAAACACAGCTAGTTGAGGTCAGTCAGACTCTGGTGGGAACCGGGAAACACAGCTAGTTGAGGACAGTCAGTCTGGTGGGAACAGGGAAACACAGCTAGTTGAGAACAGTCAGTCTCGGGTGGGAACAGGGAAACACAGCTAGTTGAGGTCAGTCAGTCTGGTGGGAACAGGGAAACACAGCTAGTTGAGGTCAGTCAGTCTGGTGGGAACAGGGAAACACAGCTAGTTGAGGTCAGTCAGTCTGGTGGGAACAGGGAAACACAGCTAGTTTAGGTCAGTCAGTCTCTGGTGGGAACAGGGAAACACAGCTAGTTGAGGTCAGTCAGTCTGGTGGGAACAGGGAAACACAGCTAGTTGAGGTCAGTCAGTCTGTCTCTGGTGGGAACAGGGAAACACAGCTAGTTGAGGTCAGTCAGTCTGGTGGGAACAGGGAAACACAGCTAGTTGAGGTCAGTCAGTCTGTCTCTGGTGGGAACAGGGAAACACAGCTAGTTGAGGTCAGTCTGTCTCTGGTGGGAACAGGGAAACACAGCTAGTTGAGGTCAGTCAGTCTGTCTCTTGTGGGAACAGGGAAACACAGCTAGTTGAGGTCAGTCTGTCTCTGGTGGGAACAGGGAAACACAGCTAGTTGAGGTCAGTCAGTCTGTCTCTGGAGGGAACATGGAAACACAGCTAGTTGAGGTCAGTCTGTCTCTGGTGGAAACAGGGAAACACAGCTAGTTGAGGTCAGTCTGTCTCTGGAGGGAACATGGAAACATAGCTAGTTGAGGTCAGTCAGTCTGTCTCTGGAGGGAACAGGGAAACACAGCTAGTTGAGGTCAGTCAGTCTCTGGTGGGAACAGGGAAACACAGCTAGTTGAGGTCAGTCAGTCTGTTTCTGGTGGGAACAGGGATACACAGCTAGTTGAGGTCAGTCAGTCTCTGGTGGGAACAGGGAAACACAGCTAGTTGAGGTCAGTCAGTCTGGTGGGAACAGGGAAACACAGCTAGTTGAGGTCAGTCAGTCTCTGGTGGGAACAGGGAAACACAGCTTGTTGAGGTCAGTCAGTCTGTCTCTGGTGGGAACAGGGAAACACAGCTAGTTGAGGTCAGTCAGTCTGGTGGGAACAGAGAAACACAGGTAGTTGAGGTCAGTCAGTCTGTCTCTGGTGGGAACAGGGAAACACAGCTAGTTGAGGTCAGTCAGACTCTGGTGGGAACCGGGAAACACAGCTAGTTGAGGACAGTCAGTCTGGTGGGAACAGGGAAACACAGCTAGTTGAGAACAGTCAGTCTCGGGTGGGAACAGGGAAACACAGCTAGTTGAGGTCAGTCAGTCTGTTTCTGGTGGGAACAGGGATACACAGCTAGTTGAGGTCAGTCAGTCTCTGGTGGGAACAGGGAAACACAGCTAGTTGAGGTCAGTCAGTCTGGTGGGAACAGGGAAACACAGCTAGTTGAGGTCAGTCAGTCTCTGGTGGGAACAGGGAAACACAGCTTGTTGAGGTCAGTCAGTCTGTCTCTGGTGGGAACAGGGAAACACAGCTAGTTGAGGTCAGTCAGTCTGGTGGGAACAGGGAAACACAGGTAGTTGAGGTCAGTCAGTCTGTCTCTGGTGGGAACAGGGAAACACAGCTAGTTGAGGTCAGTCAGACTCTGGTGGGAACCGAAACACAGCTAGTTGAGGACAGTCAGTCTGGTGGGAACAGGGAAACACAGCTAGTTGAGAACAGTCAGTCTCGGGTGGGAACAGGGAAACACAGCTAGTTGAGGTCAGTCAGTCTGGTGGGAACAGGGAAACACAGCTAGTTGAGGTCAGTCAGTCTGGTGGGAACAGGGAAACACAGCTAGTTGAGGTCAGTCAGTCTGGTGGGAACAGGGAAACACAGCTAGTTTAGGTCAGTCAGTCTCTGGTGGGAACAGGGAAACACAGCTAGTTTAGGTCAGTCAGTCTGTCTCTGGTGGGAACAGGGAAACACAGCTAGTTTAGGTCAGTCAGTCTGTCTCTGGTGGGAACAGGGAAACACAGCTAGTTGAGGTCAGTCAGTCTCTGGTGGGAACAGGGAAACACAGCTAGTTGAGGTCAGTCAGTCTGTCTCTGGAGGGAACATGGAAACACAGCTAGTTGAGGTCAGTCTGTCTCTGGTGGAAACAGGGAAACACAGCTAGTTGAGGTCAGTCTGTCTCTGGAGGGAACATGGAAACATAGCTAGTTGAGGTCAGTCAGTCTCTGGTGGGAACAGGGAAACACAGCTAGTTGAGGTCAGTCAGTCTGGTGGGAACAGGGAAACACAGCTAGTTTAGGTCAGTCAGTCTGTCTCTGGTGGGAACAGGGAAACACAGCTAGTTGAGGTCAGTCAGTCTGTTTCTGGTGGGAACAGGGATACACAGCTAGTTGAGGTCAGTCAGTCTGGTGGGAACAGGGAAACACAGCTAGTTGAGGTCAGTCAGTCTGTCTCTGGTGGGAACAGGGAAACACAGCTAGTTGAGGTCAGTCAGACTCTGGTGGGAACCGGGAAACACAGCTAGTTGAGGACAGTCAGTCTGGTGGGAACAGGGAAACACAGCTAGTTGAGGTCAGTCAGTCTCGGGTGGGAACAGGGAAACACAGCTAGTTGAGGTCAGTCAGTCTGGTGGGAACAGGAAACACAGCTAGTTGAGGTCAGTCAGTCTCTGGTGGGAACAGGGAAACACAGCTAGTTGAGGTCAGTCAGTCTGGTGGGAACAGGGAAACACAGCTAGTTTAGGTCAGTCAGTCTGTCTCTGGTGGGAACAGGGAAACACAGCTAGTTGAGGTCAGTCAGTCTGGTGGGAACAGGGAAACACAGCTAGTTGAGGTCAGTCAGTCTGTCTCTGGTGGGAACAGGGAAACACAGCTAGTTGAGGTCAGTCTGTCTCTGGTGGGAACAGGGAAACACAGCTAGTTGAGGTCAGTCAGTCTGTCTCTGGTGGGAACAGGGAAACACAGCTAGTTGAGGTCAGTCTGTCTCTGGTGGGAACAGGGAAACACAGCTAGTTGAGGTCAGTCAGTCTGTCTCTGGTGGGAACAGGGAAACACAGCTAGTTGAGGCTGTCAGTCAGTCTGTCTCTTGAGGGAACAGGGAAACACAGCTAGTTGAGGTCAGTCTGTCTCTGGTGGGAACAGGGAAACACAGCTAGTTGAGGTCAGTCAGTCTGTCTCTGGAGGGAACATGGAAACACAGCTAGTTGAGGTCAGTCTGTCTCTGGTGGAAACAGGGAAACACAGCTAGTTGAGGTCAGTCTGTCTCTGGAGGGAACATGGAAACATAGCTAGTTGAGGTCAGTCAGTCTGTCTCTGGAGGGAACAGGGAAACACAGCTAGTTGAGGTCAGTCAGTCTCTGGTGGGAACAGGGAAACACAGCTAGTTGAGGTCAGTCAGTCTGTTTCTGGTGGGAACAGGGATACACAGCTAGTTGAGGTCAGTCAGTCTCTGGTGGGAACAGGGAAACACAGCTAGTTGAGGTCAGTCAGTCTGGTGGGAACAGGGAAACACAGCTAGTTGAGGTCAGTCAGTCTCTGGTGGGAACAGGGAAACACAGCTTGTTGAGGTCAGTCAGTCTGTCTCTGGTGGGAACAGGGAAACACAGCTAGTTGAGGTCAGTCAGTCTGGTGGGAACAGGGAAACACAGCTAGTTGAGGTCAGTCAGTCTGGTGGGAACAGGGAAACACAGGTAGTTGAGGTCAGTCAGTCTCTGTCTCTGGTGGGAACAGGGAAACACAGCTATTTGAGGTCAGTCAGACTCTGGTGGGAACCGGGAAACACAGCTAGTTGAGGACAGTCAGTCTGGTGGGAACAGGGAAACACAGCTAGTTGAGAACAGTCAGTCTCGGGTGGGAACAGGGAAACACAGCTAGTTGAGGTCAGTCAGTCTGGTGGGAACAGGGAAACACAGCTAGTTGAGGTCAGTCAGTCTGGTGGGAACAGGGAAACACAGCTAGTTGAGGTCAGTCAGTCTGGTGGGAACAGGGAAACACAGCTAGTTTAGGTCAGTCAGTCTCTGGTGGGAACAGGGAAACACAGCTAGTTGAGGTCAGTCAGTCTGGTGGGAACAGGGAAACACAGCTAGTTTAGGTCAGTCAGTCTGTCTCTCTGGTGGGAACAGGGAAACACAGCTAGTTGAGGTCAGTCAGTCTCTGGTGGGAACAGGGAAACACAGCTAGTTGAGGTCAGTCAGTCTGTCTCTGGAGGGAACATGGAAACACAGCTAGTTGAGGTCAGTCTGTCTCTGGTGGAAACAGGGAAACACAGCTAGTTGAGGTCAGTCTGTCTCTGGAGGGAACATGGAAACATAGCTAGTTGAGGTCAGTCAGTCTCTGGTGGGAACAGGGAAACACAGCTAGTTGAGGTCAGTCAGTCTGGTGGGAACAGGGAAACACAGCTAGCTGAAGAAGGTAGGTCCAGCTGTCTGTGGGAATAGGAACACAGCAGCTAGTTTAGGTCAGTCAGTCTGTCTCTGGTGGGAACAGGGAAACACAGCTAGTTGAGGTCAGTCAGTCTGTTTCTGGTGGGAACAGGGATACACAGCTAGTTGAGGTCAGTCAGTCTGGTGGGAACAGGGAAACACAGCTAGTTGAGGTCAGTCAGTCTGTCTCTGGTGGGAACAGGGAAACACAGCTAGTTGAGGTCAGTCAGTCTCTGGTGGGAACAGGGAAACACAGCTAGTTGAGGTCAGTCAGTCTGTCTCTTGTGGGAACAGGGAAACACAGCTAGTTGAGGTCAGTCTGTCTCTGGTGGGAACAGGGAAACACAACTAGTTGAGGTCAGTCAGTCTGTCTCTGGAGGGAACATGGAAACACAGCTAGTTGAGGTCAGTCTGTCTCTGGTGGAAACAGGGAAACACAGCTAGTTGAGGTCAGTCTGTCTCTGGAGGGAACATGGAAACATAGCTAGTTGAGGTCAGTCAGTCTGTCTCTGGAGGGAACAGGGAAACACAGCTAGTTGAGGTCAGTCAGTCAGTCTCTGGTGGGAACAGGGAAACACAGCTAGTTGAGGTCAGTCAGTCTGTTTCTGGTGGGAACAGGGATACACAGCTAGTTGAGGTCAGTCAGTCTCTGGTGGGAACAGGGAAACACAGCTAGTTGAGGTCAGTCAGTCTGGTGGGAACAGGGAAACACAGCTAGTTGAGGTCAGTCAGTCTCTGGTGGGAACAGGGAAACACAGCTTGTTGAGGTCAGTCAGTCTGTCTCTGGTGGGAACAGGGAAACACAGCTAGTTGAGGTCAGTCAGTCTGGTGGGAACAGGGAAACACAGCTAGTTGAGGTCAGTCAGTCTGTCTCTGGTGGGAACAGGGAAACACAGCTAGTTGAGGTCAGTCAGTCTGGTGGGAACAGGGAAACACAGCTAGTTGAGGTCAGTCAGTCTGTCTCTGGAGGGAACATGGAAACACAACTAGTTGAGGTCAGTCTGTCTCTGGTGGAAACAGGGAAACACAGCTAGTTGAGGTCAGTCTGTCTCTGGAGGGAACATGGAAACATAGCTAGTTGAGGTCAGTCAGTCTGTCTCTGGAGGGAACAGGGAAACACAGCTAGTTGAGGTCAGTCAGTCTCTGGTGGGAACAGGGAAACACAGCTAGTTGAGGTCAGTCAGTCTTTTTCTGGTGGGAACAGGGATACACAGCTAGTTGAGGTCAGTGAGTCTCTGGTGGGAACAGGGAAACACAGCTAGTTGAGGTCAGTCAGTCTGGTGGGAACAGGGAAACACAGCTAGTTGAGGTCAGTCAGTCTCTGGTGGGAACAGGGAAACACAGCTAGTTGAGGTCAGTTAGTCTGGTGGGAACAGGGAAACACAGCTAGTTGAGGTCAGTCAGTCTGTCTCTGGTTGGAACAGGGAAACACAGCTAGTTGAGGTCAGTCAGTCTCTGGTGGGAACAGGGAAACACAGCTAGTTGAGGTCAGTCAGTCTGTCTCTTGTGGGAACAGGGAAACACAGCTAGTTGAGGTCAGTCTGTCTCTGGTGGAAACAGGGAAACACAGCTAGTTGAGGTCAGTCTGTCTCTGGAGGGAACATGGAAACATAGCTAGTTGAGGTCAGTCAGTCAGTCTCTGGTGGGAACAGGGATACACAGCTAGTTGAGGTCAGTCAGTCTGGTGGGAACAGGGAAACACAGCTAGTTGAGGTCAGTCAGTCTGTCTCTGATGGGAACAGGGAAACACAGCTAGTTGACGTCAGTCAGTCTGGTGGGAACAGGGAAACACAGCTAGTTGAGGTCAGTCAGTCTGTCTCTGGTGGGAACAGGGAAACACAGCTAGTTGAGGTCAGTCAGTCTGGTGGGAACAGGGAAACACAGCTAGTTGAGGTCAGTCTGTCTCTGGATGGAACAGGGAAACAGAGCTAGTTGAGGTCAGACAGTCAGTCTCTGGTGGGAACATGGAAACACAGCTAGTTGAGGTCAGTCAGTCTCTGGTGGAAACAGGGAAACACAGCTAGTTGAGGTCAGTCTGTCTCTGGTTGGAATAGGGAAACAAACGCACAGCGCTAGCCGAAACTCATGTTGATCACCAAATCACTTTATATCCTTGTTTACACAATAACACACACACACCGGCACGCACGCATGTGTATGCACACACACACAGTGGTATTATCACCCAAACAAGAGAGGACGGTGATGTCACGATCTCCTGAAGGGACAGACCAAGGCGCAGCAAGGTATCCAGTATACATTCTTTATTTAAGCAACGTAACTGGCAAAACAATAAACAAAACGAACGACATTCGTAACGTTGACCATAACATGAAAACTAACAAAGCTATGAACAAACAATAACCCACAAAACCCCTAGTGAAAACTACTAACATATATATGGTTCCCAATTAGACGTAACAACACACAGCTGCCTCTAATTGGGAACCATTACCCCAACATAGAAATAGAGAACCTAGAACAGAAAAAACCCTACACCAAAACAAAACTAAACACGCCAGCCTGTCTTCTCAGGCCTGGACGTGACAGTATCCCCCCCCAAAGGCGCGGACTCCGACCACGCCAACAGTCCATGGAGGGGGTCTTCGGGTGGGTCTTTTTGTCCCAGGTGGCGGCTCCGGTGCCTGCCGTGCTGTCTTGATGTCATGCACTGGAGGCCCTGGGCTATTCGCCGGAACTCTGGTGCGAGTAGCAGGAACCGGCCGTGATGGGCTCACAACGAGCACTGGGACTCTGGTGCGAGGAGCAGGAACCGGCCGTGATGGGCTCCTGACGAGCACTGGGACTCTGGTGCGAGGAGCAGGAACCGGCCATACTGGGCTCACTGTTGCGGCCCGTTCCTGCTCCCCGCACCAGAGTCCCAGTGCGCGTCATGAGTCCAGTACGGCCCGTTCCTGCTCCCCGCACGAGAGGTCCAGTGCGCGTCATGAGTCCAGTACGACCCGTTCCTGCTCCCCGCACCAGAGTCCCAGTGCGCTGGCCATGAGTCCAGTACGGCCCGTTCCTGCTCCCCGCACCAGAGTCCCAGTGCGCGTCATGAGCCCAGTACGGCCCGTTCCTGCTCCCCGCACCAGAGTTCCAGTGCGCGTCATGAGCCCAGTTCGGCCTGTTCCTGCTCCCCGCATCAGAGTCCCAGTGCGCGTTGACAGTCTGGAACCTCCAGAGAGGGTCCCCAGTCCGGAACCTCCAGAGAGGGTCATCAGTCCGGAACCTCCAGAGAGGGTCCCCAGTCCGGAACCTCCAGAGAGGGTCCCCAGTCCGGAACCTCCAGAGAGGGTCCCCAGTCCGGAACCTCCAGAGACGGTGCCCAGTCCGTGGCCCGCAACAGTGAGCCCAGTATGGCCGGTTCCTGCTCCTCGCACCAGAGTCCCAGTGCTCGTCAGAAGCCCATCACGGCCGGTTCCTGCTCCTCGCACCAGAGTCCCAGTGCTCGTCGTGAGCCCATCACGGCCGGTTCCTCTCCTCGCACCAGAGTTCCGGCTAATAGCCCAGGGCCTCCGGTGCGTGACATCAAGCCAGCACAGCCGGCAACGGAGCCGCCACCTGGGACAAAAAGACCCACCCGAAGACCCCCCCATGGACTGTTGGCGCGGTCGGAGTCCGCGCCTTTGGGGGGGGGGGGTACTGTCACGTCCAGGCCTGAGAAGACAGGCTGGCGTGGTTAGTTTTGTGTTGGTGTAGGGTTTTTTTCTGTTCTAGGTTATCTATTTCTATGTTGGGGTAATGGTTCCCAATTAGAGGCAGCTGAGTGTCGTTACCTCTAATTGGGAAACATATATATGTTTGTAGTTTTCACTAGGGGTTTGTGGGTTATTGTTTGTGCATAGCTTGTTGTGTGTTTAGTTATGGTCAGCATCACGATCTTTGTTTATATTTTGTTATTTTCCCAGTTACGTTCGTCTTAAATAAATGTATACTGGAAGCATCGCTGCGTCTTGGTCCGTCACTTAAGGAGATCGGGACAGGTGATGACATTTTGGGAGATGACACTGTTCCAAAACTGGAGAGGCCGTCCTTCCCTGCTCTGTGTTCCTCCCTGAGCTACGAGGTCATTTGTCAAATTCAGTCTTAACAAGACGTCAATTAAATAATGGAAATGAATTAGTGTAGGGAGGTCTCTTCTAATAAGGGAGGTCACAGTTAAGATTGGGGTGGCAGGTAGCCTAGTGGTTAGAGCAGGTAGCCTAGTGGTTAGAGCAGGTAGCCTAGTGGTTAGAGCAGGTAGCTTAGTGGTTAGAGCAGGTAGCCTAGTGGTTAGAGCGTTGGACTTAACTGGAAGGTTGCAAGGTTGAATCACCGAGCTGACAAGGTAAAAATATGTTGTTCTGCTCCTGAACAAGGCAGTTAACCCACTGTTACTAGGCCACCATTGAAAATAAGAATTTGTTCTTAACTGACTTACCTAATTAAATAAAGGTATAAAAAAATTATAATAATGAAGTAAATGAGGTTTTAGATATAAACCACTCTGTCTGTCTTTCCCAGGACTAGGAGCTAACTATAGCTGCACAGAGGAAATGACTGCCAGACCTACTCAATGTCTACTGAAAGTGTGTGTGTGTGTGTGTGTGTGACAGTGTGTAAGTGAAGTACAGACATGGCCAGATCACTCTGTAACAATAGCTCAGTATTGTGATTATAATATCTTAAATGATCACCACTGTCTTGGATTGAAGAAGCGTTGAATGCTTGTTGTTACAGATAAAACCAGAAGATAATTGAAAATCAGAGGACTTTCTGTGTGTGCAGTTTTGAGATCTGCTCTGGCTTTGTGGCCTGAAATACTGACTCCTTTACAAATCTACCATCATGTGCAGGTTGAGTTAATCTGTGTTGGATTGAATCCCAGCCTACATTACCGACTATTTACAGTTTCTTTATTTTTAATGGCACTTTAACTGACTGCCTAATAGAAAGCATCTGCTTGTTGTTTCTTAAGTACTCTTTAGAAGAAAGTTCTCTATGTTCCTCTAATGCTCATTGAGAAATGAATAAGCTGTGTTTTTCCACATCAAAAGGTCCTGGAATCAGAGCTGGTGTTTGATCTGGTCCATCTGCTGGCTGAGAACCAGTCCTGGGTTTCATGGCAGGGTGTGTGTGTGTGTGTGTGTGTGTGTGTGTGTGTGTGTGTGTGTGTGTGTGTGTGTGTGTGTGTGTGTGTGTGTGTGTGTGTGTGTGTGCATGCATTTGTGTGCGTATCTTGTGTAGGAGCATGCATGTGTGTGAAGCCTGGCCAGTGATAGAGCTTAATGTTTCTCTTGTTTCAGTGGAGGATCGTTGCCATTGACACAGGTCTCTCAACAATACGCTTCTCAGAGAGATTAGTGATAGCCATCTCTGCTAGATGTTCCCATAGCAACCCCTGCCTTGTCTTGTTTATGAAGAGCTAAATATCAACAATGGAGATGATGCTGCCACAGGCTATAAAGATATATTAGCAGGAACCACACGTCACAATCAGTTTGTATGTGTTTACATATATTGCCTTCACCCATGTCAGCTTGAGAGACGACACGGGCCTGTTTCGTATTCTCTCGTTCTCTCTCTCCTCTCTCTCCTCCTTCCTCTCTCTCCTCCTCTCTCTCCTTCTCTCTCTCCTCCTCTCTCTCCTTTTCTCTCCTTTTGCATATATTGCATTATGGGGCGGCAGGTAGCCTAGTGGTCAGAGCGTTAGGCTAGTAACCAAAAGGTTGCAAGATCGAATCCCCAAGCTGACAAGGTAAAAACCAGTTACAGCAGAAGTGCTGACAATTCAGAGAATTCTACAGGAGAATGTCAGGCCATCCGTCTGTGAGCTGAAGCTGAAGCGCAGCTGGGTTATGCAGAAAGACAATGATCCAGAACCCACAATGTGGCTAAAAAAGGCTAAATAGCAACACATTTGAAGTTTTAGAATGGCCTAGTCAAAGTCTAGACCTAATCTAAACTGAGATGTTGTGGCAGGACTTGAAATGGCAGTTCATGCTTGTTAAAGCAGTTCTTCATGCAAGAGAGGGCCACAATTCCTCTGCAGGTATGTGAAAGGCTGATCAACAACTACAGGAAGCGTTTGGCTGCAGTCATTGCAGATAAAGGTGGCACAACCACTTATTGAGTGGAAAGGGGCAATTCTTTTTTCACATGGGGGAATTGGGTGTTGCATAGCTTTGTTAAATTAAATAAATAAAATAAGTATGTAATTGTTGTGTTATTTGTAAACTCAGGTTCCCTTTATCTAATATTAAGTTTTGGATGAAGATCTGATAACATTCAGTATCAAAAATATGCACAGTTAGAGAAAATCAGAAAGGGGGAAAATACTTTTTCACTGCACTGTGTCTCTCTCCCTCTCACTCCCCTCTCCCTCCTGTCTTCCTCCTCCTCTTCCTCTCCCTGATGTTGATAGGAGATGACAATGGTCTTTACTGGGGTGATAGACCATTCACAGAGAGGTGACAATTAACGTCACAAACACACACACACACTGCACACACACACACAAACGCATAAGCACACACACGTACACACACACAGGCAGAACTGACAGTCACGTCATATAGACAAATATAATCACATAGACAAAGACAACAAACCTCACTGTGGTCTCCAGGTGACAAAGACGACAAACCTCACTGTGGTCTCCAGGTGACAAAGACGACAAACCTCACCGTGGTCTGCAGGTGACAAAGACAACAAACCTCACTGTGGTCTCCAGGTGACAAAGACGACAAACCTCACTGTGGTCTCCAGGTGACAAAGACGACAAACCTCACTGTGGTCTGCAGGTGACAAAGACGACAAACCTCACTATGGTCTCCTGGTGACAAAGACGACAAACCTCACTGTGGTCTGCAGGTGACAAAGACAACAAACCTCACTGTGGTCTGCAGGTGACAAAGACAACAAACCTCACTGTGGTCTCCAGCTGACAAAGACGACAAACCTCACTGTGGTCTCCAGCTGACAAAGACAACAAACCTCACTGTGGTCTCCAGGTGACAAAGACGACAAACCTCACTGTGGTCTCCAGCTGACAAAGACGACAAACCTCACTGTGGTCTCCAGCTGACAAAGACAACAAACCTCACAGTCGTCTACAGCTGACAAAGACAACAAACCTCACTGTGGTCTGCAGGTGACAAAGACAACAAACCTCACTGTGGTCTGCAGGTGACAAAGACAACAAACCTCACTGTGGTCTCCAGGTGACAAAGACGACAAACCTCACTGTGGTCTCCAGGTGGCAAACACAAAAAACCTCACTGTGGTCTCCAGCTGACAAAGACAACAAACCTCACTGTGGTCTGCAGGTGACAAAGACAACAAACCTCACTGTGGTCTCCAGCTGACAAAGACAACAAACCTCACTGTGGTCTCCAGCTGACAAAGACAACAAACCTCACTGTGGTCTGCAGGTGACAAAGACAACAAACCTCACTGTGGTCTCCAGCTGACAAAGACAACAAACCTCACTGTGGTCTCCAGCTGACAAAAGTGAAGAAGTGGAAATCAAAAGCAAAACACGTTAAACTGAAGATTTGTATTTAAACAGAAAATACACAGACTAATTTGCTGACATTTTCCTACATCAAAACGTTCCCATTGGGTGTATCATAAGAAGCCCTACTTGTGACTGGCCGGCAGGTCAGCGATGTCAGCCAATGCTGTCAGGATTTGGAAGTGTTTATCTGATGGAGCTCAGCTGTTCTGAGTCGTTACTATGGAGACGTGCTTGGAGGAACAGACTATGATGCTATCCAACAGCAAATGGCCTTTTAAATAAGCTAACCCCAAGACTCTTTCTCACTTCATTTCTACTTGATTCCTCACATCCTCTCTGCTCACCTCTTTCTCAAAACATATTGGACAAGAAGATCTTAGGGGAGGGACCATGGAACTTCTCCTCTAATGAGGTTGAATTAGGAGTCCAACTATTACATTTTTATCCTACCCCCTTACCCCTGGACTATAAAATCTAATGCTTCACAAAGAACAACTAGCTAAAGTACATCAACAAGTCTGATGTCACTTCTGTTCTTCCTGCATGGCCAGGCCATCTAGTGACTACTAGTGACTAAAACTTTTTAACAGAAGAGCAGCTGTTCTGTGTTACAGAAGAGAAAATAAACAATAACAAACAGCCCATCCTTAGATACAAAAGACTTCTGTAATCACACACTGTGACGTGGAATGATGAAAGACTGAAAGACTGTTTATATATTTTTTATTTATTTAACCTTTATTTAACCAGGTAGGCCAGTTGAGAACAAGTTCTCATTTACAACTGCGACCTGGCCAAGATAAAGCAAAGCAGTGTGACACAAACAACAACAGAGTTACACATGGAATAAACAAACTTACAGTCAATAATACAGTAGAAAAGTCTATATACAGTGTGTGCAAATGTAGTAAGATTAGGGAGGTAAGGCAATAAATAGGCCGTAGTGGCGAAATAATTACAATTTAGCAAATAAACACTGTAGTGATAGATGTGCAGAAGATGAATGTGCAAGTAGAGATACTGGGGCGCAAATAGATATAAATAACAATATGGGGATGAGGTAGTTGGATGGGCTATTTACAGATGGGCTATGTACAGGTGCTATTTGATAAGAGAATATCGAGCAGTTTAGTTTTTTTCAGTTTGATTAGCGTCATTATCTCCTAATCTAAGCTTCTTCCTCATGTCTCTCTACAGTTGTGTTAACAACAGTGACTTTCTCATGTCTCTCTACAGTTGTGTTAACAACAGTGACTTTCTCATGTCTCTCTACAGTTGTGTTAACAACAGTGACTTTCTCATGTCTCTCTACAGTTGTGTTAACAACAGTGACTTTCTCATGTCTCTCGCTACAGTTGTGTTAACAACAGTGACTTTCTCATGTCTCTCTCTACAGTTGTGTTAACAACAGTGACTTTCTCATGTCTCTCTACAGTTGTGTTAACAACAGTGACTTTCTCATGTCTCTCGCTACAGTTGTGTTAACAACAGTGTCTTTCTCATGTCTCTCTCTACAGTTGTGTTAACAACAGTGACTTTCTCATGTCTCTCGCTACAGTTGTGTTAACAACAGTGTCTTTCTCATGTCTCTCTCTACAGTTGTGTTAACAACAGCGACTTTCTCATGTCTCTCGCTACAGTTGTGTTAACAACAGTGACTTTCTCATGTCTCTCTACAGTTGTGTTAACAACAGTGACTTTCTTATGTCTCTCTACAGTTGTGTTAACAACAGCGACTTTCTCATGTCTCTCTACAGTTGTGTTAACAACAGCGACTTTCTCATGTCTCTCTACAGTTGTGTTAACAACAGTGACTTTCTCGTGTCTCTCTACAGTTGTGTTAACAACAGCGACTTTCCCATAGAGGGCACTGAGTCTGAGTCATCACTAGGCTAAACAGACACCCACTATCAGCGACAGTGCCTTTAGAGAGAGGAGGGAGGGAAAAGAGGGGATAGGCTGAGAGAAGGAAGGTATAGAGTGAGGGGAAGTAGCGAGGGAGAAGAGAGGGAGCGGGAGAGAAGAGGGAGAGAGAGGGCAGGGAGAGAGAGATAGAAGGACTCTCCTTTGAGTTGAGAGTCAATTAAATTCAAAAAGAAATTATTAGGAAAGGCATATTCAGTTTACAAGTGTAAATATCAACGTCAAAAACAGACCTCTTTCTCCAATATAATACATCCTCCTTTAGACAGCACACTATGAATGGGGTGGTTGAGTAGGTAACCCTCAGACAGTCACATTAACAGTATCTATCTGAGAGTGAAGTCTGATCTCTCTAGGGAGGCTGGAGATTGATGCGCTGTGATGATTCTAAGATAAGAAAACTCTAGGTGGCTAATCAATGATGCTAACAGCCCAGCATAAACCCAACTGGTTCTAGGTGTGTGTGTGCAGAAACCAAATGGCAATCTCTTAAATCTTGCTTGAAAAACACCAATAAGGTTTTTAGGATGTGATCCTCATCTGTATTCTCCAAGCTATATAACAACATTACTACAAAGTCACCATTATTAGTCAGTTGTACAACCAAATGCCTTCAACTGAAATGTGTCTTCCGCATTTAACCCAACCCCTCTGAATCAGAGAGGTGCAGGGGGCTGCCTTAATCAACATCCACGTCTTTGGTGCCCAGGGAACAGTGGGTTAACTGCCTTGTTCAGGGGCAGAACAACAGATTTTTACCTTGTCAGCTCAGGGATTTGAACTTGCAACCCTCCGGTTACAAGTCCAACGCTCTAACCACTAGGCTACCTGCCGCCCTATACAATGCTGCTCTGGTGAACAGTAAGCACATTACTGCACTTAATGGACATAGAAAACCTGCCTTCACTACCGCTGATGGTCGATTGTCTGACAACTACAGGTAACCAACTAGTGCTCGACTTGGACTGAAATAGGTGCCGGTACTCATTTTTGGTGCCAGTACTGTTTATATTTAGGTGCAGGATCTCCACAATACTTTGGAGCTAATATTCTATAAGAGGTACAGGAGCTCAAGTAGAACATTTGAGGTGCTTGTACTCAGCTCAGGTGAACTCCTGCCCAAGTCAAGCACTGCAGGTAACTGCCAAAAAAATTGAAACACTTGAGTAAACGTGGGATACAAAGAATATTGAAAGCAGGTACTGTACGTCCACACAGGTGTGGTTCCTGAGTTAATTAAGCACTTACAGCCCATCATGCTTAGGGTCATGTATAAAAATGCTGAGCAGGCCATTATTTGGGCTACCATGGCTATGCCCCCATAGGATGACAATGCCTCCATCCACAGGGCACAAGTGGTCACTGAATGGTTTGGTCACTGAATGGTTTGGTCACTGAATGGTTTGATGAGCATGAAAACGATGTAAACCATATGTCATGGCCGTCTCAGTCACCAGATCTCAACCCAATTGAACACTTATGGGAGATTCTGGATCAGTGCCTGAGACAGCGTTTTACACCACCATCAACAAAACAACAAAATGAAGGAATTTCTTGTGAAAGAATGTCACATCCCTCCAATAGAGTTCCAGACACTTGTAGAATCTACGCCAAGACGCATTGAATCTGTTCTGGCTCGTGGTGGCACAAGGCCCTATTAAAACACTATGTTGGTGTTTCTTTTATTTTTTGCAGTTACCTGTACATTACTGATGCTGAAGTGATTGCTCAATTCAAATCAAAGTTCACTGTCATATTCACAGGATACAGCGTAGTGTACACAACACAATGAAAGATTTCTTGCAAGCTCTCCTTGAAGTTCAACAGCAAGAAATAGTTAACAAAAATATAGTAAGAAACATTAACATGCAGGACAATAAGTCACTGTTGTAGTAAGTCCTGTAATAATCTAATTTCAGGGGTTTACTGAACATATGACAGTGCATACAGACCAAGGGTTCCTGTTGTATTTATTGGACTGTTTTCATTCTTCCTAATGTCATGTTATATCAGGAAGAAGAATTTGGATCTCGTCCACTAAGGTGATATGGTCCACAGAGCTAGATGGACAGGTAGGTCTTATTGGACTACATTATGAAGATGACCAGCACTGACAAACTGGGATTTACTATGTTAACACTACATTTATTTAAACTTATCCACAAAATAAATTGGTGCTGATTACAATACCTAATTATGATATTTGTTACTGCATTAATAACTGTAATTGAATGATTACATTATCAGGAAACGTTATTGTATTATAAATGTAAAAGGTTAATACATTATCTGCTGATTTATGTCATATGTATTACATTATAAATAATAATTACATTATCTGGTGGCTATTACATTATCAGTTATGTTAACATTATTTTAATGTTTGGTATAAACCAGTCAGTGATATCTACAGGAGTGATGACCAGTGTAATTATTACCAGGGCTGAAGAATGGATAGAGTTTCTCAGTGAAGATGTAGCCAGTGAAAGAGTAGATATGAGACCTGGCCTCAACATTGTAGAAAGAGACCTGACCCTCCTCATGATCCACAAACACCCCCACCTTCTGGGGTTTCTCTCTCAGGAAGAGGGGGACAGGTGAGACAGCACCAGCCCAGTACTGTCCATTCCTCAGCATCACAGTCCAGTATCACAGTCCCTTTCTGTTGATGGACTCTCTGGCCACTCCTAAAGACCAGCCAGTCTTCTCCTTCAACTGCACCTCATAGTAGAAACTCCCTGAGGACAATCCCTCCTTTTCCACGACACAAACAGAGATATCAAACCTCTCTGGGTTTTCAGGGAGATGCCGCCATACGTCTCCACATATAACTTGTTTCCAGTCTTCAGACAAGATTAGTTGAAGATGTGCTGTATCAGGATTTAGAGTCACATCCACTGTGGAGAGAAACATACACTTTATTAGAATTAGAAAACATCAGTGGATATATAACATAAATCGGGGAAACTACATTTTACTGTATAATACGTTTCTCTCTGACATATGGCTATTTTGTGAATGGTCTGACATCTAAACTAATGTAATAGTGTATTCATGTAGCACTATAGATGGAGTTAACATACAGGACTGTTGAGTCTAACTGAAGAGTAACATACAGGACTGTTGAGTCTAACTGAGGAGTAACATACAGGACTGTTGAGTCTAACTGAAGAGTAACATACAGGACTGTTGAATCTAACTGAGGAGTAACATACAGGACTGTTGAGTCTAACTGAGGAGTAACATACAGGACTGTTGAATCTAACTGAGGAGTAACATACAGGACTGTTGAATCTAACTGAAGAGTAACATACAGGACTGTTGAATCTAACTGAGGAGTAACATACAGGACTGTTGAGTCTAACTGAAGAGTAACATACAGGACTGTTGAGTCTAACTGAGGAGTAACATACAGGACTGTTGAGTCTAACTGAAGAGTAACATACAGGACTGTTGAGTCTAACTGAGGAGTAACATACAGGACTGTTGAGTCTAACGGAAGGGTAACATACAGGACTGTTGAGTCTAACTGAGGAGTAACATACAGGACTGTTGAGTCTAACTGAGGAGTAACATACAGGACTGTTGAGTCTAACTGAGGAGTAACCTACAGGACTGTTGAGTCTAACTGAAGAGTAACATACAGGACTGTTGAGTCTAACTGAGGAGTAACATACAGGACTGTTGAGGCTAACTGACTAGAACATTTTCTGATTGTTTCAAGATCTAAAATATGAAAGGTAACACTTTACTTGAAGGGGTATACATAAGTCATTCATAACATCTTCATAAAAAACAGTCATAACACCTTAATGAGTGTTGCAGTGTCATTCATATGAAACTGTTAACAATAGTATCACTTTAAGGAGTCATTATTGTTATACTAACCATAGTCTATGGTCATATTATTCAGGTTTCTTCTCGCCTCTCTCTGTTGCTGAGGGTCTAAGCTGAGAGTAGCTATGGTCTTACTTAGATCAGCAATTCTGATGTCCATCAGTTCTTTCTCAAACGTTGCCTCCTGTTTTAGCGCTGCATTCTTCTTACTGAGCTCAACAACATCATGTTTGAGTTTAGAGATCTTCTGCTCCAATTCTGAGTTAATTAACTTAGATATGTTCTTCAGTTTAAAGTTCTCATTTTTCAGCTCACTGATTGTATTGTTCATCTCACTGATTGTATTGTTCAGCTCACTGATTGTTTTGTTCAGCTCACTGATTGTAATGTTTACCTCAGAAATCTCTTCATCACAATCTTCTTCCTCCTCTTTAACTTCTATCATCATCTTCTTTTTAGAGACGCTTTCCCTCTCCTCTTCCTCCTCCTCAGTCTCCATAATCTCCTCCTTAAGAGAAAACATGAAACACACAGTTCAGTTCAAATCAAATGTATTTATAAAGCCCTTCTAACATCAGCTGATGTCACAGAGTGCTGTACAGAAACCCAGCCTAAAACCCCAAACAGCAAGCAATGCAGGTGTAAAAGCACGATGGCTAGGAAAAACTCCCTAGAAAGTCCAAAACCTAGGAAGAAACCTAGAGCGGAACCAGGCTGTGAGGGGTGGCCAGTCCTCTTCTGGCGGTGCCGGGTGCAGATAACAGAACATGGACAAGATTTTAAAATGTTAATAAAAACAGGCAGAACAGTTGAAACTGGAGAAGCAGCACGTCCAGGTGGACTCAGGACATCAAGGAGTCATCAGGCCAGGTAGGCCTTGAGGAATGGTCTTAATGCTCAGGTCCTCCGAGAGAGAGAGAAAAAAGAAAGAGAGAGATAATTAGAGGACACCAGATAAGAGAGGAGAAATACTCCAGATATAACAGATGGACCCTAGCCCCCCGGCACATAAACTACTGCAGCATAAATACTGGGGGCTGAGACAGGAGGGGTCGGGAGACACTGTGGCCCCGTCCGACGATACTCTGACGTCCTTGGGTAGGTGGAGGGATTCTGGAAGGGCATCTAGGAATCTTTGGGTTGTCCGAGAATTCATAGCACGACTTTTGATGATCCTTGTTTGGGGTCTGAGCAGATTATTTGTTGCGATTGCAAACGTAATAAAATGGTGGTCCGATAGTCCAGGATTATGAGGAAAAACATTAAGATCCACAACATGTATTCCACGGAACAAAACTAGGTCCAGAGTATGACTGTGCCAGTGAGTAGGTCCGGAGACATGTTGGACAAAACCGAGTGAGTCTATGATGGCTCCGAAAGCCTTTTGGGATGGGTCTGTGGACCTTTCCATGTGAATATTAAAGTCACCAAAAATGAGAATATTATCTGCCATGACTACAAGGTCCGATAGGAATTCAGGGAACTCGGTGAGGAACGTTGGGCTGTAAACAGTAGCTATAAAAAGTGATTGAGTAGGCTGCATAGATTTAATGACTAGAAGCTCAAAAGACGAAAACGTCGTATTCTTTTTTTTTTAATTGAAATTTTCTATCGTAAATGTTAGCAACACCTCCGCCTTTGCGGGATGCGCGGGGAATATGGTCCTGGCAAAGTGATTCGTCCATTGACTATAACTGCCTTGGAAGTGAGGGATATAACATTAAGCAGCCCCATTTTGAGATGTGAGATATCACAATCTCTTTCAATAATGGCAGGAATGGAGGAGGTCTTTATTCTATTGAGATTGCTAAAGCGAACACCGCCATGTTTAGTTTTGCCCAACCTAGGGCTGAGGCACAGACACGGTTTCAATGGGGATCTCATTGTGGAGCTAGGGGAGTTAGAGCCCTGTCTATGTTCGTAGATAAAATGAGAGCACCCCTCCAGCTAGGAGGGGTCACTCCTCAACAGGCCAGGCTTGGTCCTGTTTGTGGGTGAGTCCCAGAAAGAGGGCCAGTTATCTACAAATGCTATCTTTTGTGTGGGGCAGAAAACAGTTTTCAACCAGCGATTGAGTTGTGAGACTGCTGTAGAGCTCATCACTCCCCCTAACTGGGACAATTACTCGATGCCGACACATCTTTCTAGCTGATTTACACGCTGAAGCTATGTTGCGCTTGGTGACCTCTGACTGTTTCATCCTAACATCGTTGGTGCCGACGTGGATAACAATATCTCTATACTCTCTACACTCGCCAGATTTAGCTTTAGCCAGCACCATCTTCAGATTAGCCTTAACGTCGGTAGCCCTGCTCCCTGGGAAACAGTGTATGATCGCTGGGTGATTCGCTTCAAGTCTAATACTGCGAGTAATGGAGTCGCCAATGACTAGAGTTTTCAATTTGTCAGAGCTAATGGTGGGAGGCCTCGGCATCTCAGACCCCGTAACGGGAGGAGTAGAGACCAGAGAAGGCTCGGCCTCTGACTCCGACCCGCTGTTTAATGGGGAGAACCGGTTGAAAGTTTCTGTCGGCTGAATGAACGACACCGGTTGAGTATTGCTACAGCATTTCCTTCCAGAAGCCATGAGAAAATTGTCCGGCTGCGGGGACTGTGCGAGGGGATTTATACTACTATCTGTACTTACTGGTGGCACAGACGCTGTTTCATCCTTTCCTACACTTAAATTACCCTTGCCTAACGATTGCGTCTGAAGCTGGGCTTGCAGCACAGCTATCCTCGCCTTGGGGCGATTGTTCACCTGTATATTATGAGTACAGCGACTGCAATTAGAAGGCATCATGTTAATGTTACTACTTAGCTTCGGTTGGTGGAGGTCCTGACGAAACACGTCCAGATAAAGCGTCCGGAGTGACAAAGTTGAATGAAAAAAAAAAAAGGAGAGCAATGGAAAAACTAAAAATATAGACGGTAATTAAAAAGTAAAACCCGTAAAGTTGGCAGGTAACAAAGTTAGGTTCATTATAATAGTGTTATGCGCTGAGTGTACAAAACATTATAAACACCTGCTCTCTCCATGACATAGACTGACCAGGTGAATCCAGGTGAAAGCTATGATCCCTTATTGATGTCACTTGATAAATCCACTTCAATCAGTGTAGATGAAGGGGAGGAGACAGGTTAAATAAAGATCTTTAAGCCTTGAGACAACTGAGACACGGATTGTGTATGAGTGCCATTCAGAGGGTTAATGGGCAAGACAATAGATTTAAGTGCCTTTGAACCGGGTATGGTAGTAGGTGCCAGGCGCACCAGTTTGTGTCAAGAACTGCAACACTGCTGGGTTTTTCACGCTCAATAGTTTACCACCCGAAGAACATCCAGCCAATTTGACAGAACTGTGGGAAGCATTGGAGTCAACATGGGCCAGCATCCCTGCGGAATGATTTCAACACTTTGTAGAGTCCATGCCCTGATGAATTGAGGCTGTTCTGAGGGCAAAAGAGGGGGTGCAACTCAATATTAGGAAGGTGTTCTTAATGTTTTGTATGTTCAATGTAAGTGCTTGTATATACAGTACTGTAAGTGTTTGTAGTCATCAAATAGTGTATCCATAATGACAGCACCTCTGATGCTCTCTATCTTTCCAGATTTGTGTCCCCCGTCTCCAGTGACCTCAGCCAGGGTGTGTCTCTGCAGTGCTGGGACGGTGTAGTGCTGTCTGATGGGGCTCTCACAGTAAGAGACAGTGCAGGTCAGACAGGACTTGACCGCTCTGAGCTTCTGTCCAGAGCAGATATCACAGGCCACGTCCCCAGACCCAGCGCAGCCTAGAGCAGGGAGGGCAGGACTGAAGCCTGCCTGCTGGAGGCCCTGGAGCACCCTGGCCAAGGCTATGTTAGTGTAGAGCACAGGCCGGACTCTGGATCTCTTACTGCACTGGGGACACACATAGTCTCCTGCAGGGCCGGGCTGGGCCCAGTATGTGCTGATGCACTGCCTGCAGTAACTGTCCACAGGGAATGGAAACCGGGTCCCTCAGCACCTCTAAACACACAGAGCATCTGAACTGATCGTCAGTCAGCAGACTGGCGCTGAGAAAGAGAGAGAGAGAGAGAGAGAGAGTGGGGAGTGTGTAAAGCAACTCATTTTAACACTCACCTCAGATCAGGGGTCAAGGTTTCTCTTTTAAAGTCATAGGATGGCTCAATTGACCTGTCACTCTTCATAGAGAAACAACTGGGAGCAGGAGACTCCATTCTCTCCCGCTTGGCTCTACAATTCATACAAAATATGTAGTGATATCATCACATTATCTTAAAGTGAAAGCAGATGAAACTAAATACATTCATCAACAGTGAAATACACTAAACTGCCAAAATAAAGGAAACACTTGAGTAAATGAGGGTTATGTCGGCTCTGTTATGGTGTAGGGTGCATTTTCCTGGCATGTGATAAGGTCATCTCAACCCCTTAGAGGGCAAGGTAAACACCAATAAATGCATAGCCATTCTGTGTGATCACCTTCAACATCAGACAGCCCCTCTCTCTGACTCACCTCCTGCTCAGGACTCCAGGGTCTCCCTCAGGCTCCATACAGTCTGATGTCTCTTTAAGACTGGACTGCTCAGACAGATCTCACTCAGAAAACCTAGCCAGTAAACATAAACAGTTATGTCTATATATACAGTACAATATAAGGCTCTATCTATAAGTAGTCTCATACAGCATTGTATCTTAGTAATCATGCATTATGTCACCATTTATAAAGCACAGTTGTTTTTTATCGTCAAAATGTTATGTCACGTTTTGGAATGGATCCTATAGTGAGCTGTTATGTCACCCTTTATAGAGTATGACATAAGCTCATAGATGACTTGTGAGTCATCTATATAGAGCTTAAAGACTTGATGTATGTTATATAAAGCCTTTATGTGTTGTAGTTAGTTTAAAGAGTGACCCTGCCGTCTTACCTGATAACATAAAACATCTGTTGTAGGGATATTCAGTAGGCTTCGTGTTCATGTGTTCATGTGTTCATGTTTTCAACCTCTATGTAAACGATAACTCATTGTCAAACAGGAAGAGGCTGTATGCGGAAGATGGCTGGTTTCTTAAAGTAAAAAATAAATACAAACTTTCAAACTTTTTTATATTTCTTTACTTCTACAGATATATCATTGCCATTTAGAGATATTTGCAAATGGTGTTACATGTAGTCGCTTAGAAATATGTGTTTCCCCATAAAATTCAGGCCTAGTGAGGGACCTATACTGAAACCCCCTTACTCTCCTGAAAACTACAGAATACAGCCACAATGTACTGTACGACTGTCTATCATAGCTACTTTATACAGTATTTTAGGTTAAAATAAATAAATAATCAGTGGTATTTTTCTACCAGAACTTTATCAGAACAATCAAATATGTAACAGGTTACATAAGCTTGGCCACACTGTACATCGAACAGTGGTTATGGCACGTTGTTTAATGGAATAAAATTATAATATAAATTGTTTCTATTACACTTTAAAATATGAAATAAAACACAAAATGTGATTATTGCATCTGACTTACCAATCTTTAGAAACAATTGGAAGAGGAGTATCAAACTGTGCGTCCTCTAAAATGGTGTGTGATAACTGACTTTTAGTTTGACAGCTAAACAGATCAGGGGATGTACAAACTGCTTTCTGAATACTGCTCTACTGCTGGGTAGACCTATTGTAGTACCATGGAACCATCTAGTGGCTGAAAGCTGAACCATCTTTAAAGAATTTGTGATTTTAGATATTTTTTAAGAAAACATTGAAAGTAATCATTGACAATCAGTTTGCTTATTATACATGACTTAATATTAACGTATTGAAATCTATGTTTTTATATTATATTTTACACATTTCTCACAATCTCAAGGCTTCAGTCCACATAGTTGACTGGTCTGATAAAGACTACTGTGTTTTCTACTGACCAGCAGGTGGCACTAACACACAGTGTTGAGCACTGACTCAGTAAGGCTTTCCACATATACAGACGCACACAGCACACACAAACACAACACACACACAACAATCATCGCAACCCAGTGACCTGTTGAGAAGGCACCGGTATGAGGTGCAGGGGAGGGGTCGATGTGTGTGTGTGTGTGTGTCAGGCCCTTGATCCCTCCACTTAAGTGACACTTCAGGAATTTTCTCTCTCCAGCCATTTGTGATGTGATTTAGAAACGGAAAACTGGTTATCCTGTAACAGCTTTGCAGGGAGCATCCACACACACTCACACACACATTGCTGAATAACCCAGTATTATTGCTGTTCTTTATCTGACCTGTCAGTCCTGCTGATTTAACAGATTCTCTGCAGACACACAGACCTGTGTGAGTATACGTGAGTGTAAGCTGAATAGGAGCAGAGAGAAAGAGAGAGTGTGTGTGTCTCTATGTCTTTGTGTGTGTCTGTGTGTGCGTACGTGTGTGCGTGTACGTGCGTGCGTGTGCAAGTGTGTGAGTGGAATGGCACATGCACAGAGAGCAGAGGAGTGATGAACAGAGACTAAATGATGAATCATACAAGGGTACGTATCAACTGAAGTCCCACTGACTGACCTATAATAGAACAACCACCATGTGTGGGCCTACGGAGCCTGTTACCCTGCTCAATGTAGAACAATAAGAATGTTCTATATAACATATTAAAACTCTATGATATGACATGTATTTTCATATCATTATTATTAGTGTATATAGTGGTGTATACAGTATATAACTGTAATATAATACATAGTAGTATATCATAGTGTGTTGGTGGATGTGCATAGTCATGGTGTGAAGTATGTATAGTCTTGACTGTCTGGAAGGAGTTCATAAACATGGACACATCATGTGCTCTCTGTACTGCTCTCTCTCTCTCTCTCTCTCTCTCTCTCTCTCTCTCTCTCTCTCTCTCTCTCTCTCTCTCTCTCTCTCTCTCTCTCTCTCTCTCTCTTGCTCTCCCTCTGTCTCGCTCTCTCAATTTCAATTTAAGGGCTTTATTGGCATGGGAAACATATGTTAACATTGCCAAAGCAAGTGAAGTAGATAATAAACAAAAGTAAAATAAACAATAAAAACAGTAACAGTAAACATTACACTCACAGAAGTTCCAAAATAATAAAGACATGTCAAATGTCATATTATGTGCAAGTAGTTCAAGTACAAAAGGGAAAATAAATAAATAAAATAAATAAACATAAATATGGGTTGTATTTACAGTGGTGTTTGTTCTTCACTGGTTGCCCTTTTCTTGTGGCAACAAGTCACAAATGTTGCTGCTGTGATGGCACACTGCGGTATTTCACCCAGTAGATATGGGAGTTCATAAAAATTGGGTTTGTTTTCTAATTCTTTGTGGGTCTGTGTAATCTGAGGGAAATATGTGTCTCTAATATGGTCATACATTTGGTAGGGGGTTAGGAAGTGCAGCTCAGTTTCCACCTTTTGTGGGCAGTGTGCACATAGCCTGTCTTCTCTTGAAAGCCAGGTCTGCCCATGGAGGCCTTTCTCAATAGCAAGGCTATGCTCACTGAGTCTATACATAGTCAAAGCTTTCCTTACATTTGGGTCAGTCACAGTGGGCAGGTATTCTGCCACTGTTTAGTCTGTTTAGGGCCAAAAAGCATTCTAGTTTGCTCTGTTTATTTTGTTAATTCTTTCCCATGTGTTTGTGAACAGAGCCCCAGGACCAGCTTGCTTAGGGGACTCTTCTCCAGGTTCATCTCTCTGTAGGTGATGGCTTTGTTATGGAGGTTTGGTAATCGCTTCCTTTTAGGTGGTTGTAGCTGTTTTCTGTTGTCTGTATTTTGATAATTAATGGGTATTGCCCTACTTCTGCTCTGCATGCATTATTTGGTGTTTTACATTGTACACGGAGGATATTTTTACAGAATTCTGCATGCAGAGTCTCAATTTGGTGTTTGTCCCCTTTTGTGAATTCTTGGTTGGTGAGCGGACCCCAGACCTCACAAACATGAAGGGCAATGGGTTCTATAACTGATTCAATAATCTTTAGCCAGATCCAAATTGGTATGTTGAATTTTATGTTATTTTTGATGGCATAGAAAGCCCTTCTTGCCTTGTCTCTCAGATCGTTCATAGCTTTGTGGAAGTTACCTGTGGCGCTGATGTTCAGGCCGAGGCATGTATATATTTTTGTGTGCTCTAGGGCAACAGTGTCTAGATAGAATTTGTATTTGTGGTCCTGGCAACTGGACCTTTATTTTAGTCTTACTGAGATTTACTGTCAGGGCCCAGGTCTGACAGAGTCTGTGCAGAAGATCTAGGTTCTGCTGTAGGCCCTCCTTGGTTGGTGACATAAGCACCAGATCATCAGCAAACAGTAGACATTTGACTTCAGATTCTAGTAGGGTGAGGCCGGGTGCTGCAGACTTTTTTTGTGCCCTCACCAATTCGTTGATATATATGATAAAGCGGGTGGGGCTTAAGCTGCATCCCTGTCTCACCTGTAGATAGAAATGTGTGTTTTTTGCAAATTGTAACTGCACACTTTTTGTTTGTGTGATTTCATAATGTTGTATATTTTCCCCCCAACACCACTTTCCATCAATTTCTATAGCAGACCCTCATGCCAATTTGAGTCAAAAGCTTTCTTTAAATATATTTTCTCTCTCTCTCTCTCTCTCTCTGTCACGTTTCACTTCTGAGGGACAGACCAAGGCAGCGATGTAGCCAGAATACATATTTAATCATAAGCGGGACCACAGCCGGAACAAAACAAAGAGCGGAGAACGTAACGATGAACATAACTGAACAAACAAACACAGCTATGAACATACAATAACCCCGAACCCAGAGTGAAACCTACTAGCCTAAATATGGTTCCCAATTAGAGACAACGACACACAGCTGCCTCTGGTGGGAACCAAATCTCTTTATAAATACGACACCTAGAATGGACAAACCCTACACAAAGACAAAACCAAAGCGCTCCAGCCTGAAACTCGGGACTGGGCGTTACAGTACCAAAGGCGCGGACTCGGACGCCGAAAAATCTGTGGGGGGTCTTGAGAATGGTCGCTTTGTCCCAGGTGGAAGCTCGGTGCTGGCCGTGCTGGTCTGACATCCAGAACCCGGAGGCCCTGGGCCTTCTCCTGGAACTCTGGTGCGTGGAGTTGGAACTGGCCGTACTGGACTCGTGATGCTCACTGGAACTCTGAGTGCGTGGAGCAGGAACTGGCAGTACTGGACTTGTGATGCTCACTGGAACTCACAGTGCGTGGAGCAGGAACTGGCAGTACTGGACTCGTGCTGCTCACTGGAACTCTGATGCGTGGAGCAGGAACTGGCAGTACTGGACTCGTGATGCTCACTGGGACTCTGGTGCGTGGAGCAGGAACTGGTCGTACTGGACTCGTGATGCTCACTGGGACTCTGAGTGCGTGGGGCGGGAACTGGCAGTGCGGACTCGTGATGCTCACTGGAACTCTGGTGCGTGGAGCGGGCACTGGCAGTGCGGACTCGTGATGCTCACTGGAACTCTGGTGCGTGGAGGCGGGGAACAGGCCGAACTGGGCTCCGGGGCCACTCTGAGTGCGAGGAGCGGGAACAGGCGAACTGGGCTCGGGGCCGCACTCTGGTGCGAGGAGGCGGGAACAGGCGAGCCGAACTGGGCTCAGGCGCACTCTGGTGCGAGGAGCGGGAACAGGCGAACTGGGCTCTCTGGCGCACGGGAGCTTGGTGCGGCGGGCCGGAACAGGGCGTGCTGGACTCTCTGGCGCACAGGGAACTTGGTCGTGGGCAGGACAGGGCGTGCTGGACTCTCTGAGCGCGGGGAGCTTAGTGCGCCGGGCCAGGACAGGGCGTGCTGGACTCTCTGAGCGCATCGCAGGAGCTTGGTGCGCGGGCGGGACAGGGCGTGCTGGACTCTCTGAGCGCCGCGGGGAGCTTGAGTGCGGCGGGCCGGGACAGGGCGTGCTGGACTCTCTGAGCGCGAGGAGCTGGAGTGCGTGGAACAGGGACTGGGCGTGTAGACACCACTACACGGACTGGGATCTTGGAACACGGAACAGGGATCTTGGAGCAGCCGGAACAGGGATCTTGGAGCAGCGGAACAGGGATCTTGGAGCAGCGGAACAGGGATCTTGGAGCAGCGGAACAGGGATCTTGGAGCAGGAACAGGGATCTTGGAGCAGCGGAACAGGAGATCTTGGAGCGATGGAACAGGGATCTTGGAACGTGGAACAGGGATCTTGGAACGTGGAACAGGGATCTTGGAACATGGAACAGGGATCTCGGGCGTGGAACAGGGATCTCGGAGCGTGGAACAGGGATCTTGGAGCGTGGAACAGGGATCTTGGAGCGTGGAACAGGGATCTCGGAGGGCGTGGAACAGGGGTCTCGGAGCGTGGAACAGGGACTGGGCGTGTAGAAACCTCTACCCGGACCGGGAACCTGATATGGAGAGCCGACACCATATCTCCAGCTAGCTCACTAACCCTGGCCTCATGGGTGAGTGGAGCTGGAATCTCTCGGACTGGGCTGTGGATCCGTGCCGGAGAGATTCTGCCCGTAGGACCACAGGATAACATGGACCCAAAGGCGCACTGGAGACCTGGCTCGCAGATGGCACCACTCTCCCAGGTAGCACACAGACCTCGGCCCGACCAATGAGTGGCGCTGGGATCTCTCACTGGGCTGCGGACACGTACCGGAGACACCGCACACGGAACTGGAGCAGGATATCCGGGTCCCAGGAGGCGCACCGGAGACTTAGCGCGCAGAGCAGGCACCACTCTTCCTGGCTGAACCTTATTTTCCCCCGACTGATGAGTGGGCGGGAATCACTCGCACCGGCCTCTGAATCCCTATAGGAAACCGTGCGCAACACTGCATAGCACGGCCTCCCTTCGCTGCGACGCTCTCCCCAACGCTCTCTCCATAGAAAGCACGAGGGGTTGGCTCAGGAGTCCCTCCTGAACCGGCCAACCTCCTCGTGTGCCCCCAAAGTTTCTTGGGGCTGCCTTACGGACCTCCGTGCCAGGCGAGATCCGATGAGGTCCTCCTGGTCCAACACTCCCGAGGTCTCTCGCTGCTTGGTCTTTTGCTGGTGGGTTATTCTGTCACGTTTCACTTCTGAGGGGACAGACCAAGACGCAGCGATGTAGCCAGAATACATATTTAATCATAAACGGGACCACGACGGAACAAAACAAAGAACGGAGAACGTAACGATGAACATAACTGAACAAACAAACACAGCTATGAACATACAATAACCCCCGAACCCAGAGTGAAACCTACTAGCCTAAATATGGTTCCCAATTAGAGACAACGACACACAGCTGCCTCTAATTGGGAACCATTCTTTATAGAAATACGACACCTAGAATGGACAAACCCTACACAAAGACAAAAGCAAAAACGCTCCAGCCTGAAACTCAGGACTGGGCGTTACACTCTCTCTCTCTCTCTCTCTCTCTCTCTCTCTCTCTCTCTCTCTCTCTCTCTCTCTCTCTCTCTCTCTCTCTCTCTCTCTCTCTCTCTCTCTCTCTCTCTCTCTCTCTCTCACACTCTCTCCCTCTCACTCCCTCTCTCCCTCTCACATTCACTGCACACACACAAAACAGACACACACCCAATTTGCACATTGAGAGCCTCCTGCACTTCCTAACTGGGGCACGCTGGCTGGTCACATGACTTGGAGCCGCCGGCTGGCCTGCTCTCCACATCTGCTCACAGGGAATGAGGATGGACACACACACTCACACACACATCGGAGTGGATTGGTTGAATGCACTTTCTCTGTCTGATCCCAAACCAATCTCACACTACCTATCATTAGGTCCTCGATGTCAATTGTAGCGCTGAAGAGAATAAAGTCACAGCTGGGCTTGAACCAGTGACTCTACTGTTAAGCATACTATCTCCTGTGTCATAAAGGTCAGGACCTCTTGTCTGTGGACATAGAACACTTCCATTCAGGGAAGCTGCACCATCACTTCTCCTTTTGGTTCTGAGTGGATAGCTACTATAGTCTCCATGCTCCGTTCAGCTCTGTCGGGGTGTGTTGACTTTCCACCATATTGTTTATACACATCCAGCCCTCTCGGATCTGCAGATGGAAGTAAACAAGGACATAAGGGCAGGAGTGAAGAGTTGGTTTGGAACTGGGCCTCGGTGTATGTGTCCTAGCGTGTTGTGGTGCAGATGATCTCCCTCAGGCAGAGCGAGAGAGAGAGAGAGCGAGAGAGAGAGAAAAAGAGTGAAAGAGTGAAAGAGAGCAAGAGCAAGTACTTGGACATAATTTCCAAACCCAGGGAAGACCGATTGTACATGTAGAAATGGGCAAAAATGATGTCCGTCAGTCGCCCACCGGCGGGTGGTCCCTATAACACAATGTGTCAACAGTAAGAGAACAGCGAACAAATGGCCTCTTACTGTACAGGCAGACAATATGTCTGTTGAGTTTTCTACTTGAGACCAGGAGTGAGCAAACAGTTTAGGATTTGTGGGATTTATTTTGACTGATTTCTTCGTAAAAAATCAATTTGCAGGCCAGAAAACACACACCCCTTCCATCTAAGTAGCCCCAGTCTGTCTCTCCAGCCCTGGTATCTCTCAGAAAGCAGCCTATAGGAAGCAGCAATGTCATCACACTTGGTCAGATGTACTCAGTCTGTGATGAAGCCAAGTACAGCGTCTCAATAGTCTGAAGTGGTTTCCTCGTCATCTCCTCTCCTTTATCTGCACCAATCTGAAAACACAGGCTGGATGAAAAGCAGGGAGGTGTAGATGCAAGGATGCTACGTTAGACTATTGAGATTCACCCCTTGGAGAGGCTGGTGTGTGTGTGTGTGTGTGTGTGTGTGTGTGTGTGTGTGTGTTGTAATTAGTGAGAGTTGTCCTCTGGCTCATGCTGTGTCCAAGAGGCCGTCTGCAAACAGATATTCTTAGAGCATGAGGGTATCATAACAGGATATGATATGGAGAATAATCACAACCAAGTAAGGACTCTTGTAGTGTTTGACCCCGTCTGTGTCACATCGTTTAGTGTGCTCACCACTATGTTGGCAAGACAACAAACCACAGGAAAGACGGTTGTTTAATGTATGAGGCTAAGCTATGTTAAGATTTTGAAAGTCTTGTACTGTACAGCTGACATTAGGTTGGTAATTCAAAATATAGGGATAACTTCTAGACAGTAGGGAGTCCTACACTTTAGAATAGTAACACATCAGTCTTGGTCCTATGGAAGATTCACTGCACTGGTAGTGTTTACTTCTGTGTGTGTGTGTGTGAACATGTTTGTGTGTGTGTGAACATATGCGTGTGTGTGTGTGTGTGTGTGTGTACTGTACATATGTGTGTGTGAACATATGTGTGTGTGTCATGCTCTCTCAGGACAAAAGCAATACAAAAGCAATACTGTGTCATCAGCCGTTGGCAGGGCTGCTGATAGCACACACACACACACACACACACACACACACACACACACACACACACACACACACACACACACACACACACACACACACACACACACACACACACACAATGCCCTGTTTGTTGTCAAGTGTGTCCTTGCTGCTAGCTGGCCCTGTGCTTCCTGTCTTCGTCTCCTCTCTTCGATCTTATCCACAAATCTGAAGAAGAAAAAAAACAGGCGGAAGGAAAGCACCACGACGGACGAATTAGCTTTATCCGTCATGGTGAAGGATCTTCATTTTGCGTTGCAGGAAAGTTCTCCTGCAACAGGGTGATCAAATAAAGATCCCACATTTGTATTTAGCTCTGAGTTCTGTATCACAGTGCAGTTGGTCATTTATATTTGAGGAAAGAAGAACACGAGAGGAAGCTGCATCAGAGCATTGAGATGCAGCCCTCAGCCCTTTGAGTGCAGGCCTGACTGTCTGACTCACGAAGCCTCCTCTGCCTGATCTGAAGGAACAACATCCTTTATGTATCACATAGCTACAGTAATACCACCATAGAAATAGAATCTCATTCTCCTTCTGTGAATACTGCTAGTGTATTAGCTACATATCTGTAACAGAACAGACGAAATGGCTCAACATCGATCAAGTTCAATGCAGATCCATAGACTACATAGATATACAGCTCTTGTTCTATGATGTAGGCCTACTTGTCTACTCTATGCTATATACACACGATGAAATCATTGTCATCACATATTCTAAGTATTTACATCTAGATAAAGAAATGGGAGCTCTGCACACGGAATATACAGTTGAAGTTAGAAGTTTACATACACGTTAACCAAATACATTTAAACTCAGTTTTTCACAATTCCTGACATTTAATCCTAGTAAATATTCCCTCTCTTACGTCAGTTAGGATCACCACATTATTTTATGAATGTGAAATGTCAGAATAATAGTACACAGAAGGATTTATTTCAGCTTTTATTTCTTTCATCACATTCCCAGTGGGTCAGAAGTTTACATACACTCAATTAATATTTGGTAGCATTGCCTTTAAATTGTTTAACTTGGGTCAAACGTTTTGGGTACCCTTCCACAAGCTTCCCACAATAAGTTGGGTGAATTTTGGTCCATTCCTCCTGACAAGAGCTGGTGTAACTGAGTCAGATTTGTAGGCCTCCTTGCTCGCACACGCTTTTTCAGTTCTGCCCACAAATGTTCTATAGGATTGAGGGCAGGGCTTTGTGATGGCCACTCCAATACCTTGACTTTGTTGTCCTTAACTTAAGCCATTTTGCCACAACTTTGGAAGTATGCTTGGGGTCATTGTCCATTTGGAAGACCCATTTGCGACCAAGCTTTAACTTCCTGACTGATGTCTTGAGATGTTGCTTCAATATATCCACATAACTGTCCTTCCTCATGATGCCATCTATTTTGTGAAGTGCACCAGTCCCTCCTGCAGCAAAGCACCCCCACAACATGATGCTGCCAACCCCCGTGCTTCACGGTTGGGATGGTGTTCTTCGGCTTGCAAGCCTCCCCATTTCTCCTCCAACATACATAATGATGGTCATTATGGCCAAACAGTTCTATTTTTGTTTCATCAGACCAGAGGACATTTCTCCAAAAAGTACAATCTTTGTCCCCACGTGCAGTTGCAAACCGTAGTCTGGCTATTTTATGGCGGTTTTGGAGCAGTGGCTTCTTCCTTGCTGAGCGGCCTTTCAGGTTATGTCGATATAGGACTCGTTTTACTGTGGATATAGATACTTTTGTACCGGTTTCCTCCAGCATCTTCACAAGGTCCTTTGCTGTTGTTCTGGGATTGATCTACACTTTTCGCACTAAATTACATTCATCTCTAGGAGACAGAAGGCGTCTCCTTCCTGAGCGGTATGACGGCTGCGTGGTCCTTTGGTGTTCTACTTGAGTACTATTGTTTCTACAGATGAACGTGGTACCTTCAGGCGTTTGGAAATTGCTCCCACGGATGAACCAGACTTGTGGAGGTCTACAAGAGGCACTGAGTTTGAAGGTAGGCCTTGAAATACATCCACAGGTACACCTCCAATTGACTCAAATGATGTCAATTAGCCTATCAGAAGCTTCTAAAGCCATGACATTATTTTCTGGAATTTTCCAAGCTGTTTAAAGGCACAGTCTACTTAGTGTATGTAAATTTCTGACCCACTGGAATTGTGATACAGTGAATTACAAGTGAAATAATCTGTCTGTAAACAATTGTTGGAAAAATGACTTGTGTCATGCACAAAGTAGATGTCCTAACCGACTTTCCAAAACTATAGTTTGTTAATAAGACGAGTTTTAATGACTCAAACATAAGTGTATGTAAACTTCCGACTTCAACTGTAGTTGCTTCCCAGTGCTTCAGTACCACACCCAAAAAGACAACATAGAAAGACATTCTAGGTAGGGCCTTTTATAAAAAAAAAAAACATCTTACTATACTGAACAAAAAAATAGAAACGCAACATGTAAAGTGTTGGTCCCATGTTCCATGAACTGAAATAATAGATCTAAGAAATGTTGCATATGCACAAAAACGTATTTCTCTCAAATTGTGTGAACATATTTGTTTACATACCTGATAGTGAGCATTTCTCCTTTACCAAGATAATCCATCCACCTGACAGGTGTGGCATATCAAGAAGCTGTGCTGGGGACAATAAAAGGACACTCTAAAATGTGCAGTTGTGTCACACAACACAATGCAATAGATGTAATAAGTTGAGAGAGCGTGCAATTGGCTTGCTGAATGCAGAAATGTCAACCAGAGCTGTTGTCAGAGAATGTAATGCTAATGTCTCTACCATAAACTGCCTCCAACATCTTATTTGGAAATTTTGCAGTACGTCTAACCGGCTTCACAACCGCAGACCACATGTAACCACGCCAGCCCAGGACCTCCACATCCGGCTTCTTCACCTGCGGGATCGTCTGAGACCAGACACCTGGACAACTGATGAAACTGTGGGTTTGCATAACCCAAAGAACTTCTGCACAAACTGACAGACATCATCTCAGGGAAGCTCATCTGCGCGCTCGTCGTCCTCACCAGAGTCTTGACATGACTGCAGTTCGGCATCGTAACCGACTTCAGTCGGCAAATGCTCACCTTCAATGGCCACTGGCACGCTGGAGAAGTGTGCTCTTCATGGATGAATTCCAGTTTCAACTGTACCGGGCAGATGGCAGACAGCATGTATGGCATTGTGTGGGCAGGCAGTTTGCTGATGTCAACGTTGTGAACAGAGTGCCCCATGGCGGTGGGATTATGGTATGGGCAGGCATAAACTACAGACAATGAACACAATTGCATTTTATTGATAGCATTTTGAATGCACAGAGATACCGTGACGGGATCCTGAGGCCCATTGTTGTGCCATTCATCCGCCGCCATCACCTCATGTTTCAGCATGATAATGTACGGCCCCATATCGCAAAGATCTGTCCACAATTCCTGGAAGCTGAAAATGTCTCAGTTCCTCCATGGCCTGCATACTCATCAGACATGTCACCCATTGAGCTTGTTTGGGATGCTCTGAATCGATGTGTACGACAGCATGTTCCAGTTCCTGCCAATATCCGGCAACTTTGCACAGCCAATGAAGAGGAGTGGGACAACATTCCACAGGCCACAATCAACAGCCTGATCAACTCTATGTGAAGGAGATGTGTCTTGCTGCATGAGGCAAATGGGGGTCACACCATCTGATGCTTTCAGATCCACATCCCTACCTTTTTTTTTAAAGGTATCTGTGACCAACAGATGCATATCTGTATTCCCAGTCATGTGAAATCCATAGATTAGGGACTAATTTATTTATTTCAATTGACTGATGTCCTTATATGAAGTGTACATTTTTTGAAATTGTTGCATGTTGCGTTTATATTTTTGTTCAGTGTACATGCAATGGACCTTTGCAAGCACTAACATGCAGTCATGTCATATTCTCCAGAATGCACCAAAATCCTTCTCTTGTAGGGGGTTGGGATTCCCTAACCACCAACTGTTATGACAGAGACACAAAGCAAGACATGACAGCGGCTGTTGGAATTATTTTAACACTGTTAATAATTGACTCTGTTTCGACCAACTGTTTCGAACATCTCTTATACTGATTGACAGCACATCATCGGTATCGAAGCATTTTCCCCAAACCCCACGTATCTCTGGAAGTTCAATGAACGCCTGCGTATTCGTCACACTGGTGCGTGATCCCCAAACCTGTAGCGTCATCAACATAGAAATTATAAACTAGATCGGGTATATTGTCTCTGATATAATGGGGAAATTTACCATGAAATATTTTTCTGACATTTTGACATATTTACAGATAAGGTAATTTAATTAGACAATTAGAAAATGTAACTACATACGCTAGTCTCGTTCACAATCTTGACATGATATGTCTATGGTCATGCAGTCGTGCCTTCAGAACGCGCATGTCAGGTTCGCTGCAGATATTCTTCCTTCAGCGAAGCGCTGCTTGTAACAATTCCGACGCTTTTGACACTGACAGAGAAGGCAGCCTATTTCACATACGTGTACACAACAGGACAACCTGTGATTTGATTCAAACCGACTAAAGATTATCCTCCACCTCCGCGGCGTTTTAGTGGAAATTCGGTGAAAGAAAAAACAAGCCGCCCTTGCAGACCGACTACAGACGGATGCAATTCCCAACAACAGCGGCGAATTAGATGGAGAAACAGAGGGTGGACGAGTCGCTGTCGTAAATAATTAAATATCCAGGCATCTGTTGAAGCTAAAACAAGGGGAAAATGCATCTCCACCAGGTGCTAACGGGAGCTGTGAACCCCGGTGACTGCTGCTATTCTGTGGGGAGCGTCAACGACATTCCTTTCACCGTAGGTTTTATTTTGGTATTGATCTGACGCTGTTTGGGAGACGATGATTAGCTACCTAGCTGTCAGCGATAGCATCCTTGCTAACTAACCAGCGCTAGATAGCATATTGGCTAGCCATGTACAGACAGAGCGCTAACAAGATTCACAGTCGTCTGCATGAAGAGCACGGATACATTCGCGGGTTACGTTGAGGCAGGTCTGCGAGGCTGCCAATCCACCACATCATTCATTCGCCCTGACATTAACGGTCGGCATTAGCCAGCTAACAGTGGGTGTTCAAGGTTATCCTACCGTGTTCGCCGAGGATATAGAGCCAGAACTATCGTTCTGTTTATTTGCTTTGGTCCTAAGACTGAAAGCCTGTCCGATGACCTTTATGATGCTGCGTGTTACAAGAGTCGACAGGGGAATTCCTTTGATGTTTTTACGCAATCTCACATATAACATCGATAATAATGCAGTTTTCTTTCCAGCATCCAAACTATACATTGAATGATATGATTGAAACGCCACACCTATCCCGGGCTGGGTGTGGGGGTGTGTGTGTTGTGAGGGAGACTAGCTAACATTGGCGTCAGTGCGTTTCATGTATCATTAGTTCGAGCGGCTGTCAAGCTAGCATCAGCTGTGCAGGCGGTGACGTAGACAGCTAGCTGGCATCCTTTCAGAGCAAAGAGGTTGCTGTTATTCTGCATGTATCATATCGCATCTACTATCCATCGGAATAATATGAAAGTCATTTGGAAATATAGTAGTTAGTCAGTGTACATTTTCTCATTAGATTTTGGTCACTCTCAAAAATACCCCCCCTCATGTTCATAGGACCCCCTTACAAACAGGCCCTCCAAACGAAATCAATAGTTCCTTATTTTGTTCATTAAACAGACAAGACACACCAACCCGATCACAGTCAACACACACACATTTTATAGTAAGAATATAATGGAATAAAATACCAAAAAAGTGATATTTTGAAACAGAGCCCAAGCCCATGCATTTTTCATCTGCATTTCATATTTTTCCTACCATCACTCCTTTCTTAGGGAGCAGGCGTAGGGTCTAATCTTTGTCATGATATTGATAGAAAATAAAAGCAATCCTATTTTCATGTGAGTCCGTGTTCATATTTGACAACCTCTGCAGCTAATTGGAGTTGCCTATACTGGATCGAGCAAAGTACTAGGCCTATTGTTGATTTAGGTTACATTATAAACTGGGTGGTTCGAGCCCTGAATGCTGATTGGCTGACAGCTGTATACCACGGGTATGACAAAACATGCATTTTTTACTGTTCTATTTAAGTTGGTAACCAGTTTATAATAGCAATAAGGCACCTCAGGGGTTTGTGGAATATGGCCAATATACCACAGTTAAGGGCTGTATCCAGGCACTCCGCATTACGTCGTGCATAAGAACAGTCCTTAGCTGTGGTATATTGGCCCCCTCTGGCCTTATTACTTAAATATAGCATGCTAAATGTTTCAGATCAGTGATAGATGCGGAAGCAAATAGTTGTTTTCCCAGCCAGATAATTAACCATTCTGTATACAGAGAGATTCAGTGAAACAAAATCACATTTATTAAGACCCAGGCTTTTGGTCGGGGGTCAAGTGAAGAGCAAAATAATCCACTTGTTAAGATACATAACATGTTGTTAAAATGTTCTGATCAGTGGTAATGAATGAGCCAACTAGACAAGAGTCTCCGTTTGGATATCCAAATGGAGATTCAGTGAAAATAGAAATTGGACTGATTGATTTAGTCCCCACGATAGTTTCAAAGCAGAGCGAAACGGTGCTGAAATAGTTGACCACAAGCTATTGCTTCAAATGTATTATAACAATTAGATGACTTTGGGAGTTTTAGGAAGCAACAATTTGATGCCTTCAGTTGCATTAGCCAACTTGGTTTCCAATATTTCATCATTCAGTGATATTTATTTATTTATTTATTTATTCCCACAGTAATTCTTTCTGGATCCATCCAGTTGTGGTTAAGAAAACAGTGCATGTGGTGGGCTAGCCTATGCAATAAGATGGGTAAAGTGACATGCCTCGCAAAGTTTACAACTGCCAGGACAGGAGGATAGATGCTGTCAATTGAACTCAACCAAAACAATTTATCCAAATCGGACATAAGTAATACATTGTAGGCCTATTACATTACATCAATCATTACGGATTTGACGAATATCTACTTTGTTAGATCAAATTTGTTGAATGTGCATCAGTCTGGTCAATGGAACGGTCTGCGTTCCATTGGCACCTTTACCACATCTATCGTAGTAAAGGGCGCTGCCTAGCAACCATCAATAGCTTAGTGCGTGCCAATGCCGCCTCAGGATTATGCATTTACAGTACTAAGCCGTAGGCAGAACTTTACCACAATCATGACTAGGACGGTTGGCGGAAATAAAAGCATAGGCTTTGTTGCCTGCAGTACCTTTCATATAAAGAAAAGTAGACAAAAAGTTGGCCGGATGCTAAAGTTAACGGAAAAACGTCTTGGTTTGAAAGGTGTATTTGTGTCCAGTCTGACTATCCTGGTTTGCTGCCAGCCCGACAGAGCGGAAGTTCCTTTGGTCTATTGATTAATACATGAGTGATGTTTGCATTCTCTGCCTTGGAATTCCTTTTTTTAGACTGTCTGTGTTTGTATAATAGATTGCCTATCTGTGAGTGAGTCAGTGAGCATATGGAACTATTCTCGGTATGACTGTATAACAGAGTAGACGGCTATCTGAAGTACAATAATGATATGATCATAGAAATCCCATTAGAAGTGGGCCTATTATATGGATATGATGACAGACCCATTAGAAGTGGGCCTGTTATATGGATATGGTGACCTGACCCATTAGAAGTGGGCCTGTTATATGGATATGGTGACCTGACCCATTAGAAGTGGGCCTGTTATATGGATATGGTGACCTGACCCATTAGAAGTGGGCCTGTTATATGGATATGATGACCTGACCCATTAGAAGTGGGCCTGTTATATGGATATGATGACAGACCCATTGGAAGTGGACCTGTTATATGGATATGGTGACAGACCCATTAGAAGTGGGCCTGTTATATGGATATGATGACCTGACCCATTAGAAGTGGACCTGTTATATGGATATGGTGACAGACCCATTAGAAGTGGGCCTGTTATATGGATATGATGACAGACCCATTAGAAGTGGACCTGTTATATGGATATGGTGACTTGACCCATTAGAAGTGGGCCTGTTATATGGATATGATGACCTGACCCATTAGAAGTGGGCCTGTTATATGGATATGGTGACCTGACCCATTAGAAGTGGGCCTGTACTTGTAACCGGAGGGTTGCAAGTTCGAATCCCCGAGCTGACAAGGGAAAAGATCTGTCGTTCTGCCCCTGAACAAGGCAGTTAACCCACTGTTCCCCGGGCGCCAAAGACGTGGAAGTCGATTAAGGCAGCCCCCCGCACCTCTCTGATTCAGGGGGGTTGGGTTAAATGCGGAAGACACATTTCAGTTGAAGGCATTCGGTTGTACAACTGACTAATAATGGTGACTTTGACTTAGAAGTGGGCCTGTTATATGGATATGGTGACCTGACCCATTAGAAGTGGGCCTGTTATATGGATATGATGACCTGTAAGAATTGACCATCTGCTGACAGTATCCTGAATGGCTTTTAGCCTTAGCTGTCACACACAGCTAGCCTAACAGTGAAGTCTATCTGATACTAGCCTATACACAGCTAGCCTAACAGTGAAGTCTGTCTGATACTAGCCTACACACAGCTAGCCTAACAGTGAAGTATATCTGATACTAGCCTACACACAGGTTGTCTAACAGTGAAGTCTATCTGAAACTAGCCTACACACAGCTAGCCTAACAGTGAAGCCTCTCTGATACTAGCCTACACACAGCTAGCCTAACAGTGAAGTCTCTCTGATACTAGCCTACACACATCTAGCCTAACAGTGAAGTCTCTCTGATACTAGCCTACACACAGCTAGCCTAACAGTGAAGTCTATCTGATACTAGCCTACACACAGCTAGCCTAACAGTGAAGCCTATACACAGCTAGCCTAACAGTGAAGTCTATCTGATACTAACCTACACACAGCTACCCTAACAGTGAAGTCTGTCTGACTCTAGCCTACACATAGTTAGCCTAATAGTGAAGTCTTTCTGATACTAGCCTACACACAGCTAGACTAACAGTGAAGTCTGTCTGATACTAGCCTACACACTGAGCTGCAGCATCTCAGAGTTAATGAGAGAGAACAGCCTAAGCAGGATTTGAACCAGTAACCCCTGCAGTACCGGGGTAAGCTGTTCACTAGCTGCTGCGCCACAAAGAGCCAGACCCCCTGTCAGAGACGGTAGTACAATCACATACTTAGTTATATGGGGAGGCTACAGTACCTGTAGTGGTACAGCCTCAGGGTGTTATTAGGTCGGTTTCACTGTCTCCTATGGGTGGTACGTTGGGCCTCCAGGTGGCATATGATAGCAACAAGTGTAGAATTACAGGAAATTAGCTTTAAAACGGCAATATTTTCTGTAAGCCGTATGACAAAATGTGTAGAATAGCATTATAAAACGGGACATTTCTCTCTGCACCATGGAAACAATGTGTTGAAGTGCAGGAAGGGGAGTGGAGGTTAGTGCCCCGGAGGTCAGTGCTATATGCGGTACACGACTTTCAAGTTTGGGAAGCAAATTCTAACCTCAATAATTCTCCTTTAATGATAAAGCACTCCATGCGTCATCACATTTGCAGACTTATGTAAGAAGCCTATTATTCCTAATGTGACGAGTAGATTGGTTAGTCATAATTTAGGCTAATAATATAACTCTTTTCACAAAAAGACTGTTCAGTGGGCTTTAGGCTATATCAGATACATCTGTTCTCCTTTCTTTGCGTGGGAAAAATGTGGCCTTTTATAAACCCTTTCCATGCAGTTCTACTGAACTCTGTATGACTGGAGACATTAGGATCGTCTTTTTTAATACGACAAGAATTAGTCTCGTCCATATAATAGGCCTACGAGAATGGGGAGTCCCAAATAGCCTACAATATGAGGTCCGTCTAACCTGGAGGAGGAAATGATTGTCCAAAAACAAACTTTGATGTGGCACTGACTGACCCAACAGTGATAAAGAGTGAATATTCCCACTCACCTGGGATATGGCTGATGCTCTCCTCTGGTGTCAATAAGATAGGCTGTACTGTTCGCTCAATCCATTTCAGAATTTCCATAACTAGAAAAGAATAGTCTTTTCATTGTCTTCTCTTGACAGCAATAGCCATTTGCTTTCCAAACTCTTTTCCCCTGATTGTATTTTGAGAGAACCTCATCATTGTTCACAGCAGCTGCTTGTGGTACATAATGTTGGCCTCTGTGTGAAACTTGCTCTAGAGGGAAAATACTAAACACTTTCATGTTCCTCACACACGGTTGGCTCTTAGGGCCTTCTTTATATTCAGGCTTCTAAATGCTAGTGATAATAGCGTACAGTGTGGTGATTTTGAACCAGCTGCTTATAGTATGTGGTGGAACAACCATGGGAATGGAACCTACGCTAGAGGCTACTTGCTTTGGGACATAGGCTAGCATAACACAAAACATGGTAACAGTTTAGTGTAGGCACATTCATAAAGCCTTTATAACAGCCCCATGAGACATGAGACATGCTTTAAGAATGCATTGGCCTAACAAAATGGTGCGTAATAGGCCCAGTGATACAGGCACTGGAAATGTGTGTGTGAGCATGTGGGTCTGAACAGGTGTGATGCAGTTGATCTTTGTGTGATGTTGTCGTTTGTCCGTGTATGTTTTGTATTGTTTAAAATAATACAATTCAATCTTACACAAAATAAATGAATGCATTGGCCTCTACTACTACAGCTGAAGCATAGGCCTAACGACTACTATTGTGTTCCATTGGGTTCCATCCCTGAGGGCTGGTGGCTCAGAGTCTGCCTGCATCCACAATGGCACCCTATTCCCTATATAGTGCACAACTTTTCCCCTATATAGCGCACTACTTTTGACCAGAGCCCCATGGGATCTGGTCACGCACTAAAAGTAGTGTGCTATATAGGGGAAAAGTAGTGCACAATAAGCCGTTTATGTAGCCCTCAGAGATGTCAGGGTCCATTTCAGGGGAAAGAAACCTCAAGAACCACACTAGGTCTAAAGCTGTACCACTGACACTGAGACCCTTAGGGCTCACCCAGGGCTCTGTCTTTAACACACACTCTCACCATGGCATAGATGCTTTTGGCCCAGTAATTATTACATGGAAAGCTGATAAATAAAACTATTGCCAGCCAAAATGACCGTGAGAAAACAAATCCCATTGCAAAATAATACATTTGGCTGTCATGTGTATCGCTCTACAGGTTAATTTGCATAATTTAGTGGAATTAAATTGGCCTGTGTGTATTTTTGTTAGTGAAGTATGTGGACAAAATTGTGGGCATTAATATGGAGTTGGTCCCTGTTTGCTGCTATAACAGCCTCTGCTCTTCTGGGAAGGCTTTCCACTAGATGTTGGAACATTGCTGCAGGGACTTTCTTCCATTCAGCCACGAGCATTAGTGAGGTCGGGCACTGATGTTGGTCGATTAGACCTGGCTCCCAAAGGTGTTTGATGGGGTTGAGGTCAGGGCTCTGTGCAGGCCAGTCAGGTTTTTCCTCACCGATCTCAACAAACCATTTCTGTATGGACCTCGCTTTGTGCACGAGGGCATTGTCATGCTGAAACAGGAGAGGGCCTTCCCCAAACTGTTGCCAAAAGGTTGGAATTCTGTTTAGAATGGTGTTTTCCCAGGTGTTCTGCTTAGAATGGTGTTTTCCCAGGTGCTCTGCTTAGAATGGTGTTTTCCCAGGTGCTCTGTTTAGAATGGTGTTTTCCCAGGTGCTCTGTTTAGAATGGTGTTTTCCCAGGTGCTCTGTTTAGAATGGTGTTTTCCCAGGTGCTCTGTTTAGAATGGTGTTTTCCCAGGTGCTCTGTTTAGAATGGTGTTTTCCCAGGTGCTCTGTTTAGAATGGTCTTTTCCCAGGTGCTCTGTTTAGAATGGTCTTTTCCCAGGTGCTCTGTTTAGAATGGTCTTTTCCCAGGTGCTCTGTTTAGAATGGTCTTTTCCCAGGTGCTCTGTTTAGAATGGTCTTTTCCCAGGTGCTCTGTTTAGAATGGTCTTTTCCCAGGTGCTCTGTTTAGAATGGTCTTTTCCCAGGTGCTCTGTTTAGAATGGTCTTTTCCCAGGTGCTCTGTTTAGAATGGTCTTTTCCCAGGTGCTCTGTTTAGAATGGTCTTTTCCCAGGTGCTCTGTTTAGAATGGTCTTTTCCCAGGTGCTCTGTTTAGAATGGTCTTTTCCCAGGTGCTCTGTTTAGAATGGTCTTTTATTGGCTGCCTCATTACATGAGTTGCTTGTTCTGTTCAGATGCATGAATTACCATAATCAGTGATTCCTGTCATTGTGAGCACTGTGGGTGAACGCCCTAATGAGTTATGCACCCAGTGCATATGGCTGGTAAATCAAAATCTTCCCTGTCACGTTGTCCGTCGACACATTTTACGCACACACACACCTACCTACTTACAGGTTCTAGTGTTTTCTACAGTTTTTGTCCCTCGTCTAAAGTAGTGTACTATAAAGGGAATAGGATGCCATTTGGGACTGGGACTGCCATAATGTGTGTGGAAGGAGAGGGTTTAGTTCATGTAAAGCGTATCTGTAGTGATATGCTGGCATGATTGAGTTAGAATCACTGACATTTGGGGACACAGCAGGGCTCTACAGTGCAAGCATTTTACTCACATATGCGCATATTTATTTTACTGTGTGACCTGATATTTAAGAGCACCAGTGTGCCTAGAAAAATGTAATATTCTAGCTTTAATATCTCAAATATTTTTCATTGTGCTCCTACATTTCTTTGTGTGCGCCTACATTTTTCAAATCAAATCAAATCATGATGAGCTGAGCGGTCGCGTGCTGCTTGTGAAGAAGGGCAGCCTAGAGTCCTGGTCAGGGTTAACTATGTGACTCTTCCAAGATGGAGTCAGACAGATCCTCCATTATTCAACCACCATTTAAGATCTTCACATCCAACAGAGGGTCAATGGTACATACGTACATCAATAATATGTTAAAGGCACTCGGGTAATAAACGTGAGGGGACCTACCTGACTGGGTTGTTCTGTAGGTGACAGCTCTGTATGGTGTGTCTGAGTGTAAGTGTGTGTGTGTGTCCGTGCATGCTTGTGTGTGTCTGCGTATAGTGTTTTTTTTGTGGGTCTGTGTTTGTGTGGTGGGTCTGTGTTTGCGTGGTGGGTCTGTGTTTGCGTGGTGGGTCTGTGTTTGCGTGGTGGGTCTGTGTATGTGTGTGTGTATTTGCGTGGTGTGTGTGTGTATTTGCGTGGTGTGTGTGTGTGTGTATTTGCGTGGTGTGTGTGTGTGGGGGCTGGTATTGTGAACTCAGTCTCCCTGTTTCTATTATATGAATATTAACCTGATGAGAAGAGTGCAGTCTTCAGCCAACATCTCTTCTCATGTTACGTATAATAGGCCTAATTCATACTCCCTGCATTCAGTGCATTGTCCTTGATGCCTTGGTCATGTCCTGTTGCCAACTCTGATGGGTCTGGCAGTGCCGTCAGCTATGTGTGAGGCAGGTTTATGTTAGACCACCTAAACACTGGCTTTGTGAGGGAATTTAGGCTGCATACCAAATGGCCTTTGAGGGCTCTTGTCAAAAGACAGTCAGACAGTCAGGCAGGCAGAGGAAAGAGGTGAGAGGTGCTTGGACAGACGTGATGAGCTGAGCGGTTGTTTCTGTTGTATCAGGTTCATGTAGATCGATGACACACACCTTACTGTGTACAGGTACAGAACAGAGTGGTCTCTCAGTCATGCACACCTCATCCCTGTGTGTGTGTGTGTGTGTGTGTGTGTGTAGCAGTCTGTGCGTGACAGTCACCGCTTTTAATTTCAGCTGTAATGTTCAGCCGCTGCAGCAATACCTCAACTAGGACTGCTCCTCTCTCCTCCCTCTCCCTCCCTTTTCTCCCTCTCTCTCTTACACATGCATTCTCTCTTCTCCTTTACTTCCTCTTTCTCCTCAACCACTCTCTCCCTCTCCGGTCTTTATCTTTTTCCCTCTACTCTCCTTCTCTTCCTTCTCTTCTTTTCTCTCACACATACATTCTCTCTCCTCCCTCTTTCTTCAGCCTCCTCTCTCCCTCCTCTCTCTACAGCCTCTCTCTCCCTCCTCTCTCTACAGCCTCTCTCTCCCTCCTCTCTCTACAGCCTCTCTCTCCCTCCTCTCTCTACAACCTCTCTCTCCCTCCTCTCTCTACAGCCTCTCTCTCCCTCCTCTCTCTACAGCCTCTCTCTCCCTCCTCTCTCTACAGCCTCTCTCTCCCTCCTCTCTCTACAGCCTCTCTCTCCCTCCTCTCTCTACAGCCTCTCTCTCCCTCCTCTCTCTACAGCCTCTCTCTCCCTCCTCTCTCTACAACCTCTCTCCCTCCTCTCTCTACAACCTCTCTCTACAACCTCTCTCCCTCCTCTCTCTCCCTCCTCTCTCTCCCTCCTCTCTCTCCCTCCTCTCTCTACAACCTCTCCTCCCTCTCTCTACAACCTCTCTCCCTTCTTTCTCCTCCCTCTCTCTACAACCTTTCTCTCTCCTCCCTCTCTACAACCTCTCTCTCCCTCTCTCCTCCCTCCTCTCTTCAGCCTCTCTCCCTCCTCTCTTCAGCCTCTCCTCCCTCTCTCCCTCCTCTCTCCACCCTCTCTCTTCAGCCTCTCTCCGTCCTCTCTCCTCCCTCTCTCTACAACCTCTCTTCAGCCTCTCTCCCTCCTCTCTCCTCCCTCTCTCTTCAGCCTCTCCTCCCTCTCTCCCTCTCCTCCCTCTCTCTTCAGCCTCTCTCCGTCCTCTCTCCTCCCTCTCTCTCCTCCCTCTCTCTACAACCTCTCTCCCTCCTCTCTCCTCCCTCTCTCTACAACCTTTCTCCTCCCTCTCTCTCCCTCCTCTCTCCTCCCTCTCTCTTCAGCCTCTCTCCTCCCTCTCTCCTCCCTCTCTCCCTCCTCTCTCCTCCCTCTCTTCAGCCTCTCTCCCTCCTCTCTCCTCCCTCTCTCTACAGCCTCTCCTCCCTCTCTCTCCCTCCTTTCTCCTCCCTCTCTCTTCAGCCTCTGCTCCCTCCCTCTCTCTCCCTCCTCTCTCCTCCCTCTCTTCAGCCTCTCTGCCCCCTCTCTCCTCCCTCTCTCTACAGCCTCTCTCTACAACCTCTCCCTCTCTCTTCAGCCTCTCTCCCTCTCTCTCCCCTCCCTCTCTCTACAACCTCTCTCTCCCTCCTCTCCTCCCTCTCTCTACAACCTCTCTCTCTACCTCCTTTCTCCTCCCTCCCTCTACAACCTCTCTCTCCTCCTCCTCTCTCCTCCCTCCCTCTACAACCTCTCTCTCTCCTCCCTCTCTCTTCAGCCTCTATTCATTGTGGAGTCACTGTGTTGTAATCACTTCTCACGTCTCACATCCTCTGAAATATTTCTCACGTGAACAACGCTGCGTCTTTCCATGGAACCAGAAACCAAACCAGCAGCTGACTAGACTGTGTAGACCTGGATTCTAAGAGAACCCATCATTACCTAACCACTAGCCTGAATAAAACATGTAGACTTAGGATGCGTCTCAAATGGCATCCTATTCCCTTGCATCCCTATAGACCCTGGTCAAAAGTAGTGCACTATATAGGGAATAGGGTGCCATTTGGGGGGGACACATTTTTGTAAGCATGGTGTCTCAGGCAGTCTCAGTAGGTCTATTTATCAGGAGGAGTGGGCTGTATGTGTTACCTGGTCCCAGATCTGTTTGACTACAGTGCAATTCAGCAGGCAGTCTCAGTAGGTCTATTTACCTATCAGGAGGAGTGGACTGTATGTGTAGCCTGGTCCCAGATCTGTTTGTGCTGTCCTTTCAACTCTTCTGGTCATTGCTCCCGAGTGGTGCAGCGGTCTAAGGCACTGCATCTCAGTACTAGAGGCA
>CM059800.1:27438986-27478986 GCA_030435695.1 Brachymystax lenok tsinlingensis | reverse complement strand
AGGGCATGCCTAGTGTGTGTGAGAGAGAGGGCATGCCTAGTGTGTGTGAGAGAGAGGGCATGCCTAGTGTGTGTGTGTGTGAGAGAGAGAGAGGGCATGCCTTGTGTGTGTGTGTGAGAGAGAGAGAGCATGCCTAGTGTGTGTGTGTGTGTGTGTGTGTGAGAGAGAGAGCATGCCTAGTGTGTGTGTGTGTGTGTGTGAGAGAGAGAGCATGCCTAGTGTGTGTGTGTGTGAGAGAGAGAGCATGCCTAGTGTGTGTGAGAGAGGGCATGCCTAGTGTGTGTGTGAGAGAGAGCATGCCTAGTGTGTGTGTGAGAGAGAGCATGCCTAGTGTGTGTGAGAGAGAGCATGCCTAGTGTGTGTGTGAGAGAGAGCATGCCACATTGTGTGTGTGAGAGAGAGCATGCCTAGTGTGTGTGAGAGAGCATGCCTAGTGTGTGTGTGTGAGAGAGCATGCCTAGTGTGTGTGTGAGAGAGAGCATGCCTAGTGTGTGTGTGAGAGAGAGCATGCCTAGTGTGTGTGTGAGAGAGAGCATGCCTAGTGTGTGTGTGAGAGAGAGAGAGCATGCCTAGTGTGTGTGTGTGTGTGTGAGAGAGAGCATGCCTAGTGTGTGTGTGTGTGTGTGTGTGAGAGAGCATGCCTAGTGTGTGTGTGTGTGTGAGAGAGAGCATGCCTAGTGTGTGTGAGAGAGAGAGAGCATGCCTAGTGTGTGTGAGAGAGAGAGCATGCCTAGTGTGTGTGAGAGAGAGAGGGCATGCCTAGTGTGTGTGTGAGAGAGAGGGCAAGCCTAGTGTGTGTGAGAGAGAGAGGGCAAGCCTAGTGTGTGTGAGAGAGAGAGGGCAAGCCTAGTGTGTGTGAGAGAGAGAGGGCAAGCCTAGTGTGTGAGAGGGCATGCCTAGTGTGTGTGTGAGAGAGAGGGCATGCCTAGTGTGTGTGTGAGAGAGAGGGCATGCCTAGTGTGTTTGAGAGAGAGGGCATGCCTAGTGTGTGTGTGAGAGAGAGGGCATGCCTAGTGTGTGTGAGAGAGGGCATGCCTAGTGTGTGTGAGAGAGAGGGCATGCCTAGTGTGTGTGAGAGAGAGGGCATGCCTAGTGTGTGTGTGTGTGTGAGAGAGAGAGGGCATGCCTTGTGTGTGTGTGTGTGTGAGAGAGAGCATGCCTAGTGTGTGTGTGAGAGAGAGAGAGCATGCCTAGTGTGTGTGTGTGAGAGAGAGAGCATGCCTAGGGTGTGTGAGAGAGAGCATGCCTAGTGTGTGTGTGAGAGAGAGCATGCCTAGTGTGTGTGAGAGAGAGCATGCCTAGTGTGTGTGTGAGAGAGAGCATGCCTAGTGTGTGTGTGAGAGAGAGCATGCCTAGTGTGTGTGTGAGAGAGAGCATGCCTAGTGTGTGTGTGAGAGAGAGCATGCCTAGTGTGTGTGTGAGAGAGAGCATGCCTAGTGTGCGTGAGAGAGAGCATGCCTAGTGTGTGTGAGAGAGCGAGAGCATGCCTAGTGTGTGTGAGAGAGAGAGCATGCCTAGTGTGTGTGTGAGAGAGAGCATGCCTAGTGTGTGTGTGTGTGTGTGTGAGAGAGCATGCCTAGTGTGTGTGTGTGTGTGAGAGAGAGTGTGTGTGTGAGAGAGGGCATGCCTAGTGTGTGTGAGAGAGAGCATGCCTAGTGTGTGTGAGAGAGAGAGCATGCCTAGTGTGTGTGAGAGAGAGAGCATGCCTAGTGTGTGTGAGAGAGAGAGCATGCCTAGTGTGTGTGAGAGAGAGAGAGCATGCCTAGTGTGTGTGAGAGAGAGAGAGCATGCCTAATGTGTGTGAGAGAGAGAGGGCATGCCTAGTGTGTGTGAGAGAGAGAGGGCATGCCTAGTGTGTGTGAGAGAGAGAGGGCATGCCTAGTGTGTGTGTGAGAGAGAGAGGGCATGCCTAGTGTGTGTGTGAGAGAGAGGGCATGCCTAGTGTGTGTGAGAGAGAGAGGGCATGCCTAGTGTGTGTGAGAGAGAGAGGCATGCCTAGTGTGTGTGAGAGAGAGAGGGCATGCCTAGTGTGTGTGAGAGAGAGGGCATGCCTAGTGTGTGTGAGAGAGAGAGGGCATGCCTAGTGTGTGTGAGAGAGAGAGGGCATGCCTAGTGTGTGTGAGAGAGAGCATGCCTAGTGTGTGTGTGTGTGTGTGAGAGAGAGCATGCCTAGTGTGTGTGTGTGAGAGAGCATGCCTAGTGTGTGTGTGTGTGTGAGAGAGAGCATGCCTAGTGTGTGAGAGAGAGCATGCCTAGTGTGTGTGAGAGAGAGAGGGCATGCCTAGTGTGTGTGAGAGAGAGGGCAAGCCTAGTGTGTGTGAGAGAGAGGGCATGCCTAGTGTGTGTGAGAGAGAGAGGGCATGCCTAGTGTGTGAGAGGGCATGCCTAGTGTGTGTGTGAGAGAGAGGGCATGCCTAGTGTGTGTGTGTGAGAGAGAGGGCATGCCTAGTGTGTGTGTGAGAGAGAGGGCATGCCTAGTGTGTGTGTGAGAGAGAGGGCATGCCTAGTGTGTGTGAGAGAGAGGGCATGCCTAGTGTGTGTGAGAGAGAGGGCATGCCTAGTGTGTGTGAGAGAGAGGGCATGCCTAGTGTGTGTGAGAGAGAGGCATGCCTAGTGTGTGTGTGTGTGTGAGAGAGAGAGGGCATGCCTAGTGTGTGTGTGTGTGAGAGAGAGAGGGCATGCCTTGTGTGTGTGTGTGAGAGAGAGCATGCCTAGTGTGTGTGTGTGTGTGAGAGAGAGAGCATGCCTAGTGTGTGTGTGAGAGAGAGAGAGCATGCCTAGTGTGTGTGTGTGTGTGTGAGAGAGAGAGAGCATGCCTAGTGTGTGTGTGTGTGAGAGAGAGAGAGCATGCCTAGTGTGTGTGTGTGAGAGAGAGAGCATGCCTAGTGTGTGTGAGAGAGAGAGAGCATGCCTAGTGTGTGTGTGTGTGTGTGTGTGAGAGAGAGAGAGAGCATGCCTAGTGTGTGTGAGAGGGAGAGGGCATGCCTAGTGTGTGTGAGAGAGAGAGGGCATGCCTAGTGTGTGTGTGAGAGAGAGGGCATGCCTAGTGTGTGTGTGAGAGAGAGAGGGCATGCCTAGTGTGTGTGTGTGAGAGAGAGGGCATGCCTAGTGTGTGTGTGTGAGAGAGAGGGCATGCCTAGTGTGTGTGTGTGAGAGAGAGGACATGCCTAGTGTGTGTGAGAGAGAGGGCATGCCTAGTGTGTGTGTGTGTGTGTGAGAGAGAGGGCATGCCTAGTGTGTGTGTGTGTGTGAGAGAAAGGGCATGCCTAGTGTGTGTGTGTGAGAGAGAGAGCATGCCTAGTGTGTGTGTGAGAGAGAGCATGCCTAGTGTGTGTGTGAGAGAGAGCATGCCTAGTGTGTGTGTGAGAGAGGGCATGTCTAGTGTTTGTGTGAGAGAGGGCATGCCTAGTGTGTGAGAGAGAGCATGCCTAGTGTGTGAGAGAGAGCATGCCTAGTGTGTGAGAGAGAGCATGCCTAGTGTGTGTGAGAGAGAGCATGCCTAGTGTGTGTGTGTGTGAGAGAGAGCATGCCTAGTGTGTGTGTGTGTGAGAGAGAGCATGCCTAGTGTGTGTGTGTGTGAGAGAGAGCATGCCTAGTGTGTGTGAGAGAGAGCATGCCTAGTGTGTGTGTGAGAGAGAGAGCATGCCTAGTGTGTGTGAGAGAGAGGGCATGCCTAGTGTGTGTGTGTGAGAGAGAGGGCATGCCTAGTGTGTGTGTGAGAGAGAGCATGCCTAGTGTGTGTGTGAGAGAGAGCATGCCTAGTGTGTGTGTGAGAGAGAGCATGCCTAGTGTGTGTGTGTGAGAGAGCATGCCTAGTGTGTGTGTGTGTGTGTGAGAGAGAGCATGCCTAGTGTGTGTGTGTGTGTGAGAGAGAGCATGCCTAGTGTGTGTGTGAGAGAGAGCATGCCTAGTGTGTGTGTGTGAGAGAGAGCATGCCTAGTGTGTGTGTGTGTGAGAGAGAGGCATGCCTAGTGTGTGTGTGTGAGAGAGAGAGGGCATGCCTAGTGTGTGTGTGTGTGAGAGAGAGCATGCCTAGTGTGTGTGTGAGAGAGAGCATGCCTAGTGTGTGTGTGAGAGAGAGCATGCCTAGTGTGTGTGTGAGAGAGAGCATGCCTAGTGTGTGTGTGAGAGAGAGCATGCCTAGTGTGTGTGTGTGAGAGAGAGCATGCCTAGTGTGTGTGTGTGTGAGAGAGAGCATGCCTAGTGTGTGTGTGTGTGTGAGAGAGAGCATGCCTAGTGTGTGTGTGTGTGAGAGAGAGCATGCCTAGTGTGTGTGTGTGTGTGAGAGAGAGCATGCCTAGTGTGTGTGTGTGTGTGAGAGAGAGCATGCCTAGTGTGTGTGTGTGTGTGAGAGAGAGCATGCCTAGTGTGTGTGAGAGAGCGAGATCATGCCTAGTGTGTGTGTGAGAGAGAGAGAGCATGCCTAGTGTGTGTGTGAGAGAGAGAGAGCATGCCTAGTGTGTGTGTGAGAGAGAGCATGCCTAGTGTGTGTGAGAGAGCGAGATCATGCCTAGTGTGTGTGTGAGAGAGAGAGAGCATGCCTAGTGTGTGTGAGAGAGAGGGCATGCCTAGTGTGTGAGAGAGAGAGGGGGCATGCCTAGTGTGTGTGAGAGAGAGGGGCATGCCTAGTGTGTGTGTGTGAGAGAGAGGGCATGCCTAGTGTGTGTGTGTGAGAGAGAGGCATGCCTAGTGTGTGTGAGAGAGAGGGCATGCCTAGTGTGTGTGTGTGAGAGAGAGGGCATGCCTAGTGTGTGTGTGTGTGAGAGAGGGCATGCCTAGTGTGTGTGTGTGTGTGAGAGAGGGCATGCCTAGTGTGTGTGTGTGTGAGAGAGGGCATGCCTAGTGTGTGTGTGTGTGAGAGAGAGGGCATGCCTAGTGTGTGTGTGAGAGGGGGCATGCCTAGTGTGTGTGTGTGAGAGAGGGGGCATGCCTAGTGTGTGTGAGAGAGGGGGCATGCCTAGTGTGTGTGAGAGAGGGGGCATGCCTAGTGTGTGTGAGAGAGGGGGCATGCCTAGTGTGTGTGTGTGAGAGAGAGCATGCCTAGTGTGTGTGTGAGTGAGAGAACATGCCTAGTGTGAGTGAGAGAACATGCCTAGTGTGTGAGAGAGGGCATGCCTAGTGTGTGAGAGGGCATGCCTAGTGTGTGTGAGAGAGATCATGCCTAGTGTGTGTGAGAGAGAGATCAGGCCTAGTGTGTGTGTGAGAGAGAGAGAGATCATGCCTAGTGTGTGTGTGTGTGTGAGAGAGAGAGCATGCCTAGTGTGTGTGTGTGTGAGAGAGGGCATGCCTAGTGTGTGTGTGAGAGAGAGGGCATGCCTAGTGTGTGTGTGTGAGAGAGAGGGCATGCCTAGTGTGTGTGTGAGAGGGGGCATGCCTAGTGTGTGTGTGTGAGAGGGGGCATGCCTAGTGTGTGTGTGAGAGGGGGCATGCCTAGTGTGTGTGAGAGAGGGGGCATGCCTAGTGTGTGTGTGAGAGGGGGCATGCCTAGTGTGTGTGTGAGAGGGGGCATGCCTAGTGTGTGTGTGAGAGAGAGAGCATGCCTAGTGTGTGTGTGTGAGTGAGAGAACATGCCTAGTGTGTGTGTGAGTGAGAGAACGTGCCTAGTGTGTGAGAGAGGGCATGCCTAGTGTGTGAGAGGGCATGCCTAGTGTGTGTGAGAGAGATCATGCCTAGTGTGTGTGAGAGAGAGATCATGCCTAGTGTGTGTGTGAGAGAGAGAAAGATCATGCCTAGTGTGTGTGTGTGAGAGAGAGAGCATGCCTAGTGTGTGTGTGAGAGAGAGAGAGCATGCCTAGTGTGTGTGTGAGAGAGAGAGAGCATGCCTAGTGTGTGTGTGAGAGAGAGAGCATGCCGTGTGTGTGTGAGAGCATGCCGTGTGTGTGTGAGAGAGAGGGCATGCCGTGTGTGTGTGTGTGAGAGAGAGGGCATGCCGTGTGTGTGTGTGTGAGAGAGAGGGCATGCCGTGTGTGTGTGTGTGTGAGAGAGAGGGCATGCCGTGTGTGTGTGTGTGTGAGAGAGAGGGCATGCCTAGGGTGTGTGAGAGAGAGAGCATGCCTAGGGTGTGTGAGAGAGAGAGCATGCCTAGGGTGTGTGAGAGAGAGAGCATGCCTAGGGTGTGAGAGAGAGAGCATGCCTAGTGTGTGAGAGAGAGAGCATGCCTAGTGTGTGTGAGAGAGAGAGCATGCCTAGTGTGTGTGAGAGAGAGAGCATGCCTAGTGTGTGTGTGTGAGAGAGCATGCCTAGTGTGTGTGAGAGAGAGAGAGAGAGCATGCCTAGTGTGTGTGAGAGAGAGAGAGCATGCCTAGTGTGTGTGTGAGAGAGAGAGAGCATGCCGTGTGTGTGTGTGAGAGAGAGAGAGAGAGCATGCCGTGTGTGTGTGAGAGAGAGAGAGAGAGCATGCTGTGTGTGTGTGTGAGAGAGAGGGCATGCCGTGTGTGTGTGTGAGAGAGGGCATGCCGTGTGTGTGTGTGTGAGAGAGAGGGCATGCCGTGTGTGTGTGTGTGAGAGAGAGGACATGCCGTGTGTGTGTGTGAGAGAGAGGGCATGCCGTGTGTGTGTGTGAGAGAGAGAGGGCATGCCTAGTGTGTGTGTGAGAGAGAGGCATGCCTAGGGTGTGAGAGAGAGCATGCCTAGGGTGTGTGAGAGAGAGCATGCCTAGTGTGTGTGAGAGAGAGAGCATGCCTAGTGTGTGTGAGAGAGAGAGCATGCCTAGTGTGTGTGAGAGAGAGAGCATGCCTAGTGTGTGTGTGAGAGAGAGAGCATGCCTAGTGTGTGTGTGAGAGAGAGAGCATGCCTAGTGTGTGTGTGAGAGAGAGAGCATGCCTAGTGTGTGTGAGAGAGAGAGCATGCCTAGTGTGTGTGTGAGAGAGAGAGCATGCCTAGTGTGTGTGTGAGAGAGAGAGCATGCCTAGTGTGTGTGTGAGAGAGAGCATGCCTAGTGTGTGTGTGAGAGAGAGAGCATGCCTAGTGTGTGTGAGAGAGAGAGCATGCCTTCTGTGTGTGAGAGAGAGAGCATGCCTAGTGTGTGTGTGAGAGAGAGGGCATGCCTAGTGTGTGTGTGAGAGAGAGGGCATGCCTAGTGTGTGTGAGAGAGAGGGCATGCCTAGTGTGTGTGAGAGTGAGGGCATGCCTAGTGTGTGTGAGAGAGAGGGCATGCCTAGTGTGTGTGTGTGTGTGTGTGTGTGTGAGAGAGAGAGCATGCCTAGTGTTTGTGAGAGAGAGGGCATGCCTAGTGTGTGTGTGAGAGAGAGGGCATGCCTAGTGTGTGTGTGAGAGAGAGGCATGCCTAGTGTGTGTGTGTGAGAGAGAGGCATGCCTAGTGTGTGTGTGTGAGAGAGAGTGCATGCCTAGTGTGTGTGTGAGAGAGAGGGCATGCCTAGTGTGTGTGTGAGAGAGAGGGCATGCCTAGTGTGTGTGTGAGAGAGAGGGCATGCCTAGTGTGTGTGTGAGAGAGAGGGCATGCCTAGTGTGTGTGTGTGAGAGAGAGGGCATGCCTAGTGTGTGTGTGAGAGAGAGGCATGCCTAGTGTGTGTGTGAGAGAGAGGGCATGCCTAGTGTGTGTGTGAGAGAGAGGGCATGCCTAGTGTGTGTGTGTGTGAGAGAGAGGGCATGCCTAGTGTGTGTGTGAGTGAGAGAGAGGGCATGCCTAGTGTGTGTGTGTGTGAGAGAGAGGGCATGCCTAGATTGTGTGTGTGAGAGAGGGCATGCCTAGATTGTGTGTGTGAGAGAGGGCATGCCTAGTGTGTGTGTGTGAGAGAGAGGGCATGCCTAGTGTGTGTGTGAGAGAGAGGGCATGCCTAGTGTGTGTGTGTGAGAGAGAGGGCATGCCTAGTGTGTGTGTGTGAGAGAGAGGGCATGCCTAGTGTGTGTGTGTGAGAGAGAGGGCATGCCTAGTGTGTGTGTGAGAGAGAGGGCATGCCTAGTGTGTGTGTGTGAGAGAGAGGGCATGCCTAGTGTGTGTGTGTGAGAGAGGGCATGCCTAGTGTGTGTGTGAGAGAGAGGGCATGCCTAGTGTGTGTGTGAGAGAGAGGGCATGCCTAGTGTGTGTGTGTGTGTGAGAGAGAGGCCATGCCTAGTGTGTGTGTGTGTGAGAGAGAGGCCATGCCTAGTGTGTGTGTGTGAGAGAGAGGCCATGCCTAGTGTGTGTGTGTGTGAGAGAGAGGCCATGCCTAGTGTGTGTGTGTGTGAGAGAGAGGCCATGCCTAGTGTGTGTGTGTGTGAGAGAGAGGCCATGCCTAGTGTGTGTGTGTGTGTGTGAGAGAGAGGGCATGCCTAGTGTGTGTGTGAGAGAGGGCATGCCTAGTGTGTGTGTGAGAGAGGGCATGCCTAGTGTGTGTGTGAGAGAGAGGGGGCATGCCTAGTGTGTGTGTGAGAGAGAGGGGGCATGCCTAGTGTGTGTGTGTGAGAGAGAGGGGGCATGCCTAGTGTGTGTGTGTGAGAGAGAGAGCATGCCTAGTGTGTGTGTGAGAGAGGGCATGCCTAGTGTGTGAGAGGGCATGCCTAGTGTGTGTGAGAGAGATCATGCCTAGTGTGTGTGAGAGAGAGATCATGCCTAGTGTGTGTGAGAGAGAGATCATGCCTAGTGTGTGTGTGAGAGAGTGAGAGCATGCCTAGTGTGTGTGTGTGAGAGAGAGAGCATGCCTAGTGTGTGTGTGAGAGAGAGAGAGCATGCCTAGTGTGTGTGTGAGAGAGAGAGCATGCCGTGTGTGTGTGAGAGAGAGAGAGCATGCCGTGTGTGTGTTTGAGAGAGAGAGAGCATGCCTAGTGTGTGTGAGAGAGAGGGCATGCCTAGTGTGTGTGAGAGAGAGGGCATGCCTAGTGTGTGTGAGAGAGGGCATGCCTAGTGTGTGTGTGTGAGAGAGGGCATGCCTAGTGTGTGTGTGTGAGAGAGGGCATGCCTAGTGTGTGTGTGAGAGAGGGCATGCCTAGTGTGTGTGTGTGTGAGAGAGGGCATGCCTAGGGTGTGTGAGAGAGAGCATTCCTAGGGTGTGTGAGAGAGAGAGCATTCCTAGGGTGTGTGAGAGAGAGAGCATTCCTAGGGTGTGTGAGAGAGAGAGCATGCCTAGTGTGTGAGAGAGAGAGCATGCCTAGTGTGTGTGTGTGAGAGAGAGAGCATGCCTAGTGTGTGTGTGAGAGAGAGAGCATGCCTAGTGTGTGTGAGAGAGAGGGCATGCCTAGTGTGTGTGAGAGAGAGGGCATGCCTAGTGTGTGTGTGAGAGAGAGGGGGCATGCCTAGTGTGTGTGTGAGAGAGAGGGGGCATGCCTAGTGTGTGTGTGAGAGAGAGAGCATGCCTAGTGTGTGTGTGTGTGAGAGAGAGAGCATGCCTAGTGTGTGAGAGGGCATGCCTAGTGTGTGTGAGAGAGATCATGCCTAGTGTGTGTGAGAGAGAGATCATGCCTAGTGTGTGTGAGAGAGAGATCATGCCTAGTGTGTGTGTGAGAGAGAGAGAGAGCATGCCTAGTGTGTGTGTGAGAGAGAGAGAGCATGCCGTGTGTGTGTGAGAGAGAGAGAGAGCATGCAGTGTGTGTGTGAGAGAGAGAGAGAGAGCATGCCTAGTGTGTGTGAGAGAGAGAGAGAGCATGCCTAGTGTGTGTGAGAGAGAGGGCATGCCTAGTGTGTGTGTGTGAGAGAGGGCATGGCTAGTGTGTGTGTGTGAGAGAGGGCATGCCTAGTGTGTGTGTGTGAGAGAGGGCATGCCTAGGGTGTGTGAGAGAGAGCATTCCTAGGGTGTGTGAGAGAGAGAGCATGCCTAGTGTGTGAGAGAGAGAGCATGCCTAGTGTGTGAGAGAGAGAGCATGCCTAGTGTGTGAGAGAGAGAGCATGCCTAGTGTGTGAGAGAGAGAGCATGCCTAGTGTGTGAGAGAGAGAGCATGCCTAGTGTGTGTGTGTGAGAGAGAGCATGCCTAGTGTGTGTGAGAGAGAGGGCATGCCTAGTGTGTGTGAGAGAGAGAGCATGCCTAGTGTGTGTGTGAGAGAGAGCATGCCTAGTGTGTGTGTGAGAGAGAGAGCATGCCTTCTGTGTGTGACAGAGAGAGCATGCCTAGTGTGTGTGAGAGAGAGGGCATGCCTAGTGTGTGTGAGAGAGAGGGCATGCCTAGTGTGTGTGTGTGTGAGAGAGAGGGCATGCCTAGTGTGTGTGTGTGTGAGAGAGAGGGCATGCCTAGTGTGTGTGTGTGAGAGAGAGAGCATGCCTAGTGTGTGTGTGTGTGTGAGAGAGAGAGCATGCCTAGTGTGTGTGTGTGTGAGAGAGAGAGCATGCCTAGTGTGTGTGTGTGTGTGAGAGAGAGAGCATGCCTAGTGTGTGTGTGTGTGTGTGTGAGAGAGAGAGCATGCCTAGTGTGTGTGTGTGTGTGTGAGAGAGAGAGCATGCCTAGTGTGTGTGTGTGAGAGAGGGCATGCCTAGTGTGTGTGTGAGAGAGAGGGCATGCCTAGTGTGTGTGTGTGTGTGAGAGAGAGGGCATGCCTAGTGTGTGTGTGTGAGAGAGAGGGCATGCCTAGTGTGTGTGTGAGTGAGAGAGAGGGCATGCCTAGTGTGTGTGTGTGAGAGAGAGAGCATGCCTAGTGTGTGTGTGAGAGAGAGAGCATGCCTAGTGTGTGTGTGAGAGAGAGAGCATGCCTAGTGTGTGTGTGAGAGAGAGAGCATGCCTAGTGTGTGTGTGAGAGAGAGGGCATGCCTAGTGTGTGTGTGTGTGAGAGAGAGAGCATGCCTAGTGTGTGTGTGTGTGTGTGTGTGTGTGTGAGAGAGAGAGCATGCCTAGTGTGTGTGTGAGAGAGAGAGCATGCCTAGTGTGTGTGTGAGAGAGAGAGGGCATGCCTAGTGTGTGTGTGAGAGAGAGGGCATGCCTAGTGTGTGTGTGTGAGAGAGAGGGCATGCCTAGTGTGTGTGTGTGAGAGAGAGAGCATGCCTAGTGTGTGTGTGAGAGAGAGAGCATGCCTAGTGTGTGTGAGAGAGAGAGCATGCCTAGTGTGTGTGTGTGAGAGAGAGAGCATGCCTAGTGTGTGTGTGTGTGAGAGAGAGCATGCCTAGTGTGTGTGAGAGAGAGCATGCCTAGTGTGTGTGTGAGAGAGAGAGCATGCCTAGTGTGTGTGTGAGAGAGAGAGCATGCCTAGTGTGTGTGTGAGAGAGAGAGCATGCCTAGTGTGTGTGTGAGAGAGAGAGCATGCCTAGTGTGTGTGTGAGAGAGATAGCATGCCTAGTGTGTGTGTGAGAGAGAGAGCATGCCTAGTGTGTGTGTGTGTGAGAGAGAGAGCATGCCTAGTGTGTGTGAGAGAGAGAGCATGCCTAGTGTGTGTGAGAGAGAGAGCATGCCTAGTGTGTGTGTGAGAGAGAGAGCATGCCTAGTGTGTGTGTGAGAGAGAGAGCATGCCTAGTGTGTGTGTGAGAGAGAGAGCATGCCTAGTGTGTGTGTGAGAGAGAGCATGCCTAGTGTGTGTGTGAGAGAGAGAGCATGCCTAGTGTGTGTGAGAGAGAGGGCATGCCTAGTGTGTGAGAGAGAGAGGGCATGCCTAGTGTGTGTGAGAGAGAGGGCATGCCTAGTGTGTGTGAGAGAGAGAGCAGGCCTAGTGTGTGTGTGAGAGAGAGGGCATGCCTAGTGTGTGTGAGAGAGAGGGCATGCCTAGTGTGTGTGAGAGAGAGGGCATGCCTTCTGTGTGTGAGAGAGAGAGCAGGCCTAGTGTGTGTGAGAGAGAGGGCATGCCTAGTGTGTGTGAGAGAGAGGGCATGCCTAGTGTGTGTGAGAGAGAGCATGCCTAGTGTGTGTGTGTGTGTGTGAGAGAGAGAGCATGCCTAGTGTGTGTGTGTGTGTGTGTGAGAGAGAGAGCATGCCTAGTGTGTGTGTGTGTGTGTGTGTGTGTGTGTGTGTGTGTGTGAGAGAGAGAGCATGCCTAGTGTGTGTGAGAGAGAGAGCATGCCTAGTGTGTGTGAGAGAGAGAGGGCATGCCTAGTGTGTGTGTGAGAGAGAGAGGGCATGCCTAGTGTGTGTGTGAGAGAGAGAGGCATGCCTAGTGTGTGTGAGAGAGAGAGGGCATGCCTAGTGTGTGTGTGAGAGAGAGAGGGCATGCCTAGTGTGTGTGTGAGAGAGAGAGGGCATGCCTAGTGTGTGTGAGAGAGAGAGGGCATGCCTAGTGTGTGTGTGAGAGAGAGAGGGCATGCCTAGTGTGTGTGTGAGAGAGAGAGGGCATGCCTAGTGTGTGTGTGAGAGAGAGGGCATGCCTAGTGTGTGTGAGAGAGAGGGCATGCCTAGTGTGTGTGTGAGAGAGAGGGCATGCCTAGTGTGTGTGTGAGAGAGAGGGCATGCCTAGTGTGTGTGTGAGAGAGAGGGCATGCCTAGTGTGTGTGAGAGAGAGAGAGGGCATGCCTAGTGTGTGTGAGAGAGAGAGGGCATGCCTAGTGTGTGTGAGAGAGAGAGAGGGCATGCCTAGTGTGTGTGAGAGAGAGAGAGGGCATGCCTAGTGTGTGTGAGAGAGAGAGAGGGCATGCCTAGTGTGTGTGAGAGAGAGAGAGGGCATGCCTAGTGTGTGTGAGTGAGAGAGGGCATGCTTAGTGTGTGTGAGAGAGAGGGCATGCCTAGTGTGTGTGTGTGTGAGAGAGGGCATGCCAAGTGTGTGTGAGAGAGGGCATGCCAAGTGTGTGTGTGTGTGTGTGTGAGAGAGAGAGTTTTTATTGCTGCATTGAGAGTTCCACTGTGTTTTAACTGCTTCATTATTGTTCTACTGTGTGATGCTTATCAACCCTGAATATTCTGTTCAAGTTGTGAGTTGTGTGTGGCTGTAAATGACTGTATTAACAGTTGCTGGTGCTAAAGCATGTAGCTTTTTATAGCTGCCTGTCTGCATGTGTTGAATAACTGTCTTTCCACTCTATATTGTCTCCTCCGGTACCCTCCCCCCACACCTCTCTCTTTTCCCCTCTTCTGTTTCTGCCACTAACAGCAGCTTAACTACCAGTGGCAAAAGACAGGACAGTTCTTCCTTAATGCTATCACCTATAACCTGGCCTGGGACCCACAAGGTAACGCCTCCTAACTGACTGTTGTGTGTGAGTGTCTGTGTCTGCGTGTACAGGACGTATCTGTTTGTAACTGTGACATATATATTCAAATTGTATTTGTCACATGCGCCGAGCATTTCTGTGAAATGCTTACTTACAAGCCCTTAACCAACAATGCAGTTTAAAGAAAAATAAGAGTTAAGAAATTTACTAAATTAACTAAAGTCAAAATAAATAAATAATAATGAGGCCATATACAGGGGGTACCGGTTTAACCATGTGTATGTGTCCTGTAGGGAACCGTATTCTGGCAGCTACAGAGCGCCTGCAGCTGTGGGCCCCTCCGTCAGCAGACACACTGATAGAGGAGGAAGATGGACCCATGACCGATGACAAACCTCACCCTGTCCTCAACGACTGGAAGTGTGTCTGGCAGTGCAAGTGAGTGACAGGAGCGCTCTGTGTGTGTGGTGCTTTTCAAGTGTTTAGTGGACATCAGGCCTGTAGATCGTCAGAGCTCTTTAAAGGTAGTCTCAGCAATATAGATATGTGGGGCGGCAGGTATCCTAGTTGTTAGTGCGTTGGGCCTGTTAGATCGAATCCCCGAGCTGACAAGGTAAAAATCGGTTGTTCTGCCCCTGAACAAGGCAGTTAACCCACTGTTCCCCGGTAGGCCGTCATTGTAATTAAGAATTTGTTGTTAACTAAATTTGTTCTTTACATACTCTTAGGTTGGAGTCATTAAAACTCGTTTTTCAACCACTCCACAAATTTCATATTAACAAACTACAGTTTTGGCAAGTCGGTCTACTTTGTACATGACACAAGTAATTTTCCCAACAATTGTTTACAGACAAATTATTTCACTTATAATTCACTGTATCACAATTCCAGTGGGTCAGAAGTTTACATACACTAAGTAGACTGCCTTTAAACAGCTTGGAAAATTCCAAGCTTCTGATAGGCTAATTGACATAATTTGAGTCAATTGGAGGTGTACCTGTGGATGTATTTTAAGGCCTACCTTCAAACTCAGTGCCTCTTTGCTTGACATCATGGGAAAATCAAAAGAAATCAGCCAAGACTTCAGAAAAAGAATTGTAGACCTCCACAAGTCTGGTTCATCCTTGGAGTAATTTCCAAACGCCTGAAGGTACCACGTTCATCTGTACAAACAATATTACGCAAGTATAAACACCATGGGACCACGCAGCCGTCATACCGCTCAGGAAGGAGACGCATTCTGTATCCTAGAGATGAATGTCCTTTGTGCGAAAAGTGCAAATCAATCCCAGAACAACAGCAAAGGACCTTGTGAAGATGCTGGAGGAAACACGTACAAAATTGTCTATATCCACAGTAAAACACGTCCTATATTGACATAACCTGAAAGGCCGCTCAGCAAGGAAGAAGCCACTGCTCCAAAACCACCGTAAAATAGCCAGACTACGGTTTGGAACTGCACATGGGGACAAAGATCATACGTTTTGGAGAAATGTTCTCTGGTCTAATGAAACAAAAATTTTACTGTTTGGCCATAATGACCATCGTTATGTTTTGAGGAAAAAGGGGGAGGCTTGCAAGCCGAAGAGTACCATCCCAACCGTGAAGCACGGGGGTGGCAGCATCATGTTGTGGGGGTGCTTTGCTGCAGGAGAGACTTGTGCACTTCACAAAATAGATGGCATCATGAGGAAGGAAGGTGATGTGGATATATTGAAGCAACATCTCAAGACATCAGTCAGGAAGTTAAAGCTTGGTCGCAAATGGGTCTTCCAAATAGACAATGACCCCAGGCATACTTCCAAAGTTGTGGCAAAATGGCTTAAGGACAACAAAGTCAAGGTATTGGAGTGGCCATCACAAAGCCCTAACCTCAATCCTATAGAAAATGTTTGGGCAGAACTGAAAAAGCGTGTGTGAGCAAAGAGGCCTACAAACCTGACTCGGTTACACCAGCTCTGTCAGGAGGAATGGGCCACAGTTCACCCAGTTTATTGTGGGATGCTTGTGGAAGGCTACCAGCAACATGACCTAGATGACATATCAGGCCTGTAGATTGTTAGAGGTCTTTAAAGGTAGTCTCAGCAATATGACTTAGATGCAGAAAGTAAACAGCATAGTGGGTAAATGCAGAAGTCACTCCGCCATTTCCTGGTCGCTAAAATTCTAATAGTTTGCCTAAATTCAGTTTGTGACAAAACAAGCAAGTATAGTGTCGAATCATTGTACCATCTAAACAGCTGTGAAATATATTTTCTATAACCAAAGATATTGTATTTTCAGCTGTTTGAAGCTGGTTTACAACACTGTAAGTGAAAGACCCCAAAACAAAACTTAAGCACATGAAGCATAGAAATACCGCATATAGAACAGATCTACCATTTCTTACTTGCTTTCAATGAGAATTACATATCTATAACTCACATTTCTATGTGAATTTAGTGGGTTCACCCAGCAAGTTACGTATTGCAGTTTTAAAGGTAGACTCAGCGAAATGATGTAGATGCAGAAAGTTAACGGTATAATGGGTACATTTCTGCAGTGACTGCGCGTGGCAACGTCATTTAGCTGAGTCTACCTTTAAAGCAGGGAGATGTTTGACACATAAACAGCGATAAGCAGCTGATACTGTCGTGGAAAAAATGATCTTCAAATTATGACACTCATACAAGAAACTTGTGAATTCAATAAGACCTTTAATTCAGAGTAATCAAAGGTTGAGCCGTGACCCGGATCACAGCTGACTCTGTGTCTCAGAGCACAGCCTTTATAGTGTTTTCCTTACATTCCATACATAGACCCCTCCCCCAAGCTTTACAGCTTCCCATATGTCCTGTTTCAATAGGGGTCTTTGTTATATAGTCTTCTGGCATCCTGCTTTTCCTCAGATCTGTTAATCAGTCCCAAATGGCCCTCTGCTGACCTTTTTATCCTCAGGTCTGTTATTCAACTATTCAGCCTTAGCCACCTTCCTGAGTTCATCAGATACTCCGCTTCAACAAATCCTATACATTATGTATGTCTTTCTGTCTTACTACTTCAAAGTGATCAATCAGAATACTGAAAATGTAATAACTGTAGTGAGTTAATCTACCACAACAACTATCTAAGTTATCTTGCATGCTTATTTTAGCACTTAAGCCTCATTATCAATATTATCATGTTGTCTGCTATCACATAGTACATTAATTAAATTAATCAATGTGTCTTAGCCATGTTTTTACTACCACAATACTGACTCAGCATGTTGGTGTGTGACTGTCCTGGAATGGGGAAGTGTGAGTGTGAAAGCGTTTCCCAACACGTAATGTCAGTCAGTCCGTGTACTAAAAGCACCCAGTCAGAGTTCCAACTCCTAGTCTGTGGTTGGTGTTTGTGTTGGCTGTACTCTCCTCGCCTAGTGTTCTGGAACTGTCTCACTATGTCTATATCCTTTTAACTAGGTCTCATTGTGGTTCAATGTACAGGTAACGGTCAAAATTAAACAAACACTTGAGTAAATGAGGGATACAAAGTAAATTGAAAGCAGGTGCTTCCACACAGGTGTGGTTTCTTGAGTTAATTAAGCAATTAACATCCCATCATGCTTACGGTCATGTATAAAAATGCTGGGGAGAATGTATTTGGGCTATGCCCCCATTAGATGACAATAACTCCATCCACAGGGCACAAGTGGTCACTGAATGGTTTGGTCACTGAATGGTTTGGTCACTGAATGGTATGATGAGCATGAAAACGATGTAAACCATATGTCATGGCCGTCTCAGTCACCAGATCTCAACCCAATTGAACACTTATGGGAGATTCTGGATCAGTGCCTGAGACAGCGTTTTACACCACCATCAACAAAACACCAAATGATGGAATTGTACATAAACTTTCAACGTTAAAATCAAGTTATGTATTGAAAAACTGGAAAATGGGGAACCACCTTTTTGAGGTAAAAAACTTGCTGTTTTCCTGAGTTTCCCATAGAGAAGTGAAAGCAGCTGAACTGTCGCTCTCTATTTCTCTGTCTATCTGTCTCTCCCCCTCTCCAGGACTGCAATGTCTGTTCACATCACCAAGTGGTCTCCCGATGGGGAATACTTTGCAACAGCCGGCAAGGTATACTCACTTGAGGCTAACATTTTACAGGCCATATCTTGTTTCCATATACTGTCAATATCCCAATCATGTCATAAATGTTTTCTACTTACTCTTGTTGATTCTCCTGTAACACCTGTAGAGTAATACACACGTAGTAACGTGGCATCTAGACTGTGATCGCTTATTCAGGATCAAGTGTAGCCATTGTGCTATGTACTGCACTAACCATTGTGTGTGTTGTGCCTGTGTGTGTCTGTCTGTCTCACTTGTGTGTTTCTCTGTCCAGGATGACTGTCTGTTGAAGGTGTGGTACCCCACCACTGGGTGGCGCTCTGCTGTGGTTCTCCCAGACCTCCCAGATAAGAAAGGTCCTCAGGTCCACTTCTCCTTCATATACCTGGCCCACCCCCGCTCTGTCACCGGCCTGTCCTGGAGGAAGACCAGCAAATACATGCCCAAGTAAGAACACACACACACACACAGGACCAAACACAGAAATGCATGCGCACACACATTTTAAATGGGGAAAAAAAATAAGTCAAGCTGATTGTATATTCTAATCTGATTTTGGGCCTTACTAAACTGCCAATCATCAATATAAAATGATGTTCTGTGTGTCTCTCTCATTCTCCCTCTCTCTCTGTCTTCCACCCACCCCTCCCTTTCTCTCCCTCTCCTTCTTGCTCCTCCTCTTTGCTCTCCAGGGGTAGCGTGTGTAACGTGTTGTTGACGTCGTGTGAGGACGGTGTGTGTAGGTTGTGGTCTGAGACGGTGCTGCCAGAGGACAGTATCCTGGGTGGTCAGATCACTGAGAACACATACAGCTCCAGCCTGCCAGGCCTGGGGGGCAAGGACAAGATACAGCACGCTCTGGAGGTAGACAACACAGTACACACACACACACACACACAGGCACGCCAAACACACCCGCAAACACACACACACACGCACGCCAAACACATCCGCAAACACACACACAGGCACGCCAAACACACTCGCAAACACACACACACACAGCCACGCCAAACACACCCGCAATCACACACACACACAGGCACGCCAAACACCCGCAAACGCACACACAAAATGTGTTCTTGAAACAAACTTTGTAGTTGTCATTTTGAATGTACACTTTATTAGTTAGTCATTTTAAAAAGGCACAGAGATATAGAACAGATTGATAATGTTGGATTCTAGCTTGAAATATACTTATTCATGTTAACATATGAGAACTTATTGATGACTACGTCTATATTGAATGTATATGTATAGTGAATGTATATGTATAGTGAATGTATATGTATAATGAATGTATAATGAATGTATATGCACAGTGAATGTATATGCACGGTGAATGTATATGTATAATGAATGTACGATGAATGTATATGCACGATGAATGTATATGTATAGTGAATGTATATGTATAGTGAATGTATATGTATAGTGAATGTATATGTCTAGTGAATGTATATGTATAGTGAATGTATATGCACGGTGAATGTATATGTATAGTGAATGTATATGTATAATGAATGTATAATGAATGTATATGCACAGTGAATGTATATGCACAGTGAATGTATATGTATAATGAATGTATAATGAATGTATATGCACAGTGAATGTATATGCACGGTGAATGTATATGTATAATGAATGTACGATGAATGTATATGCACGATGAATGTATATGTATAGTGAATGTATATGTATAATGAATGTATATGCACAGTGAATGTATATGCACGGTGAATGTATATGTATAATGAATGTACGATGAATGTATATGCACGATGAATGTATATGTATAGTGAATGTATATGTGTAGTGAATGTGTATGTATAATGACTGTATATGTACAATGAATGTATATGTATAGTGAATGTATATGTGTAGTGAATGTGTATGTATAATGACTGTATATGTACAATGAATGTATATGTATAGTGAATGTATATGTATAGTGAATGTATATGTATAATGACTGTATATGTACAATGAATGTATATGTATAGTGAATGTATATGTACAATCATCAAATCAAATTTACTTATAAAGCCCTTCTTACATCAACTGATGTCACAGAGTGCTGTACAGAAACCCAGCCTAAAACCCCAAACAGCAAGCAATGCAGGTGTAGAATCACGGTGGTTAGGAAAAACTCCCTAGAAAGGCCAGAACCTAGGAAGAAACCTAGAGAGGAACCAGGCTGTGAGGGGTGGCCAGTCCTCTTCTGGCGGTGCCGGGTGCAGATAACAGAACATGGACAAGATTTTAAAATGTTCATAGAACAGGCAGAACAGTTGAAACTGGAGAAGCAGCACGGCCAGGTGGACTGGGGACATCAAGGAGTCATCAGGCCAGGTAGGCCTTGAGGAATGGTCCTAATGCTCAGGTCCTCCGAGAGAGAGAAGGAGAGAGAGAGAAAAACAGATAATTAGAGAGAGCATACTTAAATTCACACAGGACACCGGATAAGAGAGGAGAAATACTCCAGATATAACAGACTGACCCTAGCCCCCCGACACATAAACTACTGCAGCTTAAATACTGGAGGCTGAGACAGGAGGGGTCGGGAGACACTGTGGCCCCGTCCGACGATACCCCCGGACAGGGCCAAACAGGCAGGATATAACCCCACCCACTCTGCCGAAGCACAGCCCCCACACCACTAGTGCAATGAATGTATAATGACTGTATATGTATAGTGAATGTATATGTATAGTGAATGTATGTATAATGACTGTATATGTATAATGAATGTATATGTATAGTGACTGTATATGTATAGTGAATGTATATGTATAGTGAATGTATGTATAATGACTGTATATGTATAGTGACTGTATATGTATAGTGAATGTATGTATAATGACTGTATATGTATAATGAATGTATATGTATAGTGACTGTATATGTATAGTGAATGTATGTATAATGACTGTATATGTATAATGAATGTATATGTATAGTGACTGTATATGTATAGTGAATGTATATGTATAGTGAATGTATGTATAATGACTGTATATGTATAGTGACTGTATATGTATAGTGAATGTATATGTATAGTGAATGTATGTATAATGACTGTATATGTATAATGAATGTATATGTATAGTGACTGTATATGTATAGGGAATGTATGTATGACTGTATATGTACAATTAATGTATATGTACAATTAATGTATATGTATAATGACTGTATATGTATAATGACTGTATATGTATAATGACTGTATATGTATAGTGAATGTATGTATAATGACTGTATTTGTACAATGAATGTATATGTATAGTTACTGTATATGTATAGGGACTGTATATGTATAGGGACTGTATATGTATAGGGACTGTATATGTATAGGGACTGTATATGTATAGTTACTGTATATGTATAGTTACTGTATATGTTGGGGTCAGTGGAAGGTGGATAAGAACTAGGTGTATGGAAAGTTACTGAGTGAGACAAGAGGAGGAGGCAGGAAGTTTACATTCTGTCTAACATGTTATTGTTAAATCTCATGGATCCTATGGAGGGAGGCAAAGGGCAACAGTCTGGTTTCAGGCCCTGATAAGGTAGGACAGCCGTGGAGGAGTGAGGAATTCAGCCCGAGGTCAGGTCAGATGAGGTGACAAGGAACAGTCCTATTACACACATTGACTACAACAATAAGAGGAACCAATTCAGTTCCTGACTAGCAACAGAGATGGATTGTCTGTCTAGATGTCAAGGAGATGTCTCCTCCTAGTAGGAGGGTATAAATATATGGGCTTGGTAAACATGTCTTTGTCTTTGCAGCTGTAATTCGTTTGAGTTTGTACTCAGTTTTAGAACCGAACAGTATGAAGGGATTCAATAACATCACGCTTCTCTTCTCTCTTCCTGTCCCGCCCCCTGCCCTCTCATTGGTCCTCCCCGTGCCTGTCCTGTCCTCTCATTGGCTAGTCGATGAGCCACCTGAAGCACCTGCGTCGTGGTCGTCGGAGGTCGTCTGCCCTGGTGTCTCACACTGAGCTGCTGCCGTCTCAGATGGGGACCCACGAGAGACACACACACCGCCACATCTCTCACCACGCTAACGCTCTCTGTCACTTCCACATCTCTGCCAGCATCAACCCTGCCACGGGTACGTAGCACGCACATACATCACACACACACACACACTGCATCAGACATAGAGTTTAAGTCGGAAGTTTACATACACTTAGGGGTTGGAGTCATTAAAACTCGTTTTTTCAACCCCTCCACAAATTTCTTGTTAAACAAACTATAGTTTTGGCAAGTGGTTTAGGACATCTACTTTGTGCATGACACAAGTAATTTTTCCATCAATTGTTTACAGACAGATTATTTCACTTATAACTCACTGTATCACAATTCCAGTGGGTCAGAAGTTTACATACACTAAGTTGACTGTGCCTTTAAACAGCTTGGAAAATTCCAGAAAATGATGTCATGGCTTTAGAAGCTTCTGATAGGCTAATTGACATAATTTGAGTCAATTGAAGGTGTACCTGTGGATGTATTTCAAGGCCTACCTTCAAACTCAGTGCCTCTTTGCTTGACATCATGGGAAAATCTAAAGAAAGCAGCCAAGACTTCAGAAAAAAAAAATGTAGACCTCCACAAGTCTGGTTTATCCTTGGGAGCAAATTCCAAATGCCTGAAGGTACCACGTTCATCTGTACAAACAATAGTACGCAAGTATAAACACCATGGGACCACGCAGCCGTCACACCGCTCAGGAAGGAGACGCGTTCTGTCTCCTAGAGATGAATGTACTTGGTGGGAAAAGTGCAAATCAATCCCAGAACAACAGCAAAGGACCTTGTGTAGATGCTGGAGGAAACAGGTACAAAATTGTCTATATCCACAGTAAAACACGTCCTATATTGACCTAACCTGAAAGGCCGCTCAGCAAGGAAGAAGCCACTGCTCCAAAACCGCCATATAAAAAAGCCAACTGCACATGGGGACAAAGATTGTACTTTTTGGAGAAATGTCCTCTGGTCTGATAAAACAGAAATAGAACTGTTTGGCCATAATGACCATCGTTATGTATGGAGGAAAAAGGGGGAGGCTTGCGAGCCAAAGAACACCATCCCAACCGTGAAACACGGGGGTGGCAGCATCATGTTGTGTGGGTGTTTTGCTGCAGGAGGGACTGGTGCACTTCACAAAATAGATGGCATCATGAGGAAGGAAAATTATATGGATATTGAAGCAACATCTCAAGACATCAGTCAGGAAGTTAAATCTTGGTCGCAAATGGGTCTTCCAAATGGACAATTACCAAAGCATACTTCCAAAGTTGTGGCAAAATGGCTTAAGGACAACAAAGTCAAGGTATTGGAGTGGCCATCACAAAGCCCTGACCTCAATCCTATAGAAAATTTGTGGGCAGAACTGAAAAAGCATGTGCGAGCAAGGAGGCCTACAAATCTGACTCAGTTACACCAGCTCTGTCAGGAGGAATGGGAATGGGTACCCAAAACGTTTGACCCAAGTTAAACAATTTAAAGGCAATGCTACCAAATACTAATTGAGTGTATGTAAACTTCTGACCCACTGTGAATGTGATGAAAGAAGCACAAGCTGAAATAATTCATTCTTTCTACTATTATTCTGACATTTGACATTCTTAAAATAAAGTGGTGATCCTAACTGACCTAAGACAGGGAATTTTTACTAGGATTAAATATAAGGAATTGTGAAAAACTGAGTTTAAATGTATTTGGCTAAGGTGTATGTAATCTTCCGACTTCAACTGTACATATATATATATATACACACACACACACACACACTGCATCAGACATACATATACGTACAGCTGCACATACAATCTCTCCGCCTCAGGAACACATGAGCTTGCACACACACACACACACACACACACACACACATACACACACACACTGAACTAGCAACATCAGCCTTAGCTTGTTCCGATATTCCTCCCACATGCATAGTAATATACTGTTCCCGCCCGTTTCCTCTCTCTTTCCCCCCAGACATCCCAGCGGTGCTAGCGGAGTCTGCAGTGTTTACTCCGGAGGACGGGAGTGGAGGAGGAGGGTTTGTGGTCCACTGGCTCAACAACAAGGACCTGTCCTTCACCACCTCCATGGACCTGTTCATGCTGCAGCTCCGCAAGCTCTCAGAACAGCAGCTGGACCAAGCCACTGATGACGCCCTCGACCAGAACGGCTCCCCCATGAAGTTTGACTTTGGTACGCTCTGTTTCAGAAACCTTCAGATCTACATGCTGTTTTGAGTTATATATATATATATATATATATATATATATATATATATATATATATATATATATATGTATGTATGTATGTGTGTAGTTGACCCAGTACAAAACCGTTGTAGAGTCGTGAAATACATCTGGGATATCAGTCTGTTCCAAGGTATTCTATACACACTGACATATCCTCCCCTGTCCGTGTCTACCTCTCTCTCTGCAGACCTAGATGAGATGTCAGAGAAGGGTTCATCAGAGCATGGTGAGGAGGGGGAGGGTGGTGAGGGCAGCACCAAGGCGTCGTCCCCAGGCTCCAGTAGCTCAGTGCCCCTGCCCTCCATGTTGCTGGAGAGGAAGATGGAGGCGTTAACTCTGGAGTGGAATAAGAGTCCTGACATGCTGTTTACCATCCACCCCACCGACGGGTCCTTCCTGGTCTGGCACGTCAAATACCTGGACGAGTACATCCAGGGGATCTTCAGACAGGTGCAGGTAAGAGGAGACTGCACATGCAGCAACACACGCATGAACAAACACACGTATTGTACACGGACACACACCTACCAGCACTATCCCCACTCAAGAGGAAGCAGAATAATACTCGGACTATTCTCTCTCTCTCGCCCCTCCCTCCGCATCCCTTTTTCTCCAGGTGTCGTTCTCGTCCCGTATCCCGGTGGCGTTCCCTACAGGCGACGCCAACTCCCTGAGTAAGAACATTCTGATGTATGCCTGCTCCTTCTCCAACATGGATAGCTCCAACGCCGGGGGGGACCAGGGGAGGAGGGCCCGCCGGTTGCCCCGTTCTGCCTCTGCTGGGCTGGGTTCCTCAGCCCTCAGCCTCTCTCTGGGCCAAGCTCCAGGCATCGGCCCTGCGGTCATGATGGTGTCCAAACATGTGGACGGGTCTCTCAATCAGGTCAGAGGGAGAGGCAGGCTGTGGCTGTGTCCCAAACCCACCTATTCCCTATGTAGTGCACTCATTTTGATCAGGGCTCCTAAAAGTATTGAGGTCCTTACATTCATGCTTAAAAGACAAACTACAACAGTTTAAAGTAAAAAAGCAAAACTCCCTCTAATAATGTCATACTCTATGATAAATAATGTATAATAAACTTGTGTATAGACATTAAGTTTTCCTTTCAATCTGTTTCCCTCTCTAGTGGGCGGTGACGTTCGCCGGGCGCTCGGCGTTCTCCAACGTTCTAACCGTGTCTCATACGTTCCGTTACTGCGGTCACCGGTTCCACCTCAACGACCAGGCGTGTCACACCGTCCTCCCCCTACTGCTGACCTCCTCCCACCACAACGCTCTCCTCACCCCCCCCTCTGCCCCCGGCAGCATCGACCTCGACCAGCCACCCACACACACACCTCCCTCCAGAGGACGCCGCAGGTAGGGAGGAAGGGAGTGTGTGTGTGTCATAGGAGGAAGCAACGAGGACATTCTAGGACCCTCGATGTCTAGAAAGTGTGTGTGTGTTTACAAAATGCTTGTGTGTGTGTAATATAAACTCTGTCTTTGACAATCTGTAGTGTGTGTGTGTGTGTGTGTGTGTGTGTGTGACAAACACATTTTTCAGACAAACTCATTATCCAGAGAGACTTAACGTTACAGTAGTGAAATGCATACTTTGTCGTACTTGTCCCCCGTGGGAATTGAACCCACAACCCTGGTGTTGTAAGCGCCATGCTCTACCAACTGAGCCACACACTGTGACAAACTCTGTGTGATCCCCCAGGAAGCAGCTGCGTAACGCGGCCACAAGGACGTTCCATGACCCGAACGCCATCTACAGTGAGCTGATTCTGTGGAGGGTGGACCACATAGGACCCCTGTCCTGCACTGGAGGGGTGTCAGAGCTGGCCCGAATCAACTCCCTACACACATCAGCCTTCTCCAATGTAGCATGGCTGCCTACGCTGGTACCCAGCTCTGTGCTAGGTTAGCACACACACACACACACACACACAGGAATCCATGCACACAGAGGAACGCAGGCGCACACACACACATACTCTGCAATACAAAACCCATTTCTAGAGTGTTCTGAAGCGTATTGTTGGAGAGTGTATATAATGTATAACTGGTGTTCATGTGTGTATCACATGTTCAGACAAGGTACTGGTGATGTACTCAGTGATTGTCAAGGGATGGTTTGGCGACACCTGTAGGGCTTCAAGTTGAAGTTGCAATTTTATTGTAACTACATGCAAAACCTTACTCAGAGCACTCACATTTAAAACAAAATCTCTCTCCCCTCTATCTTCCCTAGGTACGTACTGTAACAGTTCCAGTGCGTGCTTCGTAGCGTCAGACGGTAAGAACTTGCGTCTCTACCAGGCTGTGGTGGACGCCAGGAAACTACTGGACGAACTGTCAGACCCTGAGACCTCAGTAAGTAAACACAGAGACAGCCACACAGACGCATGCGCACGCACACACACGTACAGATGCCCTCAGTCAGATTAACAATGAAATTCTGAGACTGAAGGGACCCTAACTTTAAAGCTTTAATGTAGCTGGTTAAAGACGCTCTCTGTGTCTCTCTCTGTGTCTCTCTCTCTGTGTCTCTCTCTCTGTGTCTCTCTCTCTGTGTCTCTCTCTCTGTGTCTCTCTCTCTGTGTCTCTCTCTCTGTCTCTCTCTCCATAGAAACTAGTAGGAGAGGTATTTAACATAGTGAGCCAGCAGTCGACAGCCAGACCAGGCTGCATCATAGAACTAGATGTCATCACTAACCAGGTAAGAAATACCTATCTGACTGTCTCTTTATCTAAGCAATAAGGCAAATCAAATGTTATTTGTCACATGTGCCGAATACAACAGGTCTAGACCGTACAGTGAAATGCTTACTTACAAGCCCTTAACCACATCTGTCTCTTTATCTAAGCAGTAAGTCAAGAGACCATGCTATATCATTCATCTAGTCACAGGTTGAACATGGTGGTGTTCAGCTCAGCGGACGTATTTTACCTAACATAGAGATATATATATGTGGTAGTTTATCAAAATGTGATTTGTTTTTCAATTGTTTGTGGGTCTTTGTAATCTGAGGGAAATATGTCCCTCTCTCTGTCTCTCTCTCTGTCTCTCTCTCTCTCTCTAGTGTGGATCGACCACCCAGCTCCTTCATGTCTTCCAGGAGGACTTTATTTTGGGGTATAAACCTCAGGAGGACCCAGAGCTCTACACTTCATCCTACCCTTCTACTGAGGGTACTGGAGGGAGGGAGGGAGAATTGAAAAAGGATGGACAGAAGGATGAATTATGAATTGGTTAATGTATGAATGACATGATTAGCCTCAGGAGGACCCAGAGATCTAAACACTGGCCTTCCTTCAACTCATGATGGGATGGACGGACGGACGGATGGATGGATGGATGACTGAACTGAAGAACTTCTAAAAACGTTGTTGTGTTTCTCTCTCCTCTCCAGAGTACCACCCTACTCCGTTCTCTGAGAAGTTCTTCCTGGTTGTCATAGAGAAGGACCTGAACATGAACTCTGTGCTACAGATGTGGCACCTGCACCTACAGTCCGTGCAGGCCTGTGTGGGTGAGTACCTAACCACAACCTAACCTAGGCCTGTGTGGGTGAGTACCTAACCACAACCCACCCTAACCACAACCTAACCTAGGCCTGTGTGGGTGAGTACCTAACCACAACCCAACCCAACCTAACCACAACCTAACCTAGGCCTGTGTGGGTGAGTACCTAACCACAACCCACCACAACCTAACCTAGGCCTGTGTGGGTGAGTACCTAACCACAACCCAACCTAACCTAGGCCTGTGTGGGTGAGTACCTAACCACAACCCAACCTAACCACAACCTAACCTAGGCCTGTGTGGGTGAGTACCTAACCACAACCCACCCTAACCACAACCTAACCTAGGCCTGTGTGGGTGAGTACCTAACCACAACCTAACCTAGGCCTGTGTGGGTGAGTACCTAACCACAACCCACCCTAACCACAACCTAACCTAGGCCTGTGTGGGTGAGTACCTAACCCCAACCCAACCTAACCACAACCTAACCTAGGCCTGTGTGGGTGAGTACCTAACCACAACCCACCACAACCTAACCTAGGCCTGTGTGGGTGAGTACCTAACCACAACCCAACCTAACCTAGGCCTGTGTGGGTGAGTACCTAACCACAACCCAACCTAACCACAACCTAACCTAGGCCTGTGTGGGTGAGTACCTAACCACAACCCACCCTAACCACAACCTAACCTAGGCCTGTGTGGGTGAGTACCTAACCACAACCCAACCTAACCACAACCTAACCTAGGCCTGTGTGGGTGAGTACCTAACCACAACCCACCCTAACCACAACCTAACCTAGGCCTGTGTGGGTGTGTACCTAACCACAACCTAACCTAGGCCTGTGTGGGTGAGTACCTAACCACAACTCAACCTAACCTAGGCCTGTGTGGGTGAGTACCTAACCACAACCTAACCTAGGGCTGTGTGGGTGAGTACCTAACCCTGACCCAACCTAACCACAACCTAACCTAGGCCTGTGTGGGTGAGTACCTAACCACAATCCTGACCCAACCTAACCACCACCTAACCTAGGCCTGTGTGGGTGTGTACCTAACCACAACCTAACCTAGGCCTGTGTGGGTGAGTACCTAACCACAACTCAACCTAACCTAGGCCTGTGTGGGTGAGTACCTAACCACAACCTAACCTAGGGCTGTGTGGGTGAGTACCTAACCCTGACCCAACCTAACCACAACCTAACCTAGGCCTGTGTGGGTGAGTACCTAACCACAATCCTGACCCAAACTAACCACAACCCAACCTAAACACAACCTAACCTAGGCCTGTGTGGGTGAGTACCTGACCCAACCTAACCACACAACAACCCAACCTAACCACAACCTAACCTAGGCCTGTGTGGGTGAGTAGACTACAATACAATACAGTAAAGACTACAGACTACAGTATAATAGAGTAATGTACAGTAGACCCCAGTATAATGGAATACAGTAGACCGCGGTATAAGAGAGTACAGTAGACCGCCGTATAAGAGTACAGTAAACCACGGTATAAGAGAGTACAGTATACCGCGGTGTAAGAGAGTACAGTGGACCCCGGTATAAGAGAGCACAGTGGACCCCGGTATAAGAGAGTACAGTGGACCCCGGTATGAGAGTACAGTACAGTGGACCCCGGTATGAGAGTACAGTACAGTGGACCCCGGTATGAGAGTACAGTGGACCCCGGTATGAGAGTACAGTGGACCCCGGTATGAGAGAGTACAGTGGACCCCGGTATGAGAGAGTACAGTGGACCCCGGTATGAGAGTGTACAGTGGACCCCGGTATGAGAGTGTACAGTGGACCCCGGTATGAGAGAGTACAGTGGACCCCGGTATGAGAGAGTACAGTGGACCCCGGTATGAGAGAGTACAGTGGACCCCGGTATAAGAGAGTACAGTGGACCCCGGTAAAATAGAGTACAGTGGACCCCGGTATAAGAGTACAGTGGATAACGTTTTGGACAATACTGTTTTTCCTCTGTTGAGATGACTAAATGAACAGAAAAGTCTCTCTGTCTCTCTGTCTGTGTGTGTTCAGATGATCCGGTCCCAGAGCGGTCGTACCAGTCTCAGCTGACGATCCCGTTCCAACAGAGTACAGCTGACACGTCCTCCTCCCCTCTCCCCCGCTCAGCCTCCACAGCTAACCTACAGTCAGCCAGCAAACTGATCCTCAACTCCAAGCTGGTCTGTAGCCACCGACTGGACCTGCCTATTGGGGTGGAGGTGACCAGGGCTACACCCTCCGCAGGTTCGGATGGATATGCGCACACACATACACACATACATACATAAACCCGCCACAGGTAGACTAATACTTTACTTTTAGATATTTGTAAAAACAGTCAAAATGTAATATATTCCAAAATAAAAGTTTTAAAACGAACAGCACATTATAGTAAATTTAAATGCCTCCGAAGACTGGATCCTAACAATATAATCTACCGTTGTCCTCCATGTCTCTGTCTGTCTTCAAGTCATCTGAGTTAGTCTGATTCTTTTGTAACAGTTATTCTATGCTGTCTTGCTCTGTCTCTCCCTCTCTCTCCAGGTCACCTGAGTTCGTCGTCCATCTACCCTGTGTGTCTGGCCCCCTACCTGATCGTCACCACCTGCTCTGACTCCCGCGTCCGTTTCTGGCGCTGCTCTGTGGAGGGGGGAGAGACAGCCCTGGGGTGTGAGGAGAGGGAGAGCAGGGTCTATCACTGGGAGCCTTGGGCTCTCCTCAACGAGGAGGAGGATAACAACAGTGCTGTGTGTGTCCCGGGACGCCCTGTAGCCGTGTCATGTTCCTACACTGGACGACTGGCTGTCTCCTTCAAACAGCCCGGCCCGGACACATCCCGGGACAGGTAGGAGAGGACGTCTACTGTACGCTCCACTCATGGAAATGGCTACTTGGATTAGTGCATATTCTGTTTAACTGTCTGAATTCAAACACATTGCTTTCAATTTCTGGCCCTGAGGAATGTAAACAAATCCAGTATAATGTTTCTCAGGGTCATTTTGTAGAAGGTTTTACCTGAAGTGATTGTGCTTCTGTCTCTAGATATGGTTTTGGATGAGAACATCTGATGACTAAAATGTACATTTTCCCTCAGACATTTAGTCTTTTTGCATTTAACCTGCCTGTTTAACCTGCCTGTCTCCAGAGCCATGGTCCAGCAGGGGACTTCTCCATGCACGTGTCCATCTTTGAGTGTGAGTCTACGGGGGGGTCAGAGTGGGTGTTGGAGCAGACCCTCCACCTGGATGACTTCACCAGGCCCTCCTCTACCCTGGACCCCGGAGTCAGTGTAGACTCCAACCTCTTTGTGTACAGCAGGTACTGGTGGGCTGTGTGAGTGTGTGTTTGTGTCTGCCGGTGTGTGCATGTCTCTAAAATGACTAACCCCCCCTCTCTCTAGGTCTGACCTGTACATGAGTCGCGACCACCACTCTCCCAACATCAAACACTACGTCCACCTGGACTGGCTGTCCAAAGAGGACGGGTCTCATATCCTCACGGTGGGGGTGGGATCCAATATCCTCATGTACGGTCGCATCTCGGGTGTGGTCAATGAACAGACCGCGAGCAAGGATGGGGTGGCGATCATCACCCTACCTCTAGGGGGCAGCATCAAACAGGTACACACACACACCCCAAAGTCAGGATCAAACTGGTACACGCTCACACACATATATATATATATATATATACACACACACACACACACACACACACACACACACACACCCCCAAAGTCAGGATCAAACTGGTACTTCCATAACCTACACTACCTTGTGTTCTTCACACATCTAGTCTACTGTGTACTGCTGTTTGTTAGTATGCGGGTCTGTCTTTATGTGTTGTGTATGCTGCTAAGTGACTTGCCTCTTTGAGGACATTCAAGTTTTCAAGTGTGCGTCCCAAATGGTTTCCTTGCTAGTCAGACTCCTTGCTTCTGGCCAAACGCCACGCCCATGGACATTAGTTTCTTCTCCGCAATGAGTCCGGATCTGAGTCCCTGACCCTTCACCGAATGCGAACACTGATTGGTCCAGAAAGCGATTGGTATTCCACCAGAGCTAGAACTCAAGTGTGTAAAGCGGTGGTTTGAAAATGTGTAATTGGCTTTGATACTCTGATTGGTTTGCCCCTCGTGCCCATCCTCACAACAAACAACTTCAATGTTGTCAGTCTCAGACTAAAGTACTGTATGTAGTGAACGAGAATTTAGGATGAGACTGCTCTGGCTTCCCAAATGGCACCCTATTCCCTAATTGGTGCACTAGTTTTGACCAGAGCCTAATGACTGCACTATAAAGCGGCTGGATAATAAATATTATTTGATAATAATAATAATTATTAGTATCCCCCCTCTCCATATTTTTCCATGTGGGATGCATCCCTAACCTAATGTAATGTGAAACAGGGTATCCGTTCACGCTGGATCCTGCTGCGCACTGTGGACCTGCTCTCCTCTGTGGACGGCACCCCCTCCCTGCCCGTGTCCCTGTCCTGGGTGAGGGACGGCATCCTGGTGGTGGGTATGGACTGTGAGATGCACGTGTACGCCCAGTGGCGCCAGGACCGCAAGCCCGGCGAGGCCGAGGGGGACAGCCTCTCCTCTGAAGATAACATCGCCGGGGGGGTTGGAGGGGGCGGAGGACAGACGGCCACCGCTGCAACCACGGGGGGATCCTCGTTGTCGTTCAAGGGGCGCGCCCGGTCCAAGAGTGTGTTTGAGGGCAACGTGGCAATCGACGAGGCTCTCCAGGCGCCGGCGGGGCTGCAGGAGGGGGGTCTGTTCGAGGCGGCCCACTCCCTGTCCCCCACCCTGCCTCAGTACCATCCAACACAGCTGCTGGAGCTCATGGACCTGGGGAAGGTCCGCCGCGCCAAGGTGGGTCTGACTGACTGGTCTGGGTGGATGGGTGTCTGGCTGGGTTTGGGTGGGTGTGTTGGTGGATGGATGAATAGATGACCGGTTGGCTGTCTGACTGGTGGGTCTGGGTGGATGGGTGGGGTGGATGAATGTCTGGTTGGCTGTCTGACTGGTGGGTCTGGGTGGATGGGTGGGGTGGATGAATGTCTGGTTGGCTGTCTGTCTGGGTGGATGGTTGGGGTGGATGAATGTCTGGTTGGCTGTCTGTCTGGGTGGATGGTTGGGGTGGATGAATGTCTGGTTGGCTGTCTGTCTGGGTGGATGGGTGGGGTGGATGAATGTCTGGGTGGCTGTCTGTCTGGGTGGATGGGTGTGTGGGGTGGATGAATGTCTGGTTGGCTGTCTGTCTGGGTGGATCGGTGGGGTGGATGAATCTCTGGGTCGATGGATGAATGTCTGGTTGGCTGTCTGTCTGATTGGTGGGTGGGCTTGCATGGCTGGCTGGTTGGCTGCTGGTTCGGCTGGCTGGCTGTTCATCCGTCTGCCTGTCCACTTTTATAAATGTTTGCAACCAAGATACATTTATTGAAGTGACCAGACAACTTCTTGAGTAGTCATAGAATGTCATGATGATGATGACAACAATGACTACTATGATTATGATGACAATGATGATGGCGATGACTATATTAATGTCTCTGCCACTGTTGATGATGAGGAAGATGGTTCTTCTTCTTCAGGCCATCCTGTCCCACCTGGTGAAGTGTATCGCTGGGGAGGTTGCTGTGGTGAGGGACGTGGAGGCAGGTGAGGGTGGAGCCAGACGCCACCTGTCCCGGACAATCAGTGTGAGCGGCAGCACCGCTAAAGACACCATCGTGGCCGGTCGCCGCGACGACGGGGGACGAGATTACACAGAAATCAACTCCATTCCCCCTCTACCCCTCTACGCTCTGCTCTCTGCTGACCTGGACACCTCCTATAAGGGAGGAGAGGAGGGGGCGAAGGGAGCGAAGGTGGCCGAGGTAGAGGGGGCGAGGAAGACAGGAGAAGATCAGTACACTGACCTGTTCCAGGTACGAGGATTCAGGTTTTAGCTGGATGTTTCAGTGACATACAGATGTTTCATTTTTCATAGAATCATGGTTCCTACGTGTGTAGATTCTTCAAAAAATGTCTTGATATTCTGTCTGTTACCTAAAGACAAGATATGCAGAAAATGTGTGTTGGAACCATGTGACCCCTCCATGTGTTAACCTCTGGGTCCAGATGTAATCTTGTTCTCTGTTATACCCAAATCAATAATCAGTCAACCGATCAATCATCTAGTCGTTGTATGGCTCCCTCCCTCAGTTGCAGGCGGTGACGACAGATGACTTTGTGAGCTTCGCTACAGAGAAAGTAGAGAAGAAGTCTAGATTCATCAACCTGTCTCAGTACGGACCCACCTACTTCGGACCAGAACACGCACAGGTAAACATCAAGAACATTTATTTACTTACCAGCTTGTGGATGGTTTAGATGTTATTGTCTGGTTTAATTCTTTGTCAAGTAAATATATCGCCTCTGTGATTAATACAGTAATTCTTCTCTGCTAATCTGTCTCCCTCCATCCTTCTCTCCCTCTTCTCTCTCTCTCCCTCCAGGTGTTATCTAGTCAGCTGATGCATTCCAGTCTTCCAGGTCTGACCAGGTTGGAACAGATGTTTCTGGTGGCTCTAGCTGATACTGTAGCTACCACCAGTTCAGAGGTCAGCAGCTCCACTGACAAACAGTACACAGGTCAGTCTCAGAGAGACGGAGGGTGTTTGTGTCTGTGACAAATAGAAATATAATGTAATTAGTCTAGTCAGAGTTGTTCCCTGATTACGTGTTCTTAATGGTTGATATAACCACACACACACACTGACAGTTATCTTTGTCATTTTACCTCCAGTATCAGTCTGTTTTATATATGTTATTTAGTCTTTAAGGGGGAAGAGACCTTAGCAGGTTGTTCCTCTGTTAAGTAAGCAGAGGGAGAGAAAGAAGTAGAGGGAGAGATTGAGAGTGGGTAGGGAGAGGGAGGGAGGGAGAGAGGAGAGGAGAGGGTAGGGAGAGGGAGGGAGAGAGAGGGGCGGGAGAGGGAGAGAAGGTTAAAGGTTCAAGGACGAGACACACTAAGACACAGGACTATGGGGCACATTGAACTACCATGCTACCATGAACAAGTAGTGCACCATATAGGAAATGGAGTACCATTTAGGGAGGAGGACCAAGCACATAGAGTGGAAGACATTTAAAGGGCTGATTCCTAAATCAGTGTTTTCATCCCTTTGTATGGATGGGTAGAGGGGGATGGAGAGATCCCTCAACCCCTCTCCATCTGGTGGGTTTCATTTGTATTGTTAGGTTCTACATGAACCTATTAAAACTCACAGACGATTAGTAAAGCTTAAACTAAGTTTATTCACCAGTTGGGCCATACAGCTGCATAAGACAACGACATATTTCCACCAGTGGTAGTATATAGTCTCCTCCTTTTCTCTAAACATTACGTCTTTATTACTAGGCAGGAAGTTAAGTGATACGGGCCACAAACTGTTCCTTCTCCCTTAAGGTGACCTGACCTGAACTTGACCCCTTCCTCACTACTCCACAGCTCTCCACCATTGTCAGTGACTACAGTCATGTGATTGCCTCTCCTCTACTCAGCACCTCCCAAAGTCCCCTGGCTCCCATCCAGCCTTCCTTGTCCCCACCATATACATTCCTCCTACAGATACCCATTAACTTCTGGTGTAGAAACCAGACTATGGCACTCCTCATGTCTAACTGTATAACTGATGATTAATAATATTTCAAGTTTAGAATCCGAAGCCATCAGTATGGATGGGTAGAGGGGGATAGAGAGATCCATCAACCCTCTCCATCTGGGGTGTAGTCTTAGGAGGATGCTGCTCTCTATCCCAAATGAATGGGAAAGACTGGCTCCATCTGATCATCTGTGTGTGTGAGGTAATGTGCTACACTAACCCATGTGTTAATAATGTGTTTCTGTCTAGGTGGTGAGGCCCTGGATGAGTGTGGGTTGAGGTACCTGTTAGCCATGCGTCTACACACCTGTCTCCTCACCTCTCTACCCCCACTGTACCGCATGCAGTTGCTGCACCAAGGTATGGTACACACACACACACACACACACACTCCTGCTTCACAATCTGGCTTTCTGAGCTGTGATGGAGAGGGTCGTAGAGAGTGTCTTATTGGTAACGTTATACTGAGACATTGATCTAGTATTGGATATGTAGGATGACTTGCAGTGGATTCTTTGTGCTATTGTGTATCTCTCTGGGCCCTGTTCCCTCCCAGGTCCAGATATGTTGTCTCTCTCTGGGCCCTGTTCCCTCCCAGGTCCAGATATGTTGTCTCTCTCTGGGCCCTGTTCCCTCCCAGGTCCAGATATGTTGTCTCTCTCTGGGCCCTGTTCCCTCCCAGGTCCAGATATGTTGTCTCTCTCTGGGCCCTGTTCCCTCCCAGGTCCAGATATGTTGTCTCTCTGGGCCCTGTTCCCTCCCAGGTCCAGATATGTTGTCTCTCTCTGGGCCCTGTTCCCTCCCTTTTTGTATGTTTTACTAAAGCAACAGTCAACAATCAAGCACTGAAGCAAAGCAACCTTTTCTCTCCTCTCTGAACACAGTCCCCTGTCTCCCCCCAGGTCTGTCTCCTCTCTGAACACAGTCCTCTGTCTCCCCCCAGGTCTGTCTCCTCTCTGAACACAGTCCCCTGTCTCCCCCAGGTCTGTCTCCTCTCTGAACACAGTCCCCTGTCTCCCCCCAGGTCTGTCTCCTCTCTGAACACAGTCACCTGTCTCCCCCCAGGTCTGTCTCCTCTCTGAACACAGTCACCTGTCTCCCCCAGGTCTGTCTCCTCTCTGAACACAGTCACCTGTCTCCCCCAGGTCTGTCTCCTCTCTGAACACAGTCACCTGTCTCCCCCAGGTCTGTCCCTCTCTGAACACAGTCACCTGTCTCCCCCAGGTCTGTCTCCTCTCTGAACACAGTCACCTGTCTCCCCAGGTCTGTCCCTCTCTGAACACAGTCCACCTGTCTCTCCCCAGGTCGGTCTCCTCTCTGAACACAGTCACCTGTCTCCCCCAGGTCTGTCTCCTCTCTGAACACAGTCACCTGTCTCCCCCAGGTCTGTCTCCTCTCTGAACACAGTCACCTGTCTCCCCCCAGGTCTGTCTCCTCTCTGAACACAGTCACCTGTCTCCCCCCAGGTCTGTCCCTCTCTGAACACAGTCACCTGTCTCCTCCCAGGTCTGTCTCCTCTCTGAACACAGTCACCTGTCTCCTCCCAGGTCTGTCTCCTCTCTGAACACAGTCCCCTGTCTCCCCCAGGTCGGTCTCCTCTCTGAACACAGTCACCTGTCTCCCCCAGGTCTGTCTCCTCTCTGAACACAGTCACCTGTCTCCCCCCAGGTCTGTCTCCTCTCTGAACACAGTCACCTGTCTCCCCCCAGGTCTGTCTCCTCTCTGAACACAGTCACCTGTCTCCCCCCAGGTCTGTCCCCTCTCTGAACACAGTCACCTGTCTCCCCCCAGGTCTGTCTCCTCTCTGAACACAGTCACCTGTCTCCCCCAGGTCTGTCTCCTCTCTGAACACAGTCACCTGTATCCCCCAGGTCTGTCTCCTCTCTGAACACAGTCCCTGTCTCCCAGGTCGGTCTCCTCTCTGAACACAGTCCCTGTCTCCCCAGGTCTGTCTCCTCTCTGAACACAGTCACCTGTCTCCCCCAGGTCTGTCTCCTCTCTGAACACAGTCACCTGTCTCCCCAGGTCTGTCTCCTCTCTGAACACAGTCACCTGTCTCCCCCCAGGTCTGTCTACGTGTCACTTTGCGTGGGCGTTCCACTCGGAGGCTGAGGAGGAGATGTTGAATATGATCCCGGCCATGCAGAGAGGAGACCCTCAGTGGTCTGAGCTACGGGCTGTAGGGGTGGGCTGGTGGATACGTAACATCAACACACTACGCAGGATGGTCGAGAAGGTAGGGGACGGTGTGGTGTGGCCGGAACTCCTATCATTGATTGATTGGTTTTCATGGTTTGATTGGTTGATCCCTATGTGCAGGTGGGTAAAGCAGCGTTCCAGAGAAACAACGATCCTTTAGATGCAGCTCTGTTCTACCTGGCCATGAAGAAGAAGGCTGTTCTCTGGGGCCTGTTCAGGTAACACACCTGGAAAACACCTGAGCTCTAGCCTGATCCCAGATCAGTTTGTGGTGTCTCACCTTTTTGTTTAGTTATTCACCTCTCCTGGACATTTCTCTAAAATCTACATTTTATGTTTATCCATGTGTCAGAACGCAATTCCATGAATCATGTACAGTAGGTAAATAATGCATATTATATCCTCCTGTCCTGCAGGTCTCAGCGTGACGAGAAGATGACGGTGTTCTTTAAGAATAACTTCAGTGAGGAGCGCTGGCGTAAAGCAGCTCTGAAGAACGCTTTCTCTCTGCTGGGGAAACAGCGCTTCGAACAGGCTGCTGCTTTCTTCCTGCTGGCTGGCTCCCTGAAGGACGCCGTCGAGGTCCGTCAACACACACACTGTCTGTTCCTAGTTTAGACATACTTCAGCTGCACCTGTTTTGTGTCTGTTGTTGTGACATCGTCCTCGTCATGGAAACCTGGCACAGACCAATGTTTATGGAAGTCAACTAGGAGGTGTGTCAATGACGTGAGATTCTACAGCTGTGTGTGTGAATGCTGTAGTCTAAACCTGAAAGATAAGGTTGTGGGGATGGTTAGCTACGTAGATGTTGGGGTTTCTTTACCTTGGGCTGAGGGTGCAACAGCACAGTCTCAACATGCTGATAGCAGGACACTGCCTACAGGGTTCCTACTGGAAGTGTTTGGGATAGTTCGCCAGACAGTCGGTTCAAAAGGGCATCATTGAGGAGAACACTAGATCACACATTCATCATTTTAGTCGGTCTTAGCCATGAGTCTTTACTGTTTAGTCAGTTTTAGCAAAGAGTCTAAACCTTGAACCTTGATTTGCCATTGAACAGCGTTTATAGTCCAGCAGGAGACTGACCCTGAATACATCTATGGTTGTCAGGTTTCTTAGTAAGTCTGTTATACACCCTGCACATGCAGAACCTGCTTGATGTGTGGACAGTGTCTGGTGTGGCTTCTCAGACATCAGTGTTTTTCATCTCCTCTGCTCCAACTGCCCTCTGCTCCAACTGCCCTCTGCTCCAACTGCCCTCTGCTCCGCTCTAACTGCCCTCTACTCTAACTGTACTGTCCTCTTTCTCCTCATCCTAACTGCCCTCTCCTCTAACTGTCCTCTGCTCTGCTCCAACTGCCCTCTGCTCCGCTCTAACTGCCCTCTACTCTAACTGTACTGTCCTCTTTCTCCTCATCCTAACTGCCCTCTCCTCTAACTGTCCTCTGCTCTGCTCTAACTGTCCTCTGCTCTGCTCTAACTGTCCTCTGCTCTGCTCTAACTGTCCTCTGCTCTGCTCTAACTGTCCCTCTCCTCTAACTGTCCCTCTCCTCTAACTGTCCCTCTCCTCTAACTGTCCTCTGCTCTGCTCTAACTGTGCTCTGCTCTAACTGTCCTCTGCTCTGCTCTAACTGTCCTCTGCTCTGCTCTAACTGTCCTCTGCTCTGCTCTAACTGTCCTCTGCTCTGCTCTAACTGTCCTCTGCTCTGCTCTAACTGTCCCTCTCCTCTAACTGTCCCTCTCCTCTAACTGTCCCTCTCCTCTAACTGTCCCTCTCCTCTAACTGTCGCTCTCCTCTAACTGTCGCTCTCCTCTAGGTGTGCTTGGAGAAGATGGAGGATATCCAGTTGGCCATAGTAGTAGCCAGGCTGTACGAGGCTGACTATGAGAGCAGTTCCACCTGCCAAGCCATCCTGTATGAGAAGGTTTTGGGCTGCCAGAGGGACGGGTCAGGGTACCACTGCACCAAACTGCACCCGGACCCGTTCCTACGCAGCATAGCCTTCTGGATCATGAAGGACTACACCAAGGCCCTGGACACGCTGCTAGAGTGCATCCCCAAAGAGGATGATGAGAACCCAGGTGAGCAGCATGGTGGTAGATCACACACTCAGAGAGGACAGGGATGTTTCAGCTGAGCGCTGATGCTGTATTCTAACTGGATTGCATTGCATTTGCATTGACCTCTATCTACCTCTCCCCCCTCCCTCCCTCTCCTCTCCCCCCTCCCTCCCTCTCCTCTCCCCCTCCCTCCCTCTCCTCTCCTCTCCCCCCTCCCTCCTCTCCTCCCTCCCTCTCCTCTCCTCCCTCCTCTCCTCTCCTCCCTCCCTCCCCTCTTCCCTCCCTCCTTTCCCCCCACAGATGTGATGGTGAAGTCGTGTAACCCGGTGGTATTTAGTTTCTATAACTACCTGAGGACACACCCCCTGATCATCCGCCGCCACTACGCGTCCCCTGAGGGCGCTGTGGCATCATCACTAGGCCTCACCTCGGAGAAGAGCAGCGTCGACGAGATCAACCTCATCGAACGCAAACTCTTCTTCACCACCGCCAACGCACACTTCAAGGTCTTTGATTTGATTTGTTTTACAATGCAGTTAGAAGCATCGGAGAGAACACAAGAAAGTTATCTGTAGTATAGTTCTCATTATAAGGTGTAATGTAGCACGGCATTACAAACAGTAGTCATGGTAATACTATCAGTATTTTAAGATTAGTATCATTTTTTAATCTCACCTTTATAAATAACGGATAAGTTAATTCATCTAAAAGTCATGTTACTATTAAGGAGATATATTGGGGTAAGGCCCTGCTATAGACTAGTGTCCTGTCCAGGGGGTGTACTGTACATCAAGCTGCCTCACGATACAGAAACAGGAGATGGAAGGCTACTTACTAATGTTACTAATAGTGCTTATTCTGTTTTCTAATAAAGGTGGGCTGTCCAGTGCTTGCCCTGGAGGTGCTCTCTAAGATCCCCAAGGTGACCAAGAAGTCAGTCTCCTCGTCCCCCCTGAGTAAAGGCTCTTCCATGGCCAACGTCAGCTCCAGCCTGCCCCTGGAGAATGGGAACCAGGGGGCCCTGGACTGGGCCTCTCCTGCCCCAGTTAAGGCCACTCCTGCCTGGGGTGCAGAGGAGAGCTCAGCCACACTGGACTGGAGCCAGCCTCTGGTCAAAGTGGAGGACGATGGACTGCAGCTGGACTGGGGAGATGATAAGAACGATGATGATGATGATG
>CM059800.1:27186486-27433986 GCA_030435695.1 Brachymystax lenok tsinlingensis | reverse complement strand
ACTCACTGGGCTATAGGTCTGCCTTCACTAAGGCTAAACCAGGTACTCTCACTGGGCTATATGTCTGCCTTCACTAAGGCTAAACCAGGTACACTCACTGGGCTATAGGTCTGCCTTAACTAAAGGAAAACCCTGTACACTAACTGGGCTATAGGTCTGCCTTAACTACGGCTAAACCAGGTACACTAACTGGGCAATAGGTCTGCCTTAACTAAGTGAAAACCCTGTACACTAACTGGGCTATAGGTCTTCCTTCACTAAGGCTAAACCCGCTACACTAACTGGGCTATAGGTCTTCCTTCACTAAGGCTAAACCAGGTACACTAACTGGGCTATAGGTCTGCCTTCACTAAGGCTAAACCCGCTATACTAACTGGGCTATAGGTCTGCCTTCACTAAGGCTAAACCAGGTACACTCACTGGGCTATAGGTCTTCATTCACTAAGGCTAAACCAGGTACACCAACTGGGCTATAGGTCTGCCTTAACTAAGGCTAAACCCGCTATACTAACTGGGCTATAGGTCTGCCTTCACTAAGGCTAAACCAGGTACACTCACTGGGCTATAGGTCTGCCTTCACTAAGGCTAAACCAGGTACACTCACTGGGCTATAGGTCTTCCTTCACTAAGGCTAAACAGGTACACCAACTGGGCTATAGGTCTGACTTCACTAAGGCTAAACCAGGTACACTCATTGGGCTAAATGTCTGCCTTCACTAAGGCTAAACCAGGTACACTCACTGGGCTATAGGTCTGCCTTCACTAAGGCTAAACCCTATACACTATCTGGGCTGTATAGTAATGTCTGGTACGGAATTAATTGTTCCTGTGTGTTTTATTCCATGAACTCCATTCCAGACATTATTATGAGCCGTCCTCCCCTCACCAGCCTTCACTGCCTGGGTGATCTAGTGTGGATCAGTAGTAGCTGTGATGGTGTACTATGGTAACAGCGTTGTTCCTCCATTATTATGAGCCGTCCTCCCCTCACCAGCCTCCACTGCCTGGGTGATCTAGTGTGGATCAGTAGTAGATGTGATGGTGTACTATGGTAACAGTGTTGTTCCTCCATTATTATGAGCCGTCCTCCCCTCACCAGCCTCCACTGCCTGGGTGATCTAGTGTGGATCAGTAGTAGATGTGATGGTGTACTATGGTAACAGTGTTGTTCCTCCATTATTATGAGCCGTCCTCCCCTCACTAGCCTCCACTGCCTGGGTGATCTAGTGTTGATCAGTAGTAGATGTGATGGTGTACTATGGTAACTGTGTTGTTCCTCCATTAGTATGTTAGTTACTAGCATGTGATTATGGTATTGTAGTTAGGTGCCCTGAAATGGTTTGTGTGCTTGATGAAAGCAACACTACTGTAATTCAACATATTATTACTATTATTAGATGTGATAGTAGACAATAACAAAAAAAATCTGAACATCAGTGCTTCTGAATACTGTTTTGGAAACAACCTGTAGTGATCAGACATTATTAGCAGATTGTGTCAAATAGATCGATATGCTTTTGTGTTCACATTTAGACTTGATCACTTTTCTTTGAAGTCAAGTGTTCTTTCAGGATGTGGGTGAAAGGGGGAGGAGTGGGGAAGTGGGGAGAGGAGAGGAGGAAAAGAGGCTGGGAGAGGATGTGGAGAGGAGAGAACAGAGGAGGGGAGAGAAGTGTGGAGGAGAGAGGAGGGGAGAGAAGTGTGGAGAGGAGAGGAGGGGAGAGAAGTGTGGAGGAGAAGAGGGGAGAGAAGTGTGGAGGAGAAGAGGGGAGAGAAGTGTGGAGGAGGAGAGGGGAGAGAAGTGTGGAGAGAGGGGAGAGAAGTGTGGAGAGAGAGGAGAGAAGTGTGGAGAGGAGGAGAGAGAAGTGTGGAGAGAGGAGAGGGAGTGTGGAGAGGAGGGGAGAGAAGTGTGGAGAGGAGAGAAGTGTGGAGAGGAGGGAGGGAGAGAAGTGTGGAGAGGAGGGGAGGGGAGAGAAGTGTGGAGAGGAGAGGGGAGAGAAGAGGGGAGAGAAGTGTGGAGAGGAGGAGGGGAGAGAAGTGTGGAGGAGAAGAGGAGGGGAGAGAAGTGTGGAGAGGAGAGGAGGGGAGAGAAGTGTGGAGAGGAGAAGAGGAGGGGAGAGAAGTGTGGAGAAGAGGAGAGAAGTGTGGAGAGGAGAAGAGGGGAGAGAAGTGTGGAGGAGAAGAGGGGAGAGAAGTGTGGAGAGGAGGAGAGAAGTGTGGAGAGGAGAGAAGTGTGGAGAGGAGAGGGAGTGTGGAGGAGGAGGGGAGAGAAGTGTGGAGAGGAGGGAGGGGAGAGAAGTGTGGAGAGGAGAGGAGGGGAGAGAAGAGGGGAGAGAAGTGTGGAGAGAGAGGAGAGAAGTGTGGAGAGGAGAGGAGGGAAGTGTGGAGAGGAGAGAAGTGTGGAGAGGAGAGGAGAGAAGTGTGGAGGAGGAGGAGAGAGAGTGTGGAGGAGAGAAGTGTGGAGAGAGAGAGAGAGAGAAGTGTGGAGAGGAGAGAGAAGTGTGGAGAGAGAGGAGAGAAGTGTGGAGAGGAGAGAGAGGAGAAGAGGAGGGGAGAGAAGTGTGGAGGAGAAGAGTTGAGAGAAGAAGGCTTTATTTCAAAATGCCAAGTAGTCGATAAGAATCAGCTCAGTAAAAAGTACTGCTACCTTGTCTGCCACACACACACACACACACACACACACACACACACACACACACACACACACACACACCCACCCCCTCTGGTGAGCTGAGATATAAGGGTCCTTGGTCTCTCTATGTTGTATACCAGGTCACAAGCCTGCAGATTACACTCAAGGACTCAGAAGCCTTTCAACCAGCAGACAGACGTTGATTAGAATATTATTAGAAACCTCTGGCCATTTAACCATTCATAACCATTCTCCTTGTCTTGTCTGATCATGATATAGTATTAGAGTTATTGTGATCATCTTGACTGTATTGTGTCTCATAGTCTGACGTGTGTGTGTGTTGTACGTTTGTGTGTGTGTGTGTGTCTTACGCTGTTGTCTTCGTTTGTCTCTCGTCTCAGTGGTTCCAGAGATAGTCACCCAGGATAACGGTCCAGGTTTGTGTAAAAACGTGTATCCTGTGTCTGTCGTGTCCGCTCTCCTCTGTGTGTGTTTCTGTGTCTCTCCATGTCTTGAGCCCAGAGTTTACCATAACCATGTGACCTGACCAGGAAGACGCTTGGCGCTAACACAGATGCTGTGCAGGGTTGCTGGAGTCAATAATCAGTTTGTTTCCTGAATTGAAATGGGATTGAGCCTAAACCCTGGTGCTGTGCCTTCCTCCTGTACCCCCAAACCTCTCATGGGCTCTACTAGGTGATGAAGACGATGATGTGTGATCAACTCCTCTTCATCTCTTACAAGGCAGCAGTCATGTAAAAATGTTTCTATAAAAAAAAAACGTATGTACTAACAATCTCTCTCCCACACCCACCATCCCCTCCCCTAGCCGTGCCAGCCCCTCCCCCGGCAGAGGATGTGGACAGACTCAGACGGAGGTTTAATATGAGGATGCTGGTTCCTGGTCGTCCAGTAAAGGAGGTCCCTGCCACCCCCCCTCCCGTCCCTGCAGAGAGACCCGCCTACAGGGAGAAGTTCATTCCTCCAGAGCTCAGCATGTGGGACTACTTTGTGGCCAAAGTAAGGCGTGATGCTGCTCCTGCTCCGCACAACATCACTGTATACATACGCTCACTGACAAACCGTTTGTTAAAACATCAAAATAGACACAAAACAAATACGCTCTCCTCTCTCTCTCTCTCTCTCTCTCTCTCTCTCTCTCTCTCTCTCTCTCTCTCTCTCTCTCTCTCTCTCTCTCTCTCTCTCTCTCTCTCTCTCTCTCTCTCTCTCTCTCTCTCTCTCTCTCTCTCTCTCTCTCTCTCTCTCCTCCCTCTCCCCCCCAGCCCTTCCTGCCCCTGTCAGACAGTGGAGCTCTGTATGACTCGGATGAGAGCGGAGCGGAGGATGACGACGACGACGATGATGATGATGCCTTCCTCTCTGACACACAGATGACTGAACACTCTGACCCCAACTCATATAGGTGTGTCATTGTTGTGCCTTTTCCTATTGACATCTAAGTTGAGTTCAGCTGTGGACAGCCCTTTGTGTTGGGCCATGGTGCACTGATTGTTCAGAGTATTTTCTACTAAGATTCAACACCCTAGTATGTTACCTGTAATGTCATGGTATGCTCTCTCTCTCCTCTCTCTCTTCTCTCTGTTTGTGTAGTTGGTCTCTGATCCGTCTGGTCATGGTAAAACTGGCTCTACATAATGTCAAGACCTTCCTCCCTCTCACTGGACTGGACTTCACAGGTAAACACACACACTAGGGTTGAATGGTGGGAAAACGTTTACCTGGATTTACCGCCCAAAACCACTCAATTTTCCCGGGATAAATAACTGAGAGAACCCAGTAAATGATAATAAATTATTTATATGGAACTGTTCAATTATATAAGATGTCTAAATCAGTCTTCTCTACGGCCTCTGCATGATGAATCATCAACGCTCATATAGACCTATCATCTCATCATGGTAACTTCTTGTCTTGTGACAGGTAGGCCTGCATTTTCTGCAGCATAGTCTATATTACAGTAATAGAAAACCGAATGTCGTCTCATATACCCGTCTCCATCTGGCTTTCGGGGTCACCTTATTTTTTTATTATGAAGATATATATTTTGAATTGCAGCTGCAGAATTTTAAACCGTCTATCACTCAAATATCGTTGGTTTAAATCAGTGCATGCGTAACCGAGCCCTCTCTTTCTCTCTCTCCTTCAACTCCATTCAAATTGCTTCCAACATAGATCATCCTGTTCTAGATTGATATATAGCCCTATGTATAGATGTCCTAGCCTACCTCTTTAGGCAATACATTCAATGCAGTATTAGTCTTATAATTAGCAAATTAATGATGGGTTATGCATAATAAGCTTCAAATGTATAGCCTCTTGTCTCTTGCACAATACCCACACACCTGTGCTCCGCTGGCCTCTCTCCTTAAAAAAACGCACCTTAGCTCTTGGAGTCCCATGCAGGAAAAGCTACACTGGAATAGCTTGCTAGACATTACATTTTTAGCATTTCTTATACCAATATACTATTAGAAGAGGGACGCTAACTCTTGTTAGCTGAATGTCAAATACAGCAGCCAATAGAACTCACAGGTAGTTTGAAAGAAGAGCGAACTCGCGATGGCGGTAGGTTATAGCAGTTATTTATTCAGACCCATAACCATTCAATCTTCCTGAAGAGACGTGAAAGCCTTCTGCATCTAATTCTAGTCCTATATTGTTTAAGGATGTCATTAGAATGATGAATATAAGGACAACAAAGTGTATTTCATTTAACTGTTGAAAGCGAGGAAGGAATGAAGCAACAATAGAGAGAAAGAGGAGGTAGGCTAATAACATCAGGGGAAATATTATGGTCAGCCTACTAATTATACCAATAGGCCCTATTATATTTCAGAATTCAAATCGAATTTGCTAGCCTATAGTTGTAACCTTCTAGGCTGCATGTGCTGCACTAGAATCACATGATCTCTCCCTGCTTTATCATGGTTTGAATGAGGTGAGTAATTCCAGTCCATATACAGTATAATACAATACAGTACAGGAATACAGTTCACACTTAAAAAGATTAGCCTGCTGGAGCTAGTTTCATTTATTTAGCCAAGAGAGCATATAGCTAGCTAGCTATATCTATGGGCTGTTATGTTTTTCTGTTGTGTGTAATGGGCAGTAGACTATATCATATATGTATTGGATAAAGGCACAATCATTTGGGCTTTTTTGGGCTTGGGCTCATTAAATGTCTTTAATGTAGGGCTCATTAAATGTCTTTAATGTAGGGCTCATTAAATGTCTTTAATGTAGGGCTCATCAGGCTCAGGTAGCATCAGGCTTGAATTTTGGATCAAAGCTCTAATCAAATCCAGACAGGCCTAATTATATACTTTATAATGCTTTTGAATGACACTTCCAGTTTTGGCGGGATATTCCGGGTTACCCAGAACAATTGTAATATACCGGGAAAATATTCAACCCTAACACACACACACTCACAAACACACACAGCGGCGCAACCAAAGCAGTTTTTCTTTCTGTTATTGTCCTCTCCTCCCTCTATCAGACCTGCCGGTGACGTCTCCTCTGGGGAATGCTGTACTGAAGACACTAGAGAACTGGGAGACCATACTCCAGGAGAGGATGAACAAGTTTGATGGTCCTCCTCCCAACTACATCAACACCTACCCCACTGACCTCAGCACAGGAGGGGGGCCCGCCATACTGAGACACAAGGCCATGCTGGAGCCTGACAACACACCTTTCAAGTGGGTATTATTCACACACACAGATACATAGACTACACACACACAGACTCATGTTCTCACATGTTTCTGTGTGTGTCTCTTGTCTTCTAGGAATAAGAACCACATTTCGTTCCCTGCGAGGCGTCTCTGGCACTACCTGGTGAAACAGGAAGTTCTTCAGGAGACTCTGATTCGCTATATCTTCACTAAGAAGAGGAAGCAGAGCGAGGTAACGCGCTAAACCGGATCCCTGGTACAATCTGTGTCTGTCTGTCCGTCCACTTCCCCTACACCTACAGCATGTCTGGTCTCATACATCAGGCATCCTTTATTTACCTGGTTATTACTTACACATTAAACAAGTCAAATGGTAATTATATGTTTCAAACCTTACTTGTTGTCTTCTTTGGATTGTTTGTAAACGAACTCATCCACTCCAAAAGCTGCATTCAGAAACAAAGGTGTCATTATAGCATCCTAACTTGTTAATGATTAATGAAGTGGATTCAGAAAGGTGTCGTTATAGCACCTAACTTGTTAATGATTAATGAAGTGGATTCAGAAAGGTGTCGTTATAGCACCTAACTTGTTAATGATTAATGAAGTGGATTCAGAAAGGTGTCGTTATAGCACCTAACTTGTTAATGATTAATGAAGTGGATTCAGAAAGGTGTCGTTATAGCACCTAACTTGTTAATGATTAATGAAGTGGATTCAGAAAGGTGTCGTTATAGCACCTAACTTGTTAATGAGTACATAGCAGGTAACTAGTGAGAAACGGGTATAACATAGTGTTACCTCCTACAGTACAGCCTCTCCTACAACATGCACCACTTCAGACAGATCATCTGTCTGGATGTTTCCTTAGAATCATCTTCACAGCACCACAACATTCTATTCATGTATATTTTATATATTCTATATTTTGAGGTCCATAATGATTTAGGATTTTAAACATGTATATGGTACATAATGGCCCAGTTAATTTTAATTCTGAATAGTAGTGTATAACACACACACACACTTCTATTGTTATTATTATGGTTTTGACGGCCTTGTATTGTGGAATCAAGAACAGAGAATTCTGTGATGTCTGCACACCATCACTGCTACTATCATCACCTCTATTATTAGTATTATTATGAATGAAATGTTCATTATCATGTCTGCAGACATCCACTAACACAGACAGACATCTTATATGGTGCATCTCCTTTCTAAACTAAATTATAACCACATACATAGATCCTGCTTTGTTGAGATATGAGTAGAAAGTGAAAGATTTGAACCTTATACCTGACTTCCAGTAACTTTTTTTTGTGGGGGGGGGGCGTTGAGACCATGCCCCACCCTCCCCTCCACCCACTGTCATTGCATTGAGAGAGACCTCTCCTATCTCCCCAGCACTCCACTCTGTTACCATGTGATAGGACATTGTTTGGGTTGGGAGAAGCCTTTGCCTCATTCACGTATTGACACACTGACTGTGTGTGTGTCTGCGTGTATCTACCATCCAGACAACCTTTTCATTTTTGTTTTCTTCATTTTGTGTTTTGTTTGTTTTGTGCATGGTTGTGTTGTGTAGTGTGTTGAAGGCTATATGGATCTCCTCAGCCCAAACTGTGTATCTGGAGCTCTCAGGCCCAACAAGGTAGTATCAAGGTGTCTGTCTGTACAGTATGAACTGGTACCTGCTCAGGGCTGTGAAAGTCTCTCTTCTAATCACCGCTTGGCACGCTTCACCCCACCATTATTACTCACTAACCCGACACTACTAGGGTTTTCCAGAAATCACGTTTGTAAGATGCATGGAATCAGGAAGGAATAAGAATCCGTAATCCTTAAACCAGGATTTCTGAAAAACGTAAGAATTTGGGGAAAGTTGGCAGAATTTTGCAACCTTACCTACTACCTAACCGAACCTCAGTGTCACTAACCCACTACCTCATCACCTCACCTCACCGACACTGTCTGTCACTAACCCACTACCTCATCACATCACCTAACCCCACTGACGCTGTCTGTTACTAACCCACTACCTCATCACATCACCTCACTGTCACTAACCCACTACCTCTTCACATCACCTCACTGTCACCTCACTGACACTGTTTGTCACTAACCCACTACCTCATCACATCACCTCACCCCACTGACACGGTCTGTCACTAACCCACTACCTCATCACATCACCTAACCCCACTGACACTGTCTGTTACTAACCCACTACCTCATCACCTCACCTCACTGACACTGTCTGTCACTAACCCACTACCTCATCACATCACCTCACTGTCACTAACCCACTACCACATCACATCACCTCACTGTCACTAACCCACTACCTCATCACCTCACCTCACCTTACCTCACTGACACTGTCTGTCACTAACCCACTACCTCATCACCTCACCTCACTGACACTGTCTGTCACTAACCCACTACCTCATCACCTCACCTCACTGACACTGTCTGTCACTAACCCACTACCTCATCACATCACCTCACTGTCACTAACCCACTACCACATCACATCACCTCACTGTCACTAACCCACTACCTCATCACCTCACCTCACCTTACCTCACTGACACTGTCTGTCACTAACCCACTACCTCATCACCTCACCTCACTGACACTGTCTGTCACTAACCCACTACCTCATCACCTCACCTCACTGACACTGTCTGTCACTAACCCACTACCTCATCACATCACCTCACTGTCACTAACCCACTACCACATCACATCACCTCACTGTCACTAACCCACTACCTCATCACCTCACCTTACCTCACTGACACTGTCTGTCACTAACCCACTATCTCATCACCTCACCTCACCTCACCGACACTGTCTGTCACTAACCCACTATCTCATCACCTCACCTCACCTCACCGACACTGTCTGTCACTAACCCACTACCTCATCACATCACCTCACCCCACTGACACTGTCTGTCACTAACCCACTACCTCATCACATCACCTAACCCCACTGACACTGTCTGTCACTAACCCACTACCTCATCACATCACCTAACCCCACTGACACTGTCTGTCACTAACCCACTACCTCTTCACATCACCTCACTGTCACTAACCCACTACCTCTTCACATCACCTCACTGTCACCTCACTGACACTGTTTGTCACTAACCCACTACCTCATAACATCACCTCACCCCACTGACACGGTCTGTCACTAACCCACTACCTCATCACATCACCTAACCCCACTGACACTGTCTGTTACTAACCCACTACCTCATCACCTCACCTCACCTCACTGACACTGTCTGTCACTAACCCACTACCTCATCACATCACCTCACTGTCACTAACCCACTACCTCATCACATCACATCACCTCACTGTCACTAACCCACTACCACATCACCTCACTGTCACTAACCCACTACCTCATCACATCACCCCACTCACACGGTCTGTCTCTACCCCCACTAACACACGGTCTGTCTCTATCCCCACTAACACACGGTCTGTCTCTACCCCCACTAACACACGGTCTGTCTCTACCCCCACTAACACACGGTCTGTCTCTACCCCCACTAACACACTGACACGGTCTGTCTATACTCCCACTAACACACTGACACGGTCTGTCTCTACTCCCACTAACACACTGTCTGTCTCTACCCCCACTAACACACTGTCTGTCTCTACCCCCACTAACACACTGTCTGTCTCTACCCCCACTAACACACGGTCTGTCTATACCCCCACTAACACACTGACACGGTCTGTCTCTACCCCCACTAACACACTGACACGGTCTGTCTATACTCCCACTAACACACTGACACGGTCTGTCTATACTCCCACTAACACACTGACACGGTCTGTCTATACTCCCACTAACACACTGACACGGCCTGTCTATACTCCCACTAACACACTGACACGGCCTGTCTCTACCCCCACTAACACACGGCCTGTCTCTACCCCCACTAACACACGGTCTGTCTCTACCCCCACTAACACACGGTCTGTCTCTACCCCCACTAACACACGGTCTGTCTCTACCCCCACTAACACACGGTCTGTCTCTACCCCCACTAGCACACGGTCTGTCTCTACCCCCACTAGCGCACGGCCTGTCTCTACCCCCACTAGCACACGGCCTGTCTCTACCCCCACTAGCACACGGCCTGTCTCTACCCCCACTAGCGCACGGCCTGTCTCTACCCCCACTAGCGCACGGCCTGTCTCTACCCCCACTAGCGCACGGCCTGTCTCTACCCCCACTAGCGCACGGCCTGTCTCTACCCCCACTAGCGCACGGCCTGTCTCTACCCCCCACTAACGCACGGCCTGTCTCTACCCCCACTAACGCACGGCCTGTCTCTACCCCCACTAACGCACGGCCTGTCTCTACCCCCACTAACGCACGGCCTGTCTCTCTACCCCCACTAACGCACTGTCTGTCTCTACCCCCACTAACGCACTGTCTGTCTCTACCCCCACTAACGCACTGTCTGTCTCTACCCCCACTAACGCACTGTCTGTCTCTACCCCCACTAACGCACTGTCTGTCTCTACCCCCACTAACGCACTGTCTGTCTCTACCCCACTAACGCACTGTCTGTCTCTACCCCCACTAACGCACTGTCTGTCTCTACCCCCACTAACGCACTGTCTGTCTCTACCCCCACTAACGCACTGTCTGTCTCTACCCCCACTAACGCACTGTCTGTCTCTACCCCACTAACGCACTGTCTGTCTCTACCCCCACTAACGCACGGTCTGTCTCTCTACCCCACTAACGCACGGCCTGTCTCTACCCCCACTAACGCACTGTCTGTCTCTACCCCCACTAACGCACTGTCTGTCTCTACCCCCACTAACGCACTGTCTGTCTCTACCCCCACTAACGCACTGTCTGTCTCTACCCCCACTAACGCACTGTCTGTCTCTACCCCCACTAACGCACTGTCTGTCTCTACCCCCACTAACGCACTGTCTGTCTCTACCCCCACTAACGCACTGTCTGTCTCTACCCCCACTAACGCACTGTCTGTCTCTACCCCACTAACGCACTGTCTGTCTCTACCCCCACTAACGCACTGTCTGTCTCTACCCCCACTAACGCACTGTCTGTCTCTACCCCCACTAACGCACGGTCTGTCTCTACCCCCACTAACGCACGGTCTGTCTCTACCCCCACTAACGCACTGACACGGTCTGTCTCTACCCCCACTAACACACCTCATCACATCACCTCACTGTCACCTCACTGACACTGTCTGTCACTAACCCACTACCTCATCACCTCACCTCACCTCACTGACACTGTCTGTCACTAACCCACTACCTCATCACATCACATCACCGCACTGTCACTAACCCACTACCTCATCACCTCACCTCACCTTACCTCACTGACACTGTCTGTCACTAACCCACTACCTCATCACCTCACCTCACCGACACTGTCTGTCACTAACCCACTACCTCATCACCTCACCTCACTGACACGGTCTGTCACTAACCCACTACCTCATCACATCACCTCACCCCACTGACACTGTCTGTCACTAACCCACTACCTCATCTTATCACCTAACCCCACTGACACGGTCTGTTACTAACCCACTACCTCATCACATCACCTCACTGTCACTAACCCACTACCTCTTCACATCACCTCACTGTCACTAACCCACTACCTCTTCACATCACCTCACTGTCACCTCACTGACACTGTTTGTCACTAACCCACTACCTCATCACCTCACCCCACTGACACGGTCTGTCACTAACCCACTACCTCATCACATCACCTAACCCCACTGACACTGTCTGTTACTAACCCACTACCTCATCACATCACCTCACTGTCACTAACCCACTACCTCATCACATCACATCACCTCACTGTCACTAACCCACTACCTCATCACATCACCCCACTCACACGGTCTGTCTCTACCCCCACTAACACACGGTCTGTCTCTACCCCCACTAACACACGGTCTGTCTCTACCCCCACTAACACACGGTCTGTCACTACCCCCACTAACACACTCACACGGTCTGTCTCTACCCCCACTAACACACGGTCTGTCTCTACCCCCACTAACACACGGTCTGTCTCTACCCCCACTAACACACGGTCTGTCTCTACCCCCACTAACACACGGTCTGTCTCTACCCCCACTAACACACGGTCTGTCTCTACCCCCACTAACACACGGTCTGTCTCTACCCCCACTAACACACGGTCTGTCTCTACCCCCACTAACACACGGTCTGTCTATACTCCCACTAACACACTGACACGGTCTGTCTATACTCCCACTAACACACTGACACGGTCTGTCTATACTCCCACTAACACACTGACACGGTCTGTCTATACTCCCACTAACACACTGACACGGTCTGTCTATACTCCCACTAACACACTGACACGGTCTGTCTATACTCCCACTAACACACTGACACGGTCTGTCTATACTCCCACTAACACACTGACACGGTCTGTCTCTACCCCCACTAACACACTGTCTGTCTCTACCCCCACTAACACACTGACACGGTCTGTCTATAGTCCCACTAACACACTGACACGGCCTGTCTCTACCCCCACTAACACACTGTCTGTCTCTACACTGACACGGCATGTCTCTACCCACACTAACACACGGTCTGTCTCTACCCCCACTAACACACGGTCTGTCTCTACCCCCACTAACACACGGTCTGTCTCTACCCCCACTAACACACGGTCTGTCTCTACCCCCACTAACACACGGTCTGTCTCTACCCCCACTAACACACGGTCTGTCTCTACCCCCACTAACACACGGTCTGTCTCTACCCCCACTAACACACGGTCTGTCTCTACACTGACACGGCATGTCTCTACCCACACTAACACACGGTCTGTCTCTACCCCCACTAACACACGGTCTGTCTCTACCCCCACTAACACACGGTCTGTCTCTACCCCCACTAACACACGGTCTGTCTCTACCCCCACTAACACACGGTCTGTCTCTACCCCCACTAACACACGGCCTGTCTCTACCCCCACTAACACACGGCCTGTCTCTACCCCCACTCAGCACACGGTCTGTCTCTACCCCCACTAACACACGGTCTGTCTCTACCCCCACTAACACACTGTCTGTCTCTACACTGACACGGCATGTCTCTACCCACACTAACACACGGTCTGTCTCTACCCCCACTAACACACGGTCTGTCTCTACCCCCCACTAACACACGGCCTGTCTCTACCCCCACTAACACACGGCCTGTCTCTACCCCCACTAACACACGGCCTGTCTCTACCCCCACTAGCACACGGTCTGTCTCTACCCCCACTAGCACACTGACACGGCCTGTCTCTACCCCCACTAGCACACTGACACGGCCTGTCTCTACCCCCACTAACACACTGACACGGCCTGTCTCTACTCCCACTAACACTCTCTGTCTCTACCCCCACTAACACACTGACACGGCCTGTCTCTACCGCCACTAACACACTGACACGGCCTGTCTCTACTCCCACTAACACTCTCTGTCTCTACCCCCACTAACACACGGTCTGTCTCTACCCCCACTAACACACTGACACGGCCTGTCTCTACTCCCACTAACACTCTCTGTCTCTACCCCCACTAACACACTGACACGGCTTGTCTCTACCCCCACTAACACACTGACACGGCCTGTCTCTACCCCCACTAACACACTGACACGGCCTGTCTCTACCCCCACTAACACACGGTCTGTCTCTACCCCCACTAACACACTGTCTGTCTCTACCCCACTAACACACTGTCTGTCTCTACCCCCACTAACACACTGACACAGTCTGTCTCTACTCCCACTAACACACGGCCTGTCTCTACTCCCCACTAACACACTGTCTGTCTCTACCCCCACTAACACACAGTCTGTCTCTACCCCCACTAACACACTGACACGGTCTGTTTCTACCCCCACTAACACACAGACACGGCCTGTCTCTACCCCCACTAACACACTGACACGGCCTGTCTCTACTCCCACTAACACACTGCCTGTCTCTACCCCCACTAACACACTGACACAGTCTGTCTCTACTCCCACTAACACACTGTCTGTCTCTACCCCCACTAATGCACAGTCTGTCTCTACCCCCACTAACACACTGACACGGCTTGTCTCTACCCCCACTAACACACTGACACGGTCTGTCTCTACCCCCACTAACACACTGACACGGCCTGTCTCTACCCCCACTAACACACTGACACGGCCTGTCTCTACCCCCACTAACACACTGACACGGCCTGTCTCTACCCCCACTAACACACTGACACGGCCTGTCTCTACTCCCACTAACACACTGCTTGTCTCTACTCCCACTAATGCACAGTCTGTCTCTACCCCCACTAACACACTGACACGGTCTGTCTATACTCCCACTAACACACTGACACGGTCTGTCTATACTCCCACTAACACACTGACACGGTCTGTCTATACTCCCACTAACACACTGACACGGTCTGTCTCTACCCCCACTAACACACTGTCTGTCTCTACCCCCACTAACACACTGACACGGTCTGTCTATAGTCCCACTAACACACTGACACGGCCTGTCTCTACCCCCACTAACACACTGTCTGTCTCTACACTGACACGGCATGTCTCTACCCACACTAGCACACGGTCTGTCTCTACCCCACTAACACACGGTCTGTCTCTACCCCCACTAACACACGGTCTGTCTCTACCCCCACTAACACACGGTCTGTCTCTACCCCCACTAACACACGGTCTGTCTCTACCCCCACTAACACACGGTCTGTCTCTACCCCCACTAACACACGGTCTGTCTCTACCCCCACTAACACACGGTCTGTCTCTACACTGACACGGCATGTCTCTACCCACACTAACACACGGTCTGTCTCTACCCCCACTAACACACGGTCTGTCTCTACCCCCACTAACACACGGTCTGTCTCTACCCCCACTAACACACGGTCTGTCTCTACCCCCACTAACACACGGCCTGTCTCTACCCCCACTAACACACGGCCTGTCTCTACCCCCACTAGCACACGGTCTGTCTCTACCCCCACTAACACACGGTCTGTCTCTACCCCCACTAACACACTGTCTGTCTCTACACTGACACGGCATGTCTCTACCCACACTAACACACGGTCTGTCTCTACCCCCACTAACACACGGTCTGTCTCTACCCCCACTAACACACGGCCTGTCTCTACCCCCACTAACACACGGCCTGTCTCTACCCCCACTAACACACGGCCTGTCTCTACCCCCACTAGCACACGGCCTGTCTCTACCCCCACTAGCACACGGTCTGTCTCTACCCCCACTAGCACACTGACACGGCCTGTCTCTACCCCCACTAACACACTGACACGGCCTGTCTCTACTCCCACTAACACTCTCTGTCTCTACCCCCACTAACACACTGGACACGGCCTGTCTCTACCGCCACTAACACACTGACACGGCCTGTCTCTACTCCCACTAACACTCTCTGTCTCTACCCCCACTAACACACGGTCTGTCTCTACCCCCACTAACACACTGACACGGCCTGTCTCTACTCCCACTAACACTCTCTGTCTCTACCCCCACTAACACACTGACACGGCTTGTCTCTACCCCCACTAACACACTGACACGGCCTGTCTCTACCCCCACTAACACACTGACACGGCCTGTCTCTACCCCCACTAACACACGGTCTGTCTCTACCCCACTAACACACTGTCTGTCTCTACCCCCACTAACACACTGTCTGTCTCTACCCCCACTAACACACTGACACAGTCTGTCTCTACTCCCACTAACACACGGCCTGTCTCTACCCCCACTAACACACTGTCTGTCTCTACCCCCACTAACGCACAGTCTGTCTCTACCCCCACTAACACACTGACACGGTCTGTTTCTACCCCCACTAACACACAGACACGGCCTGTCTCTACCCCCACTAACACACTGACACGGCCTGTCTCTACTCCCACTAACACACTGCCTGTCTCTACCCCCACTAACACACTGACACAGTCTGTCTCTACTCCCACTAACACACTGTCTGTCTCTACCCCCACTAATGCACAGTCTGTCTCTACCCCCACTAACACACTGACACGGCTTGTCTCTACCCCCACTAACACACTGACACGGTCTGTCTCTACCCCCACTAACACACTGACACGGCCTGTCTCTACCCCCACTAACACACTGACACGGCCTGTCTCTACCCCCACTAACACACTGACACGGCCTGTCTCTACCCCCACTAACACACTGACACGGCCTGTCTCTACTCCCACTAACACACTGCTTGTCTCTACTCCCACTAATGCACAGTCTGTCTCTACCCCCACTAACACACTGACACGGTCTGTCTCTACCCCCACTAACACACTGACATGGCCTGTCTCTACTCCCACTAACACTCTGTCTCTACCCCCACTAACACACTGACACAGTCTGTATCTACTCTCACTAACACACTGTCTGTCTCTACCCCCACTAACGCACAGGCTGTCTCTACCCCCACTAACACACTGACACGGTCTGTCTCTACCCCCACTAACACACTGACACGGCCTGTCTCTACCCCCTCTAACGCACAGTCTGTCTCTACCCCCACTAACACACTGTTTGTCTCTATCCCCACTAACACACTGACACGGCCTGTCTCTAACCCCACTAACACACTGTTTGTCTCTATCCCCACTAACACACTGTCTGTCTCTACCCCCACTAACACACGGTCTGTCTCTACCCCCACTAACACACGGCCTGTCTCTACCCCCACTAACACACGGCCTGTCTCTACCCCCACTAACACACGGCCTGTCTCTACCCCCACTAACACACGGCCTGTCTCTACCCCCACTAGCACACGGTCTGTCTCTACCCCCACTAGCACACGGTCTGTCTCTACCCCCACTAGCACACTGACACGGCCTGTCTCTACCCCCACTAACACACTGACACGGCCTGTCTCTACTCCCACTAACACTCTCTGTCTCTACCCCCACTAACACACTGACACGGCCTGTCTCTACCGCCACTAACACACTGACACGGCCTGTCTCTACTCCCACTAACACTCTCTGTCTCTACCCCCACTAACACACGGTCTGTCACTACCCCCACTAACACACTGACACGGCCTGTCTCTACTCCCACTAACACTCTCTGTCTCTACCCCCACTAACACACTGACACGGCTTGTCTCTACCCCCACTAACACACTGACACGGCCTGTCTCTACCCCCACTAACACACTGACACGGCCTGTCTCTACCCCCACTAACACACGGTCTGTCTCTACCCCCACTAACACACTGTCTGTCTCTACCCCCACTAACACACTGTCTGTCTCTACCCCCACTAACACACTGACACAGTCTGTCTCTACTCCCACTAACACACGGCCTGTCTCTACCCCCACTAACACACTGTCTGTCTCTACCCCCACTAACGCACAGTCTGTCTCTACCCCCACTAACACACTGACACGGTCTGTTTCTACCCCCACTAACACACAGACACGGCCTGTCTCTACCCCCACTAACACACTGACACGGCCTGTCTCTACCCCCACTAACACACTGCCTGTCTCTACCCCCACTAACACACTGACACAGTCTGTCTCTACTCCCACTAACACACTGTCTGTCTCTACCCCCACTAATGCACAGTCTGTCTCTACCCCCACTAACACACTGACACGGCTTGTCTCTACCCCCACTAACACACTGGACACGGTCTGTCTCTACCCCCACTAACACACTGACACGGCCTGTCTCTACCCCCACTAACACACTGACACGGCCTGTCTCTACCCCCACTAACACACTGACACGGCCTGTCTCTACCCCCACTAACACACTGACACGGCCTGTCTCTACTCCCACTAACACACTGCTTGTCTCTACTCCCACTAATGCACAGTCTGTCTCTACCCCCACTAACACACTGACACGGTCTGTCTCTACCCCCACTAACACACTGACATGGCCTGTCTCTACTCCCACTAACACTCTGTCTGTCTCTACCCCCACTAACACACGGACACAGTCTGTATCTACTCTCACTAACACACTGTCTGTCTCTACCCCCACTAACGCACAGGCTGTCTCTACCCCCACTAACACACTGACACGGTCTGTCTCTACCCCCACTAATGCACAGTCTGTCTCTATCCCCACTAACACACTGACACGGTCTGTCTCTACCCCCACTAACACACTGACACGGCCTGTCTCTACCCCCTCTAACGCACAGTCTGTCTCTACCCCCACTAACACACTGTTTGTCTCTATCCCCACTAACACACTGACACGGCCTGTCTCTACCCCCTCTAACGCACAGTCTGTCTCTACCCCCACTAACACACTGTTTGTCTCTACCCCCACTAACACACCGACACGGCCTGTCTCTAACCCCACTAACACACTGACACGGCCTGTCTCTACCCCCACTAACACACTGACACGGCCGGTCTCTATCCCCACTAACACACTGACACGGTCTGTCTCTACCCCCACTAACACACTGACACGGCCTGTCTCTACCCCCTCTAACGCACAGTCTGTCTCTACCCCCACTAACACACTGTTTGTCTCTATCCCCACTAACACACCGACACGGCCTGTCTCTACCCCCACTAACACTTTTCATCTCTTCCGTAACACTATCATCCCCCTCTGTAATAATGACTTATTCCTGCCCGTCTTCCAGCTCTGACAGAGAGGTGTCACGTGGACCTAACCTGCATGTTCTCACGGAGTGCTCACTGTGTCACTGCTGTGCGTGGCTGTGTTACAGTGTAGGGGTGTTGTGAACGGTAGTGTGTGTTGTGATAGCGTGTGGCTGTGTGTGTATGTAACAGGTGTGTATGCTTAGATATTGTGTGGCTGTGTACAGTATATATGTACCAGGTGTACTACATGATGGCGGGTGCTGTGATAATGTGTTCCAGCTGGAGGGAGACTTAGGCTACCCAGGAAGGAATGCTAAGATCATCCATAAGGAGTCTGACATCATCATGGCCTTCGCCATCAACAGGGTGAGAGACATCTGCAGTGCACACAGACACACACACTCAAAGCTTTCCCATTTGATGTAGTTTGACATTTCAGGTGCCGTGTTCGGCAGGTTTTAGAGTTAGACACCATAGAGGTAAATGAATAGAGTGGATTCCATTAGTCTGGCCAAGAAGGCCACCAGTTAACATATAACACTCTAAGCCCTGTCTAATTTTAGACTTTCTTTACATTTATTGAATCCCTTATTTTTGTCACTAAACAGTCTCCACATATACTTCCATAAATGATTTTAAACTGGTACCGGGGGACCTTCAGACTGGTCTTGTGAGACCAGCCCACATATACGTGTTCCTGAGAGTCTCACCTTTACACAGATCAGTGTGTAGCCCAAACTATTGGGACCCTACAGACAGAAGTTGGCAGATCGGCAGTATCGACTTCAGACCAGGTCCAAGACGCTTGTGGGGGTCGTAGAGCAAAACGGAGAACACCATCGTTTTCCTGAGAGTCTCCTCCATAAAGGGATTGTTAGGCCAAACCGTTCCGTCGCTACAGATGATTTTGTGAGAAGACCGATTTTTCGGGATGTCTCATGGTCTGACAAACACTGCTCTGTCACCTTTCACCCCAAATGCGGAAGTGTTACATAGGTGGATGCAGTGGATTGAGACACATCCAACGCAAAAAACATTATCTCTAGCTTCAACTGATATCTCTAGCTTCAACTGATATCTCTAGCTTCAACTGATATCTCTAGCTTCAACTGATGGATTTTTGTATTATGCTAAATAGATTTCCCCATGGGCGTGGACATGGACCTTAGGGGGGTTAACACAGTACACCACATCTAAATGTTTCTTTACATTGGAATGTCTCTTCTACTCATTCAGATGATGTGGTATACATTTACTGGCCTCTCTTCTCTCCCCCCCCCCCTCTCTCCTCCCCCTCCAGGCTAACACCAATGAGATAGTGCTGGCGTCCACTCACGACGTGCAGGAGGTTGATGTGTCCACTCTGTTAGCTGCTCAGCCCTACACCTGGATAGGAGAGGACTTTGACAAGGAGTCACGCAGGTCAGTACACACACACTCATATACACACACACACACACACACACACACACACATATTGTATTGGACTTCTTTCTCTCCTCAGTTCTGATGACGTGGACTACCGTTCTTCCCACACTAACGTCGCCCAGGCCTCCTCTACCCCGTCCCACTTCAACCCCAAAGACATGGCAGCCTCCGCATCCATGCCCTGGCTGGGGAGTGGGCAGACCAGCATGGGGGCTAGTGTGGTACGACACACAAACATCCTCCACTCACTCACACACACATATATATATATATATATTCTAAAGTTTGGGGTCACTTAAACATTTCCTTGTTTTTGAAAGAAAAGCAGTTTTTTTGTCCATTAAAATAACATCAAATTGATCATAAATGCAGTGTAGACATTGTTAATGTTGTAAATGACAATTGTAGCTGGAAACAGCAGATTTTTTATGGAATATCTACATAGGTGTACAGAGGCCCATTATCAGCAGCCATCACTCCTGTGTTCCAATGGCGTGTTGTGTTAGCTAATCCAAGATCATTAGAAAACCCTTTTGCAATTAAGTTAGCACAGCTGAAAACTGTTGTGGTGATTAAAGAAGCAATACAACTGGCCTTCTTTAGACTAGTTGAGTATCTGGAACATCAGCATTTGTGGGTTTGATTACAGGCTAAAAATGGCCAGAAACAAAGACCTTTCTTCTGAAACTCGTCAGTTTATTCTTTCTCTGAGAAATAAAGGCTATTCCATGCGAGAAATTGCCAAGAAACTGAAGATCTCATACAGCGCTGTGTACTACTCCCTTCACAGCGCAAACTGGCTCTAACCAAGATCGAAAAGAGGAGTGGGAGGCCCCGGTGCACAACTGAGCAAGAGGACAAGTACATTAGAGTGTCTAGTTTGAGAAACAGACGCCTCACAAGTCCTCAACTGGCAGCTTCATTAAATAGTACCCGCAAAACACCAGTCTCAACGTCAACAGTGAAGAGGCGACTCCAGAATACTGGCCTTCTAGGCAGAGTTGCAAAGAAAAAGCCACATCTCAGACTGGCCAATAAAAAGAAAAGATTAAGATGGGCAAAAGAATACAGACTTGACAGAGGAACTCTGCCTAGAAGGCCAGCATCCCGGAGTCGCCTCTTCACTGTTGACGTTGAGACTGGTGTTTTGCGGGTACTATTTAATGAAGATTCCAGTTGCCTGTAATCGAATCCACTAATGCTGACGCTCCAGATACTCAACTAGTCTAAAGGCCAGTTTTATTGCTTCTTTAATCAGCACAAAATTTTTCAGCTGTGATAACATAATTGCAAAAGGGTTTTCTAATGATCAATAAGCCTTATAAAGTGATAAACTCGGATTAGCTAACACAATGTGCCATTGGAACACAGGAGTGATGGTTGCTAATAATGGGCCTCTGTACACGTATGTAGATATTCCATAAAAAATCTGCTAGCTACAATAGTCATTTACAACATTACCAATGTCTCACTGTATTTCTGATCAATGTGATGTTATTTTAATGGACAAAAAACAAGGACATTTTCTAAGTGACCCCAAACTTTTGACATTTCGGGTTGAATGCATTCAGTTGTACAACTGACTAGGTACAGAATCTCCTTTCCCACTTTCTATTTACTTTGAACTTGTCAGTGCAGTGTTGTCCAGTGAGAGAGGTAGTAGTCTGTACTGACCAGTAGAGGGACACAGTACTCAGGAGTGAAGCCTCTGTCCCAGCCTGTCTGGCTCACAGCTCACCACTCTAAACTCAAGGTCCTGTCTGTTTATTATGAAAACCCCCTCCCTATTGTCTCTCCCCACACTACTCTGGTGTCATAGGAAATATGTGCAGTAGTACCTAGCAGAACCCATCAGAGTACTGTTAAGACCATACTGTTTAAAGCAAGCAGACAAATGTTCTTCTTTAAATGTTAGAAAGCATTGTCTCACCCTATTCCTCGCTCGCTGTGTCCGAACTGAGGCCCACTAGCTGGACCTAGTCAGTCCAGTGGATATTGACACTGGTTATCTATCTCAGGCCAAACAGACAGAGAGTTGAGGACTAAACAGGCTGGTAGATGAGTCTATGTTACCAGAGATAGGCAGTGTGTGTGTTTGTATGAGAGAGATGGGAGAGTATCAACACACAGATACCCAGCTCTCACAGCGTCTCCTCGGCTGCCCAAGGTACAGGCCTGCGTCACCGCATCACCCAGTTCTCAAATATGTCCCCGTTCAAGTGATAATTCTTCATGCTATAGTCAATATGGAGGACTGTCGCCTTGTACCAGAAGTATAAATATGTCCTAGTCTAGGTGGTGAGTCTTGGTAAGGCCAGACTGTATGGAAAGCATACTGTCGTTCAGTGTCATTGGCTTATACTGTAATTGTAAAATAGGTCCCAGTTCAGATGATGAATCCCCTTTAGAGTGAAAGGTTGTAGAGTAGTTTTAATCAACTAGAAGAAAGACCTGCACACTGCTTTGGCCTGTATCACTTCAGGTTATGAAGCTGATGTATCGGCCTGTTGGCCTTCATTAGAGCTCTTTCAGTTCAAAGAAATGTCCTAGTTGAGTACTGAAGTCCATAGTGTAGGGCATCGCTGTGTTTTGACTGAATGTTTTAAAGACTGAGGTTTCAAATTAAGTTTGATGTATTAGGTTATTTGAATGTTGTTTTTCAGATTATGAAGAGGAACCTGAACAATGTGAAGAGAATGACCTCCCACCCCATATTCCAGTACTGTAGGTATCATATAATGTATTTAGTACCGTATACCACTACTATATTATATACAGTATACTACTAGTAAACGTAGCAACAAAAAAAACGTCCCTTTTTCAGGACACTGTCTTTCAAAGATCATTCGTAAAAATCTAAATAACTTCACAGATCTTCATTGTAAAGGGTTTAAACACTGTTTTCCATGCTTGTTCAATGAACCATAAACAATTAATGAACATGCACCTGTGGAACGGTCGTTAAGACACTAACAGCTTACAGACGGTAGGCAATGAAGGTCACGGTTATGAAAACTTAGGACACTAAAGAGGTCTTTCTACTGACTCTGGAAAAGCACCAAGAGAAAGATGCCCAGGGTCCCTGCTCATCTGCGTGAACATGCCTTAGGCATGCTGCAAGGAGGCATGAGGGCAATAAATTGCAATGTCCGTACTGTGAGACGCATAAGACAGGGCTAGAGGGAGTCAGGACGGACAGCTGATCGTTCTCGCAGTGGCAGACCACGTGTAACAGCACCTGCACAGGATCGGTACATCCGAACATCACACCTGCGGGACACAGGATGGCAACAACAACTGCCCGAGTTACACCAGGAACGCACAATCCCTCCATCAGTGCTCAGACTGTCCGCAATAGGCTGAGAGAGGCTGGACTGAGGGCTTGTAGGCCTGTTGTAAGGCAGGTCCCCACCAGAAATCACCGGCACAAACCCACCGTTGCTGGACCAGACAGGACTGGCAAAAAGTGCTCTTCTGACGGTTCGTGGACTGAGCTTGTCATTGCACGCTCTGCGTTACAGGGAAGACATCCTTCTCCCTCATGTGGTACCCTTCCTGCAGGCTCATCCTGACATGACCCTCCAGCATGACAATGCCACCAGCCATACTGCTCGTTCTGTGCATGATTTCCTGCAGACAGGAATGTCAGTGTTCTGCCATGGCCAGCGAAGAGCCCGGATCTCAATCCCATTGAGCAAGTCTGGGACCTGTTGGATCGGAGGGTGAGGGCTAGGGCCATTCCCCCCAGAAATGTCCGGGAACTTGCAGGTGCCTTGGTGGAAGAGTGGGGTAACATCTCACAGCAAGAACTGGCAAATCTGGTGCAGTCCATGAGGAGGAGATGCACTGCAGTACTTAATGCAGCTGGTGGCCACACCAGATACTGACTGTTACTTTTGATTTTGACCCCCAGGACACGTTATTTGTTCAGGGACATGTTATTCTATTTCTGTTAGTCACATGTCTGTGGAACTTGTTCAGTTTATGTCTCAGTTGTTGAATCTTGTAATGTTCATACAAATATTTACACATGTTATGTTTGCTGAAAATAAACACAGTGAGAGGACGTTTCTTTTTTTGCTGAGTTTATATTATATACGGTATACCACTACTGTGTTATATACATTATTCCACTGCTATATTATATACAGTACCATATACCACTACTATATACAGTATGTGTACTATACAGTATACTGACGACCTGTCCACAACTCTGTTTGAATGGCTAGTCTGTTCCTTCAGATAGGGGAATTTCAAACATTTCCAAGTGTTTCTCTGTGTTAGATATGACTGGGGCGCAGGACGGCAGTGTCCGGATGTTTGAGTGGAACAGGCCACAGCAACTCATCTGCTTCAGACAGGCAGGCAACGCCAGAGTCACACGCCTCTACTTCAACTCACAGGGGAACAAGGTCCACACACACACACACCAATACTCTTTTTCATCTTCAGTATTATGATTGTACTGATCTCTGTCTGTCTGTCTCTCTGCTAACCATGTGTATGTGACAAATACAATTTGATTTGTCTGTCTCTGTCTGTTTGTCTGTCTCTCTGTCTGTTTGTGTCTGTCTCTCTGTCTGTCTCTGACTGTCTGTCTCTCTCTGTCTCTCTCTCTCTCTCTCTCTGTCTCTCCAGTGTGGTGTATCAGATGGAGAAGGATTCCTCAGTCTGTGGCAGGTCAACCAGACCTCCTCCAACCCCAAGCCCTACGTGGTACGTAACACACATGTGCGCGCGCACACACACACTGGTGCTTGAAGGATTAGGGATCGGGATTTTACAGAGGGTGGGAGTATGAGAGTGGGCGTGTGTGAGTGAGTGAGAGAGCGATTGGGAGTGATTGATTACCTGTCTGTCTTCTTGTCTGAGGGAAACACAGCCTTCTATCTCCCTTCCTTTCTCGTTCCGTCTCTCTTTCCCCCCCATCTCTTTTCTTTCTCTCCCCCCTCGCTCTCTGTCTCACTCTCTCGCTCTCCGTCTCTCTCCGTCTCTCTCCGTCTCTCTGTAGAGTTGGCAGTGCCACTCTAAGACCTGTGGTGATTTTGCCTTCGTCACTTCCTCCAGTCTCATCGCCACGGCAGGACAGTCCAGCGACAGCAGGTCAGTATCAACATTACATATCAAAACTACACCAGTCTCAATACTGTCATAACAGGAACTCCAATGACTGAAAAAACGGTTTTCTCTGTTTCTCCTCCAGAAATGTATGCCTGTGGGACACTCTTATTTCACCTAGTAACACCATGGTGCATGGTAAGATTTTGTTGTGATTTCAGTCCAACAGAAATGAACATACAAAGTTACCACAGTAGGTAAAACCAGTCAAATAAAGTAGTTAGATGCCTCAATTAAGTCTCCATTACGTGATAGATTAGGTTACCGGTCAAATTTTTACTTGATCAAACAAAGTAGAGGAGAGTGGGATAAGTTGGGCCATTTTTTACATTCAGCATCACTCCGACAAGGGAAATATAGACTTGTTTTTAACAAAGCTATTGAAGCGATAAGGCATGAGAACTCTGGGAGTATTGTGTGATAACTCCAGACTAAGGGCTGTTCTAAGGCCAGAGGTGCAGAATGTAGCTAGCAGAGGTTCTATGATGACAAGAGACAGGAACTTCAATAAATAGTGATTTTATAAATCATTTATAAATAGGCAACAAGAACTGGATATTTGTATTTGTATTTATTAAGGATCTCCATTAGTTCCTGCCAAGGCAGCAGCAGCTACTCTTCCTGGGGTTAAGGCAGTTCATGTGGTGTATCCCTGGAAATAATAAGAATTCATGTGAACATTAGTTTTGAAAACATAGCTTGGACAAAAAAAGGGGTCTCTTGTGACATCTTACTCTGTTTATGGAGTAAGTTGAGCATAGGAACAGGGTAAATTGAGCTGCCTACACATTGCTGTGCCTATTTAAACCATGTCTGTTTTTATTTCCCAAACACAATTTATCACAATGGCTTGTTTGTCTTTTAATCATTTTAAGCATCTGTTAACACAGGCTTAACACCTACAACTTAACACCTACTTGTTTTAACACATTTAACATAGGCCCTGGTGTTACCTAATATCCCAGTGATACTACTTTGCGCTATGCCTGGAAATAAAACACTTCATTTTGCTCAACTTGCCATTGGCTCAACCGTTGGCTCAACTTACACCATGGCCATTTGCTCATCTTACACCAAGGCAAACATTTTGACTATATTAACCCACACAGATACAAGGAGGCACATTCATGCTAGATTTAGGACCTCATATTGAGGCTTATAGAGAGCCCAACCTATGTATAGAACAATCTTTAAATGATCACAATTCATTCGACTTAGTGGAAATCAGTTTTTTTTAACCTTGCTCACCTCTTTTTCACAGACTCCATGAAATGATGTCCTCTTCCTAAATGTTTGGTCAAATTATACGTTTGTGTATGGTTTCCGAGAAACAAGGGCTGGCTCAACTTACCCCACTCTCCCCTGTATTAGTGTTGTCACTCATAACTCATAGTTAGAATATTGTGTGTCTCTCCAGCCTTCCCGTGCCATGAGAACGGTGCAACGGTGTTGCAGTACGCTCCCAAACAGCAGCTGTTGATCTCGGGAGGCAGGAAGGGCTTTGTGTGTGTGTTTGACATCCGACAGAGACAGCTGCTACACACCTTCCAGGCCCACGACTCAGCCGTCAAAGCCCTGGCGCTCGACGCCTCCGAAGACTTCTTCGTAACCGGCTCAGCTGAGGGGAACATGAAGGTGATTTTCCTTATTACTTTTTAATGAGGAAAATGGAATTAGAATCTTCCTGAAATGTTCCCAACCCTGTCAACCATTAACCTGTGCTCTCTAGCTGTATTTCAATGACCAAATGTCACAGGATTGATCTGGGAAAGACATCATGTAATGACATCATGTGATGATCATTGCCTTTCTCTATACCTCTCTCTCCCTCCTTCGCTCCCCCTCTCCTTCTCCTCCAGGTGTGGAAGCTGGCAGGCCAAGGCCTCATGCACTCGTTTAGCACAGAGCATGCCAAGCAGTCCATCTTCCGGAACATCGGAGCGGGCGTCATGCAGGTGGAGACCCGCCCCGACAATCGCATATTCACCTGCGGCGCCGACGGAACCCTCAAGATGAGGGTTCTACCCGACCGCTACAACATCCCCTCTAGCATCTTCGACATTCTGTAGACCCCAAACCACTTCCTGTACTGACTGTAGAGAGGTCATCTGATTGGTTGAATGTTGAAACGAAAATTCACTAGAATATTCAACATCTTGTAGAAACGTAAATACCTGAAAGAGATATGTCTGAATGGCGGTGCATTGGAAGGAGGTGAAAGATTAACCAAATGTTCTTTCACTAGTATAACATTGTGTAGAGAGCCTAGACTTGTGTGAGAGAGACGAAGAGAGATCGGGGAAAAGGTTTACAGGTCACTAAGTATATTACACTACTGGATAGTCTGTAGTTTGAGTTGAGAGGGCGTTAATGATATGAGTGACTCAGAGGTGAAAGGTTGAGAGATGACCAGGTTTTCAGCAGCTTTGAGAGAGCAACAGAGGGTGTACTGTACGGTATGACTTTACCTAGCGGAAATCGTTCAATTGAGCTGTGAATATTTTTTTCTTTCCTAAAGCCGAAAAGCGTGTATTAAAACGTAAAGCAACTGGTTCCATACTTGATTTTAACAGTTCGATTTCCTGTCATTTTAAAAGCGGCTGCTGGATGTTTGAGTGTGTCAGTCCATATGAAAGCTATGCATGACTTCCTGTTCTCGTTTTAAGCGGTGCAATCACACGGTTTATTGATGTGATAGTGCTCTGTACAAGTGCTCAAAACTCTTAAAAAGTGTGTATCTGTTGTCATTTTGTGCCCACAAGCTGAAAAACTTTCTTAGCATCTACATTTAACCAGCACTGTGGTTCCTTTAGTCAGTCAGTCAGTCAGTCAGTGTCAGTCAGTGGTCTGGTGTGACTCTAAAGTTGTTGGATCTGTATTTTGTTGAAATGGTTTTATCTTCTTCATTCCCTGGCTAATCTCACTGTTAATGACAACGTTTAATGGCACATTATCCCCATAGTGATCCCATCCCATAACACTGGCTGCCCAGTGACTCGCTAGCCTACTCCATTGATTGATCTATCGATTGATTGAGCCTAGCTATGATCACACCTCTCTGTATCTGCCGCCCGCCTGCCGTCAAAAGCCTGTTTGTGCGGCAGCAGCGGGCTCACTGCTAGAACGTTGTGTTTGGAAGATGGTGTGTTTTGATCCTGTGACTGTGTGTAGTCTATATGTCTCATCTGTCTGTTCCACTGGATACCCTCTGAGAAGATAGAAACTCATGGGGTCTGTTATGTTCTGTTCTGTTTTTGCACAACATTTTTCTTTTTTTTTGTTGAACTATTTACTTATTGTTGTTGGTTGGTTGGTTGTTTCTTTGCAGGCTGTTGTTATTTGTGTTGGACTTTTTGCCTTTTAGGTTAGGAATGTAAGGGGTTAATACTGTATTTTACTGGGACATAGTGCAACATGGCATAGGTTTGTGTTTGGTGATACTACTGTACTGTATTGTTTTGTTTTTGCAAACGTTAGAAAATCCATATTGAATAGATATTTGCACTCAAATCTGGGGACACTAAAAGTTTATTTCAAAAGGAATAGGCTATGGGAAGAACAAAGAAACTACTGTTATATACAAATGAATGTCTGGCTGTGTTTGGCCTAGTAGTAAAAAGTTAAATAGTTTTAATATATAAATATATGAAATACCATAGCAGCTTGTACAAACATGAAAGCATTTTACTTAATTTTTTGTTTTGTATCATACGGGCTGGATTAGTTGTATCTTTTGTTAAATGTTTGTATTGTTTTTATTATTATACGTATTATTATTATTATTAAACAGATTTGTGTTTCCTTCCCTCCCTCTGGGTACCACGTCTGATCTCATCTATGTTTACATATTCTACCTACCTTCTGTCGTGTTATGATGCTAATACTTATGAAGCCTTATAAACATTCATAGGTCACCTTATAGATGCAGTCATAGACCATCATTAAAAACATCACAGTGAAGCAATAACACGCGAGGCGCCTTACAAAAAGGCACTGAGCCTTGTTTTGCTTTATGTTACATGCGTCATAATGCTCTATAACATCTATAAGGGGATATTCATGTCTATAAGATATGAACACTTCATAATGCTCTATAAGGGGATATTCATGTCTATATAAGATTTTAACACTTCATAAGAAGGTGCTTTAAGTAAAGTGTTGTTCAGGTATCTACAGTATATATCTATGTAAAGCTCACTATGGGGAGGCTATGACTAGAGAGTCCAGAGAGACAGGAATATATAGCAGGCTGTTCTACCGTGGTCAAAGTTATACCTTTTGTAAGTTGAATAAATTATTTTTTATTTCATCAGGTTGATTTTATGCTTGTTTCTGTATTTTCTCTGTAGGCATGATAATCAGTAGAGACCATGCAGCGGCAAATATCATTGTCGGGAATAAACATATGTACAGATTTCCAATATATGTATTTTTAAAACATTTTGCTCTCTGTAAGGGATGCTGGTCATGGTAGGATCCAAGTAAATATGGAAATTTCTGATACATTTTGTCATGCAGTCACAGGGAAAGCCAGGTTTCCAGGGTAGACCTTAAAAAAGTTACATTTTCCAAATAAATATAATATACAAGTGAGAGACTTAAAAACAATATATAACAAGTCAAACGATTAGTAAGTATCCTAATTCCACAATCTCAAATGGAAAAATATGGAAAACAGTACAGCAATTATTTTACTGTTTAAACCATCGCCACAATACAATATAGACTACTTCCTACTCTGATAAGCCCTTATTCAGTTAAACTCTACATTGGAAAAGGTACAGTGCCTGCATCTTTGGAAGCTGTAATCCAATTTAAACAAATATTTTAACAGCACTCACAAAAAGGGTGTTTCCTCCCAGCCAGCAGTCACAAAAAGCCATTAGAAAAGAGTCCTTGTTGAGATGGCATAAAACTAAAGACAAGCCATACATATTATAAATAAAAAATAACCATAATATTCACGAGTGCTGTTCATCTTTAATTAAGCACTTTAAGACCATCTGATACAAACGCTGGCCATCTTTAATCAGAATACCATCAAAACACTCTCAGTCATCAGAGATGAAGTGCACCACGTACAGCTTCACGTAGCTCTGATCCCACACGTACAGGTGTCTGTCATTGGGGCTATAGGACAGCATGGCCAGCACGCCGCCAGGGGACCTCAGGTCAAAGGTCACGTTGACCGGTTTCCCCTTCAGGAGGTCGAAGGCGAAGGTCACACGGGTGTCCTTGGTGTCGGTGACGTAGAGCACGCCACAGGCCACGAAGGCGTTGCCGGCCTTGGTCCTGGGGTAGGTGGTGTTGATGTACGATGTGACGGAGAAGCTCTTCAGGTCCAGCTGGGCCACCATAATGCTGTCGTCCAGACTGGAGGCAAAGATGAGCCACAGGCCGTTCTCATCCGCCGCCAGCTTGAAGTAGGTCTTGGAGTTGTAGAGAAGGTAGGACAGGTTGTGGTACAGAGCATTGTCGATGGCCAGGGTGTGGAGACGCTTGGACTGCAGGTTGAACCTGGGGGATGGAGGGAATAAGAAATAAAGAATGTACATTTCTACATTTACCTTTGCTTTCCTTAGGAACTGTGCACCGCAATGTCACACCATCAGAAGAAAAGAAACATCACAGGATCAGGATCATACACAGCCAGTGACATCACAAGGACAGAATATTTTGCTTCTAGACTTTAATTGCACAAGGCCAAAAAGCTTCACCTTGATTTCCCTCTGACAACTATCCATTGTTCTCAGATAAGTATCTAGTGCAGTAGGAGCTAAAGGATCAATTGAATTCAAGCAGGACAACTACCATCCCTTCTTTACCTGGCCAGGTTGGTGGTTCTAAACTATGGTTCTTTATCTGGCCAGGTTGGAGGTTCTAAACTATGGTTCTTTACCTGGCCAGGTTGGTGGTTCCGGCGATGTGATAGTAGAAGGATCCGTTATGAACGGCATGGCCACACCCCTGGTAGAACTTCCTGCCATCGATGACCTCACTGGTGGCATTCTGAAATGAGGCGATGCTCTTATACTCCTTCACCGTGCGACCTGGAGACAGATAATCAAAAAGACATTTGATTGGTTGTTGTGTGAGTGTGTAGGAGGTACCAGAGAACTGCTAAAGATAATGTGCTTGGCTGTTGTCTGCGTTTGGCTGGTACCAGAGAAATGCTAAAGACATTTGATTGGCTGTTGTGTGAGTTTGGGAGGTACCAGAGAAGTGTTCGGCCACCCAGATGCGTTTGTTGTTCAGCACAGCCGTGTCTTTCATCCACGTTCCGAATGTACTCTCCATCTTAGATACGTTACGGGGGTTGATCAGTGACTTGATGATGCACTCTGGGGACAGAAGATAAAACATTTATTGTTTAATTGATTGATAGATTGATTGGTTTGCATATTCAGTCATATTCAGGTTTTGTCTGAGGGTTTTTAAACAAATCTTTCAAGTCATGCAAGTCATTGTACCATTTTTCTTATTTAGTGGCATCTCTTGTAACTTTCCAGCCTCTTTGGTGGACAGAGTCCCATCGTTTGGTACAGCATGTGACGAATCTGAAATAGTCAATGATAATCAATGAAAGAAGTGATGATGTTAGAATCAGTAGGAGAGTTGGAGGTGGGTAGGGGAACTGTAGGATGAATAGTAACAGGCTGACTCACCCAGGGTCTGGGCAGCATGGATGGGGGATAAATACAGGAGTTGGGTAGGATAAGTAGCTGTGTGCAGGGTAGTTACTCAAGGGTCTGGGCAGCATGGATGGTGTGGGGGTAGGGTAGATACAGGAGTTGGGTAGGATAAGTAGCTGTGTGCAGGGTAGTTACCCACCCAGGGTCTGGGCAGCATGGATGGGAAGATTGGCCCGGTGGCTCCTGTTTCTGGGGGGGCCCTGGGGTCCTTGTGGGCCAGGAGGTCCAGGAGGGCCAATGGGGCCTGGAGTACCAGGAGGACCAGCCGGACCTGGGGGGCCTAGACAGACCCAAAAGACAAGTATTAGCACAATCACATTGTATTTCAAGTAGAGCTGTCCAGGCATAAACTGGATCAACTGGTCATGAAATAGGATAGGGCTTGCCCACTCTAATGTTGCAACATACACAGGTACCTTAGGTGTTGTGCTAAGACCACATTCGTTTTCAGTTCTAATGAAGATCTGTTCAGATTTTGCAATAAAGGTACGTATGTGCTGAACCATTTGAGTGTATAGTGGTGACGGTACAGAAAGTCTCATCATGTATTATAGGAGTCACAGTGATGTATCTAATACAGACATTGGACATTGTCATTTCTGTCTGTTCTTACCCTCCAAGATGACATCGTTGGACGATTGTGTATTTTCTCCTGCGGGTCCAGGGTCTCCTCTATCTCCTTTCTCCCCCGGCTCACCTTTCTCACCTGTGAAGGGACACGGTTATCGTTTTTCATATGTACAGGTGATTTACAAACCCTAACTTTCATATGTACAGGTGATTTACAAACCATAACTTGAGACGTGGAATGGAACAGGAATTCATAAAGGCCTGATCCAAAATAACCCCTAGCTTCATAAGATTCTCAAAGACCACAATCAAATGAGTCAAGCTTGTGAAATGTGCGAGATGTGGGTTCTTATATCTGACCTACTGTTAAGAAAAGAGTTCCCACAATGTGAACTAGACATGGGCCTACTAAATCATTGCTTCCAGTCTGTAAATTCCAAGGATTCGTCAAGTCAAAGCCCTTCCAGTAAACCATGAACCATTCCATTCACTTCTCTTGGGTTGCTAAAATATTGTCTATTTAGTGCCCTACTTTTGAGCAGGGCCCATAGGGCTCTGGTCAAAAGTAGTGTACTATATAGGTGATAGGGTGTGAATCATGTCCTTCCCTCCTGAGGAACGCACCAGTGGGCTGATGGGAGAATGAGGTTTACAGCCCATTCAAGAGCAGCCCAAAACCACAGAGTCATGAATAATATTAGTCTACTGTGGGACAGAAGAGCAGTTTCCTTTCTTCCTCCGTTTCCGGTTCTATGGCGTTTGAATGGAGAGAAACTGAAGCACCCACCAAAGTGAAGAACACGATTCAGCATTGTGACACATCACATATCTCTGGATAGATCTGAATGGCTGTCCAATGACAGTTGGAATTAAGAATAGGCGAAAGAAAGTGTTATGTATGTGGAGATCTCTGTGTGTGGCTTATGTGTGTATCTGGGTGCACCGTGGGGTAATTGTGTGCAAGTGTAGGTGTGTGCGTGTGTGCTTCTGAATATATGTGTCTCTGCGGTTGTGTGTGTGTTTCTACACGATGTGTGTGTGTGTGTGTGTGTGTGTGTGTGTGTGTGTGGTGTGTGTGTGAGGTTGTGTGTGTTAGGGTGCATGTTATTGACCCTGAGGAGATCTGCTCTACCCTTTCTATGTTCTATTATCTCTCACTCTCACCAGACAGAGCCCCAGGTAACGATACATAATGGACACATCAGATGATGGACAGATAGATACAATGAGGCGGAAAATAGAGAGCAAGAGAGATTCTCTCTTTTACTGTAAGAGGGTCTTTCACTCCATACCTCTCTTCCCTCGTTTTCCATCAGCCCCAGGCAGTCCGCCTTGTCCTGGGATGCCATCAGTGCCATTGTTCCCAGGCAGACCATGCAGGCCAGGCAGCCCTAACATACATACATTACAACCACAGTACTTAACATTATGTGGGAGTCCATTTTGTTGTCTGTCATTTTGCCATGGTTACACCAAGTTACTGTGATATGCTTATGGGTCACTCTAGCAAAAAGCTGTGATTTAAGTGATGGCTGAGATGATCAATGTAAATCATTAAAGTGTTTAATCAGTTGATAACTTACCAGGGGGTCCAGGAGTGCCGGGTGGTCCTACAACACAACACAGAGAGATCAGAGGATGGTAACACACGGCACCTTGACTGGTGAGAACATGTTGGAAAATGTGTGAAACTCCACTTGAATTCCCTTCAGAGTTACAGTAGGGAAAGAAGAGTGTGAATGATTCTTATTGTTCTTGTCATTATTGGGACATACCAGCTATGCAGACTCCCTTGGTGCTGTTACAGATATCTAACAACACTTTGACCTGGAAACAAACAAACATATAAACCCATTTTATTTATGAAGAGAAAAGAAGAGATGCATACAGCATGCACGAACATTTCAGTAGTATACAATACAATGAAATAAATGAAACTATATAAAAATGACATAACAGACTTTAACACAGTTTTGTCTTTAACAACAGTCATTCATTTATCTAGTCTGTTAAGAGTCTGTTCATTGTTTTTCTATGACTGTTTGTTCTAGCTGTAAAACACAGCTTCTTCTCTTTCAAACGGATCATGTATATAAATGCCAGTGCTTACGTCTGAGATGCTCACTACATACCTCAGCGCCCACACACACACACACACACACACACACACACACACACACACACACACAAGTATACAAAGAGACATGGAGTAGCCTGGCTTACCGGCACCATAGAATAGGTCATCATCATCATCATGTCGTTCTGCATCTCAGTCTTCTGGAAGCCCTTTGTCTTCCTGTGCTTGTGGTTCAGCTCATGTCTCATCTTCTTCCCCATCTCCTTGTCCATCTCTTTGTCCATCTTTTCCCTCAACCCGTGGTGTAACTCCTCTCTCATCTCAGGGTGTACCTCCTCACCCATGTCCAGCCCCCCTCGCCCCGTGGTTTCCGGCCCCTGATGTAGCCCCTGGGTCACCTCCTGCCCCTGATGTAGCCCCTGGGTCACCTCCTGCCCCTGATGTAGCCCCTGGGCCACATGCCCCTGATGTAGCCCCTGGGTCACCTCCTGCCCCTGATGTAGCCCCTGGGTCACCTCCTGCCCCTGATGTAGCCCCTGGGTCACATGCCCCTGATGTAGCCCCTGGGTCACCTCCTGCAGGAGTTCCTGGCTCTCCTGTTGGTTCAGCTCCAGCCTCAGCTCCTCCTTTAATTCCTGTCGTAGCTCCCTCTCCAGCTCACGACTCCTCTTGTTACGGGAGTACTGGTACTCCCCCTGCTCCATCTGCTCCTTCCCCAGACCCCTTTCACCTCCTCCTGCACCTCCTCCACGCAGCCCTGCAAGCCACCCTGGGCCTAAGATAAGATAAGAAATACCTGACCTTGATTAATCCCCGAGGGGTAATTGTTTTATCAATCATTGCATCGTTTTGGAAACCCAGAACTAGTGTCAGCATCTCATTTATGTTACGTATGTCTGTCCACGACAGATTCATCATAGCAGTATGTATACACAGCCACAAAGACAAACGATCAACAATAAAAGTAGTGAAAACATAGCAGTATAAAAAGAGCAGCAGCACCTCCTCTTAGCTCTGCCAGCCTCCCTGCTCCTCCTGCTGCTACACCTCCTCGGGGCACCTCCTGGAGGAACTCCACCACGGAGCTCTGTTCCACCTCCTCCAGCCTGGCCTCGGTGAGCTCCACATGGCTCCACAGCTGGTTCTGTTGCACTAGGAGCACCAGGAGAGCCACAGTGTTGACCAGTGCCAAGGCACACGTCCCGTAGATAATCACCCGCAGGGGGACAGACAGACTGGGGCGTGAGGGGAGCATCTCACACCCTCCAATCCCTCCTCCACCTCCTCCCTTCCGGGAGTCAGCGACTAGCTTCAGCATTCAGAACCGGATAATATGGTTAGAGACAGTCCAAGAAGTATATCTTCTCCAACAGAATCCAAAAACACAAAGGGAGAAAGTCTTCTTGGAAGATTAGTCCCAGGTCTAGTGTAGTGGGTTAGAGCAGAATCCAAGAAATACCTTTTCTCCTAAAGAGGTAGTCTACAATTCCAATAGAATCCAAGAGGACATAAGTGTATTTGTCCACTCCAGACCATAGATACTGTAGGTCTGAGTGAGAAATCAGGTCCAATTCCAATCCAACAGAACAGAGTATGTATCTGTAGTCCCAAACTCTAGACTGCATCTGGATGTTGAGTCCAGTCTGAAGAAGAATCTGGTCCTAGTGTTCCAAATAGAATCAAAGAGGTCCCAAAGGAGATATGTCCACTCCTGATCTCTAGGTCTGATCTGAGGAGAAGAGACTTGGTGGTCTCACTGAGGACAGAATGGTACTCCTCATTGTGTTGAGTGTGTGTCAGTTGAGTGGTCAGGGTTAGGTGTGTGTGTGCACACAGTAGATTGGAGGCTGTGTGCGTGTGTGGGAAAGTGTGTGTGTGTGTAGGGTGGGCATTACACAATCCTCTGGGCTTGTCTGGGAAGGGAAGAAACCCCTCGTCTGTTCAGTCACCTGATTTATATTCCACACAACCCATTCTAGAGCAACCACAGTGGGCTGGGACTGACTTTACACACACACACTAAGAGGGTCCTGAGGCTATAACTCTGTCTTACTGTACTCTTCATATGCTATCTTTCCTCTACCCCTGAACAATAATGTATTTGCTACAGACCCCTCCATCATGTAGATACTCATCTCAAATGGATTTATACACAATTGAGGTTTTGGGGTCTGCAAGTCATTACATCACATCAACACACTAGTGAACGAGCCATTCAAGCCATTTCAATCAAGTTTGTACACAAATGTGTTCACATATACAATACTGTAGTACTTTGGTAGAGGAATTGAATTATACTGTATGTAACATAACAAAATCATAGTTATTTTAAAGATGAAAAGATCTGGACTTCAACTATAATCTCTAAAACAAAAAGTCTAAAAGGGAAAAAAACATTAATCTTGGGAATAACTTTAGACATCAACACAAATCAATGTCTGAGAGAGCGAGACAGAGACAGAGACAGAGACAGAGAGAGAGAGAGAGAGAGAGAGAGAGAGAGAGACAGAGAGAGAGACAGAGAGAGAGAGAGACAGACAGACAGAGACAGAGAGAGAGAGAGACAGGCAGAGACAGAGAGAGAGAGTGAGAGACAGGCAGAGACAGAGAGAGAGAGACACAGAGAGAGAGAGAGAATCACCACTATGCCATGATGAGGATGAGCATGGTTTTCCAGTACATTAGGTGCTCTGCTCCCTTCCACATTTACACATCTCTCTCCCCTATATGCCCTCAAGGCTCTCGACATCGCTCTGTAACTATAACAGTGACACATTTCTGTAATTGCATTTCACCAGAAAAATGTCATTTCTTCAGTACTTAATATTTAATCGGAAAAACAACCTGATATCTCTCTCCTCTGAGCGTTGGAGGGTTAATGTGTCACTCCAGAGAAGTTTTGGCCTGAAAACTCTGTTAATCTGGGTGTCATTCAAACACAGCAATTGTTTTTACAATATGCATATCATGAAATATCAGAAGAACATACGTGAAAACATTTTCATTCAATTCGTTGATTGTGCAATTTGGTGCTTGATTGAATAGACCCCCAAAGACCCCGTAATGATTAGGTAAGTATTGTGTAATAACCATTTCACAATTACTACTGTATTTAAGTGAAGAGTAGTGAAACCAACCCACCTCTTGTGCCAAACAAATGTCAGCACATGGTGAAATGAATGAAATGGTTCATTGGTTAAATTGGTAATTCAGAGCAGTAGTGGTACATTTAGCACACATCATCCTACGTGAGTACAGATTCCGACACACTCACAGACACACATATGCATGCACACACTAATGTGCACACACACACACACACACACAGGAGTTCTGAATGACACAGACAGTAAACCTGAGTCTATGTGAGGTTTGATATTACAGTAAGGCCTTCCACTCTTCTCTGTTCACCCAGACTCCTCCTCTGGGGCTGTAGGTCAGTGGCAGGCAGGAGAGGAGAGGAGAGGAGAGGAGAGGAGAGGAGAGGAGAGGAGAGGAGAGGAGAGGAGAGGAGAGGAGAGGAGAGGAGGGAATATCTGCACTGGGCAACAGTAAATGAGAGAAAACCCGGGTAAAAAAAAATATATATATAAAAAAGTTTTGAATACTTTATCTGGGCTTGATTGAGTTTACCTGGCACAATGGAACCAATGGAATAGTCCAAAAAGATACCAGGCAGGCTTATGCAAACGATCAAAGTATTTGAGAGATTTCAAATAGCATGGGAACCCAGGTCTGGAGGGGAGTACAGTAAAATGCAAAGTAAGTGGAACATGGGGTATATCCACTCTACTGCCTACAGACAGACAGACAGACAGACAGACAGACACACAGACAGACAGACACACAGACACACAGACACACACACACACACACACACACACACACACACACACACACACACACACACCTCCTCGCAGTCAACCAGCTCTGGGTTCAACCTCTGTCCCCTTTACAGTGTGATCACACCCTGGGAGATACACTGCTTCCCAAATGGTACTCTATTCCAAGTGTTTTTGGAAAGTATTCAGACCCCTTGACTTTTTCCACATTTTGTTAGGTTACAGCCTTATTCTAAAATAGTTTAAAAAATGTTTTTATTATATAAACATTTACATAAGTATTCAGACCCTTTACTCAGTACTTTGTTGAAGCACCTACGGCAGCGATTACAGCCTCGAGTCTTATTGGGTATTTCGCTACGAGCTTTGCACACCTGTATTTAGGGAGTTTCTCCCATTCTTCTCTGCAGATCCTCTCAAGCTCTGTCAGGTTGGATGGGGAGCGTTGCTGCACAGCTATTTTCAGGTCTCTCCAGAGATGTTCGATCGGGTTCAAGTCTGGGCTCTGGCTGGACCACTCAAGGTCATTCAGAGACTTGTCCCGAAGCCACTCCTGCATTGTCTTGCCTGTGTGCTTCGCCCCAGTCTGAGGTCCTGAGCTCTCTAGAGTAGGTTTTCATCAAGGATCTTTCTGTACTTTTGTCCGTTCATCTTTCCCTCGGTCCTGACTAGTCTCCCAGTCACTGCCACTGAAAAACATCTCCACGGCAAGATGCTGCCACCACCGTGCTTCACCGTAGGGATGGTGCAAGGTTTACTCCAGACGTGACGCTTGGCATTCAGGCCAAAGAGTTCAATCTTGGTTTCATCAGACCAGAGAATCTTGTTTTTCGTGGTCTGAGAGTCCTTTAGGTGCCTTTGGCAAACTCCAAGTGGGCTGTCATGTGCCTTTTACCGAAGAGTGGCTTCCGTCTGGCCACTCTACCATAAAGGCCTGGTTGCTGCAGAAAGAGTTGTCCTGGAAGGTTCTCCCATCTCCACAGAGTAACTCTAGAGCTCTGTCAGAGTGACCATCGGGTTCTGGGTTACCTCCCTGACCAAGGCCCTTCTCCCCCGATTGCTCAGTTTGGCTGGACGGCCAGCTCTTGGAAGAGTCTTGGTGGTTCCAAACTTCTTCCATTTAAGAAGGAGGCCACTGGGACCTTCAATGCTGCAGACATTTTTTTGTAGCCTTCCCCAGATCTGTGCCTCGACACAATCCTGTCTCAGAGCTTTACGGACAATTCCTTCGACCTCATGGCTTGGTTTTTGCTTTGACATGAACTATAAACTATGGGACCTTATATAGACAGGTGTGTGCCTTTCCAAATCATGTCCAATCAAATGAGTTTACCACAGGTGGACTTCAATGAAGTTGTAGAAACATCTCAAGGATTATTAATGGAACAGGATGCACCTGAGCTCAATTTCGAGTCTCATAGCAAAGGGTCTGAATAGTTATGTAAATAAGGTATTTCTGTTTTTTTATGCAAAAACTTCTAATAATGTATATTCGCTTTGTCATTATAGGGTATTGTGTGTGGGTTGATGAGTAAATTAATTAATATAATCCAAAATCAAATCAAATGTTATTGGTCACACACACGTTTACCAGATGTTATTGCGAAGCGTAGCGAAATGCTTGTGCTTCTAGTTCCAACAGTGCAGCAATATCTAACAAGTAATATCTAAACACTTCACAACAAATACCTAATACACACAAATATAAGTAAACTAATGGAAAAATAATATATAAATATGTGGATGAGCAATATCAGAGCGGTATAGGCTAAGATGCAATAGATAGTATAGATACTGTATATACAGTATGAGATGAGTAATGCAAGATATGTAAACATTATTAAAGTGACATTATTGAAGTGACTAGTGTTCCATTTATTAAAGTGGCAAATGATTTCAAGTCTGTATGTAGGCAGCAGCCTCTCTGTGCTAGTGATGGCTATTTAACAGTCTGATGGCCTTGAGATAGAAGCTTTTTTTCAGTATCTCGGTCCCAGCTTTGATGCATCTGTACTGACCTCGCCTTCTGGATGATAGCAGGGTTAACAGGCAATGGCTTGGGTGGTTGTTGTCCTTGATGATCCTTTTGACCTTCCTGTGACATCGGGTGCAGTAAGTGTCCTGGAGGGTAGGTAGTTTGCCCCCGGTGATGCGTTGTGCAGACCGTACCACCCTCTGGAGAGCCCTGCGGTTGTGGGCGGTGCAGTTGCCGTACCAGGCGGTGATACAACCCGACAGGATGCTCTCAGTTGTGCATCTGTAAAAGTTTGTGAGGGTTTTAGGTGACAAGACAAATTTTGTCAGCCTCCTGAGGTTGAAGAGGCACTGTTGCGCCTTCTTCACCACACTGTCTGTGTGGATTGACCATTTCAGTTTGTCCGTGATGTGTACGCTGAGGAACATAAAACTTTCCACCTTCTCCACTACTGTCCCATCAATGTGGATATGGGGGTGCTCCCTCTGCTGTTTCCTGAAGTCCACGATCATCTCCTTTGTTTTGTTGACGTTGAGTGAGAGGTTGTTTTCCTGACACCACACTCCGAGGGCCCTCACCTCCTCCCTGTAGGCTGTCTCGTCGTTGTTGGTAATCAAGCCTACTACAGTTGTGTAGTCTGCAAACTTGATGATTGAGTTGGAGGCGTGCATGGCCATACAGTTATGTGTGAACAGGGAGTACAGGAGGGGGCTGAGCAGGACCCAGTTGCACAGAGTGGAGTTCAGACCCAGGGCCTCGAGCTTAATGATGATCCATTTTAGAATAAGGCTTTAACGTAACAAATTGTGGAAAAAGTCAAGGGGTCTGAATACTTTCCAAATGCACTGTGGTGCACTACTTTTGACCAGGGCCCGTGATATGCTAATTAGTGAATAGGGTGCTTTTTGGTACGCACCCAGAGAGACATCACCCCTCACACCCTTCTTTAACCAACAGCCACTTGCTCTACTGAGCACTAGTCTATACTGATAGAACAGGATGCTGATACCGTTAACAGGTCAAGGATAGAGAGGAAACAAACAAAAAAGCAACACACTCTATCCAACCACTCTATTCTCTCTCTCTTTTACAATTCTCTGTTTTCTTATATTCTCTCTTTCTTTGTCTTTTCTCTCTCTCTTCCTCCTCCATTAGCAGTGGCTGTGAGAAAGTTCCTCTCCTCTCCTCCTACTCTCCCAGTGCAGATGTCTTCCCAGCTGGCTTGGCTGTATGTTCATATTGACCTGCTGTGTCCTGATAGCCTTCACTACCCTCCTTTCCCTGCCTCCTTTCCTTTACCAGAACCCTTCTTTCTTAACCTCCTTTACTTAATCAGAACCCTCCTTTGCTTCATCAGAACGCTCTTTTCCTCGTCACCTTTCCTTCAGCATAGTCCAAAATACCTAATCTCCTTCCCCCCCAAGCCCGGGGTTAAAGTTGGTGAACAGGACAGAATGGGAACACATCACATTGTGACCGAACAGAAGTATCTAATGAATACAGCTTTCATTTTAACGTAAAAAGACACATCCAACCCAACATATGATTTTCCATCTGGCAGTTCGTCAAAGTCACCATTATTAGTCAGTTGTACAACCAAATGCCTTCAACCGAAATGTGTCTTCCACATTTAACCCAACCCCTCTGAATCAGAGAGGTGCGGGGGGCTGCCTTAATCGACTTCCACGTCTTCGGCGCCCGGGGAACAGTGGGTTAACTGCCTTGTTCAGGGGCAGAACGACAGATTTTTTCCCTTGTCAGCTCGGGGATTCGAACTTGCAACCCTCCGGTTACAAGTCCAACGCTCTAACCACTAGGCTACCTGCCGCCCCATGTCTACATGTTGTAGAGTCAGCATGTCTACATGTTGTAGATATTTCTATTATGGAAAACTGGAGAATAAATACAAGTCTCTGAGCATGGGAATGATATTTTCCTGTTCCAAAGCCAGGTCTGTTCTCAACATAATCTCGTCTTCATCCGATCAGTCCTATTCAATTCACATACCCTGACAAAAAAATGCAGAGATAGTCAACTCCCTAAGGAGAAAGACTGGATTGACCAGAGATAGTCAACTCCCTAAGGGCACTGACTGAATTGACCTGAGATAGTCAACTCCCTATGGACAAACACTGGATTGACCTGAGATAGTCAACTCCCTAAAGACAAAGTCTGGAATGACCAGAGATAGTCAACTCTCTAATGACAAAGGCTGGATTGACCAGACATAGTCAACTCCCTAAGAACAAACTGGATTGACCAGAGATAGTCAACTCCCTAAGGACAAACACTGGATTGACCAGAGATAGTCAACTCCCTAATGACAAAGGCTGGATTGACCAGAGATTGTCACGCTCTTGACGATTGACCGACCAAGACGCAGCGATTCTTCCAGTATACATATTTATTTAACGTAACTGGGAAAAATAACAAACCGACCGAACGAACGAACGAACGAACGAACGAACGAACGAACGAACGAACGAACGAACGAACGAACGAACGAACGAACGAACGAACGAACGAACGAACGAACGAACATAGACGAAACACTTACGCTATGACACAAACAATAACCCACAAAACCCTACTGAAAACTACAAACATATATATATGGTTCCCAATTAGAGGTAACGACAAACAGCTGCCTGTAATTGGGAACCATTTCCCCAACATAGAAATACACACCCTAGAACAGAAAAACCCTACACCAAAAACGAAACTAAACACGCCAGCCTGTCAACTCAGGCCTGGACGTGACAGAGATAGTCAACGCCCTAAGGACAAAGGCTGGATTGACCAGAGATAGTCAACTCCCTAAGGACAAAGACTGGATTGACCAGAGATAGTCAACTCCCTAAAGACAAAGACAAGAGAGAAAGGTTACATTAACATATATTTTTCATATATTTTGATCAAGAATTTCAGTCACTGGTTTTTAGAGTGGGAACACGAATGGGAACAAAAATACAGGCTTACGCTGATATATATAAGGGGAACTGTGAGATGATGATACGCACACACACAGACACACGCTCAGAGATATGCCACATGCATGTACCTACAGACACACAGACACAGACACAAAGACACTTGCTCCAATATCAAATGCCAAAGACTCCATGTTCTTAACCATCAAATGGTCAGTGACGTCAAGGCAAGAAGGACCTTCCACGCCATCAAAAGGAACATAAAATTCAACATCCCAATTAGGATCTGGTAAAAAAATGATTGAATCCGTTATAGAACCCATTGCCCTTTATGGTTCTGTGGTCTGGGGTCTGTTTACAAATCAATCATTCACAAAATGGGACAAACAACAAATTGAGACTGAATTCTGCAATTCATCTTCCGTATACAACGTAGAACACCAAATAATGCAGAATTAGGACGATACCCGCTTATCATCCAAATCCAGAAAAGAGCTGTTAAATTCTACAACCACCTGAAAGGAAGTGATTCCCAAACCGTCCATAACAAAGCCATGAGATGAACCTGGGGAAGAGTCCCCTCAGCAAGCTGGTCTTGGAGCTCTGTTCAAAAACACAAACAGACCCCACAGAGCCCCAGGACAGCAACACAATTAGACCCAACCAAATCATGAGAAAGCAAAAAGATAATTACTTGACACATTGGAAAGAATTAACCAAAAAACTGTGGAAATTGGAATGCTATTTGGCCTTAGACAGAGAATACACAGTGTCAGAATACCTAGCCACTGTGACTGAACAAAATTAAGGAAAGCTTTGACTATGTACAGACTCAGTGAGCATATCCTTGCTATTGAGAAAGGCTGCCGTGGGCACACCTGGATCTCAAGAGAAGACAGGCTATGTGCACACTGCCCACAACATGAGGTGGAAACTGATCCACACTTCCTAACCTCCTGCCAAATATATGACCATATTAGAGACACATATTTCCCTCAGATTACACAGACCCATAAAGAATTAGAAAACAAACCCAATTTTCATAAGCTCCCATATCTATTATGTGCCCCAATGTGACATCACAGCAGCAATATGTGTGACCTGTTGCCACAAGAAAAGGGCAACCAGTGAAGAATATTTCAATTCAAGGGGCTTTACTGGCATGGGAAACATATGTTTACATTGCCAAAACAAGTGAAATAGATAATAAACAAATGTGAAGTCAACAATCAGAATACATACAACCCACATGTATGTTCATTTCTTTTTCCTTTTATACTTGAACTATTTTCACATCGTTACAGCACTGTATGTTGCCAGTAATATGACATTTGAAATGTCTCTATTCCTTTGAAACTTTTGTAAGTGTACTGTTTACTGTTTCTGATTCACATTTGTTTATTGTTTATTTCACTTGTTTTGGCAATGTAAACATGTGTTTCCCATGCCAATAAAGCCCCTTAAATGGAATTCAATTGAATCAAGAACGCAGAACACAGACAGAGGACTGTTTGAACAAGGCACATTCTCCAGGCACAGTGGGAGGTGAGTGAATTCCCAGAGTCCTTTATACTGCTGGTAGAATGGCACAGATGCCTCAAGGGAAACAGAAAGGCCCTTTGTGTTATAGATTATACTGAGAAGGATGAGAAGATTCTAGATCAGTTTAGAACTATGAGTATATTTGACCCGGCCAGGAGTTTCTTCTCCTGACCCCGTGACCTGACCAGGGAAAACATTGGGCCCTGCATAAAGGAGTAGGATGCCTGAAGATACGGGTCAATAGACCAGAACAAACACACACCAATGCGTACACATTCACAGACATACACATACCAATGTACACAAACACACGGCTATATCGGCTCCTTGGTGGTAATTGGAATTTCTGACTATTTGTTTGTACCTCCACAACATGTTTGATAATTGTCATAATGTCATATGAATCATCACAATGCTCTGGCGGTGCTCTGGTTTTGACAGAACTAAAAGTATTTTCCCTAGTGTTTAATGACATCCTAAGAGTACAGCTCTGCTTCCCCTCCTACTGGCCAGAAGTGGCACTGCTGGCGAGAGGGTCATACTGCCAATCACTATTAGCTGACAGACTTGGTTAATCTTTCTTCAACTCAATATTTGTTCTTTTCAATTAGTAAGTATCATTGTGTGCACGTCCGTAGAGACAAATGCAAAGGAGCACATATGAACACCCACATATACATACATATAAAGGTTTGTGTAGGTTCACCATTTAGCCGGAATCCTTTAAAAAGTGTGTTACTGTAAGTCTCAATCAAGTGCACCAAGATGAAGTTATTATATCATTTTAAGCAGAGCTAAAGCATCATAAAAAGTCCTGGGTTGCTTCAGATCTCTTGCCCTATCTGCTGTTACTTCTCAGGGATATGAAATTTACCATGATCAACATCTGAATGTTCAGTTAAAAATATCAGACAGTAATAGACCCACTACCGCACTCAAACCAAGGTGCATCTCTCTCTCTCTCTCTCTCTCTCTCTCTCTCGCTCTCTCTCTCTCTCTCCCAGATGCAAGTCTAGCCTTTCAGTGACGCATCACAGAGAAAACTATTTAATATCATTTTGAGGAGGGGGACTGAGAGAGATAACACTGCCATAACACAGAACTTCCCTCTTCAGATTCTCTGAGACACAGAACACAGGTGCTCCCTCCCCTCCCCCTCCGCTCCTCACCTTACCTCTCTCCTCTCCCCTCCTCTCCTCTCCTCCCTCCTCTCACCTCTCCTTCCTCCTCTCCTCCCTCCTCACGTCCCTTCTGATCTCCCTCCTCTCCTCCTTTCCCACCTCCCTCCTCTCCTCCCTCCAAACCTCTGTCCTCTCCTCCTCTCTTTGATGTTTGAGGAATGAGAGTTGTGAGTCCCCAGCTGCACTAACAGAGGTCAGGGGTCTTTAATGTAGTGACTGTGGAACACTCCTCTCACAACATGTGCTCATGCTATGAAACCCGACCACCACCTACCTACTCAAGGTCCTTATGAGTTGGCGGGGATCTAAGATACAAGGTTACACAGAAATTGTTTAAAATCTCCCTTTTTGTTTTGACTTTTGCTTTACCCTGACCTGGCGTGTAACCAGGCACGGCTGACTATAAGAGAACCAGTGAGAGTTGATCAAGAACTCAGACCATCAGGAGAAGCCGGTAGCAGGGAGTGTGGATTGTTGCTTCAGTTTAAGAGCGTGTATCGCGTCCGTCTGTTTGACAGTTTGACCATTTTCATCACCTCGGAAGCAGCAGTGTTTCGTCAGTTCAGCAGCTGGTCGTGGAGTGTGTGTATGTGTGTGTGTGTGTCATTGCGTCAGTGTGTCTACCATGTGTGTGTGATGGATCTGTTGTCGCCTGTGTGTGGACGTGCGATGGCGGCGGTGCGCTTGGACACTGTCATAGCCGACCTGTTGGTGTCTGAGTCACGGAACGCCACAGCCACCAGGTTAGAGGGCGTCTCCTTGGCAACGGGGTCCCTCTTCCTGCTCCTCTGTCTGCTGCTGGCTGCCTGGAGTCACACTGACATCAACTCTGTCCCAGGTCAGTCACAATGCACCTTCAGCTTTCATTCATTTCCATCTGCTATCTGTCTTATATAACAATTCATAAAAAGGTATATTACATGTGTCCAATTATGATCTTATCACGTGATAAAGTAACAAGAACTCCTTACCAGGTAAGTTACAATACTCTCTCTGCTGGTTAACAACAAGTTGAATTACAACAGCGATTTGTCCAGCTACAGTTCATGATCTTATTTTGGGCTAAAGTGATTCTTCTAATTGAACATGTTGCAGAGCAGGACTGTTGGTCCAAGTCTCTGCAGGGATCTTATCTTAATCAAAATGATACCTTCATCTATGCTCAGAGACGGAAGAGGAAGTGAGTCATCCCACTCCCTCATTTTCTCTGGTTCATATACAGTCAATGAGCAGACTCAGCTGCTAATGCATTGGTGCCTACGGGAGAGCCCGGTGAGACCGGAACTGTGAAAAAATCTTTCAACGGTAAACAGCCTGAGTAGGACATCTTCATTTATCCACCAGCTTTGCTGGTCTGTGTGTTAAAGCTGGTACATTACAGGATGAGATCTGTGTTGTGTTTAGCTGCCTGTGGGATTCTTTGTGAATTCAGGAACAATGCCTTTGTGGACAGCGCTCTACAACGAGTCCTGTCCCTAGTCTGACCACAGAGTATTGGCTGCTGTCTATGCTATGTAATACTGCACGACTACGTTGTGTCTGTTCTATTGGCTGGTTTTATCAGCTGTCTCCTTTAGAAACTAATAACATATTACGTTTGTGATGTTATGCTATGTTATGTTAACTTATGCATTGTATTGATATGTAACGCTATGTAGTGTTATGCTATGCTATTCTATGTAATGTTATGCTATGCCATGTTATGCTACGTTATGTTATATTATACTATGCCATGTTATGCTATGTAATGTTATGCTATGCAATGCCTTGCTTTGTAAAGTTATTTTATGTGACCTCTCTCTCTCTCTCTCTCTCTCTCTCTCTCTCTCTCTCTCTCTCTCTCTCTCTCTGTGTTGGCTATGACAGGTCCTTTTTTCTGTCTGGGTGTGGGTCCTCTCCTCTCATACCTCAGGTTTATATGGACAGGTAACTACTACAACATGAAATACAAAAAATAATAATCTGCTACAATAACAAATAGTATATTGGAATAATGTATTAAATACATGTTCTATGTACAGGTATTGGCACAGCCAGTAACTATTACAACAGTAAATATGGAGACATTGTCAGGGTCTGGATCAACGGAGAGGAGACACTCATACTCAGCAGGTCAGTAGCAGGCACTCAGGCAGTCAGGCAATCAGGCAGTCAGTCAGTCAGGCAGTCAGTCACTCAGGCAGTCAGGCGGTCAGTCAGGCAGTCAGTCAGGCAGTCAGGCAGTCAGTCAGGCAGTCAGTCAGTCAGTCCATCAGTCAGGATGTCAATAGCAGTCAGGCAGTCAGTCAGTCAATCAATCAATAATCAATTGAAATATCTTAATTGAGATGTTTGAATTTCATTTCACAAAAGCACTTGTAGATTACTTGTAGCCTAGATGACATATGTTATAATAGACATTTAGACTTATTTACATAGACTTGTAGACTTCGGAGAGTGCATACCAGTGTACCCACCCTCTCTGTACAGTTCCTCTGCAGTGCATCATGTTCTGAGACAGGGGCGTTACACCTCTCGGTTCGCCAGTAAACAGGGTCTGAGCTGTATTGGCATGGATGAGAGAGGCATCATCTTCAACAGCAACATGGCTCTATGGAAGAAGACCCGCACCTACTTCGCTAAAGGTCACCAATTAGACAATGAGTTAATCAATTGAAAAGATAAGCATGGTATTACAATACCACTACTTAATTGATCATAATAACTGATTCTAGATATTAAATGGCAAGCCATTAGGAGAAGGTTGCTGTATTGAATTACTCTCCTCATATACACAAACTAATAGAGAAGTTAGAAAAGGTGTCCATTGTCTTGTCTGTTATTGACAACATCTTCACAGGATATCGTCCAATATGTTGTAGTAAACTACTGTATCTCCACTGTGTGTTCCAGCTCTGACAGGGCCTGGGCTGCAGAGGACAGTAGACGTGTGTGTCTCGTCCACCCAGACACACCTGGACGCTCTCCAGGGGCTCAACGGACTGATGGGTGGACAGGTGGACGTCCTGAGTCTACTACGATGTACAGTAGTGGACATCTCTAACAGACTGTTCCTAGGGGTGCCTCTCAACGGTGAGCCACACCACAGCCTTTTATACTCAATAATACTTAACCTAATATAATATAATACATTTGTATTTTATAAGCACAGAATATACAATTATTAACACATTTAGGGAACTTTATTTTGACTTCAGGTCATCAGGTTTTTCATTCTCTAGTTGGTAACTCACAGCTATAAAGCCGTAGGGCCCTGAACAGTATATCTAAACATCAGTTATGTAAGCACTCCACATTACTTTCCTTTTCTAGTGGGAAGTTATTCCACTTTATAACATTTTATTTGATGTTAATAGAGAAGGAGCTGCTGCAGAAGATTCAGACGTACTTTGACACGTGGCAGACAGTGCTGATCAAACCAGATATCTACTTCAAGTTGGACTGGATCCAGCAGAAACACAGGAGAGCAGCGTAAGTCACACAGTTACAGACAGTTAGCATCATTACCAGTTTAAGGATTATATTAACAGTTTAAGGATTATATATAGAATAGGGTAACACTTGGATAGTCCATCTGTAGATGCTCTACACTTAGACAAAAAGGTGTGATCTAGAACCAAAAAGGGTTCTGAAGGCTGTCCCCATACGATAACCCTTTGAAGAACCCTTTTTGGTTCAAGGTAGAGACTATCAGTAACGTGTCAACTAACTATCTACTAACCCTAACCCTAGTCCTAACCTTAACCCTTATCCTAACTCTAAACTTAACCCTAGTCCTAACCTTAACCCTTATTATAACCCTAAACTTAACCCTAGTCCTGACCTTAACCCTAAACTTAACCCTAGTCCTGACCTTAACCCTAAACTTAACCCTAACCCTAATCTAAGCCTTTTTCTAAACCTAACCCTAACCGTAACCTAAGCAAGCAGTTTCTTATAGACAGATTTGTTTGTTGATAGTATGACCATCTGTAGAGCATCCATTTGGACTATCCGGACTATCCAAAGTGTAACCTAGAATAGAACAACTTTATTTTTCTTAGAGGGAACAATGTCTACTCCCTAAGCCCCTCTCCGGCGCTCGACGTCGCCTCATTATGAGACTCTCCTGGACTCCATCACTTCACTGATTCCTCCCTTATATCTGTCACTTCCCTTAGGTTCATTCCCCAGGCAGTATTGATTATGTTTCATGTCAAGACCCTACTCCTGTTTTGTATAGTTCCATGTTCATTGTTTTATTAAACTCACCATCTGCACCTGCTTCTCGACTACCAGCATCTTCGTTACAACAATGAACACTTAACAGCACATTTCACACATGACAAATACACAATATACGTATATAATTCTACCAAATAAAGTTTGGTTCTTCAAACATTCAAGTTGAAAGTATTAGTGTTAATGTATAACTGTGTTGTTGTGTTGTAGTCAGGAGTTGCAGGATGCTATAGAGAGTCTAGTCGACCACAAGAGAAGAGCTCTACAGGAAGCTGACAAACTGGACCATATCAACTTCACTGCAGACCTCATCTTTGCACAGGTCAGTCCCTGACTATGCCGTTACCCTATACCCCAACACTAACCCAAGCACAGGTATCTGCACACCTGAAAGACTGCCTTAGCCCACTGAGACAAAGATCTAGGCATTAGGCAAATCCCAAAACCCAGGCTCAACCAAGGGCGGGATCAATTCCATTTCAATTAAGTCAATATACATTTATGGAACTTTAGAATTTCAGTTTACTTCCTGAATTGACTGAATTGAAATGGAATTGATCCTAACACTGGCCCTGACTTCAGCCCATGTCGTCTGCACAATATTCTATTCTATTCTGACCTTTGTTTCCACTTTTTTATGTTAAAGCATGTATAACAATAACATAGCCTGAGTAGCCAAAGTGAGTTAACTTATCTGACGTGTGATTGTGTTTCAGAGCCACGGGGAGCTGTCAGCTGAGAATGTGAGGCAGTGTGTATTGGAGATGGTGATAGCAGCTCCAGACACTCTGTCTATCAGTCTGTTCTTCATGCTGCTGCTGCTCAAACAGAACCCTGACGTAGAACTACAGCTCCTAGAAGAGATAGACACTGCTATAGGTGAGTCCCCACTTCACAATCTGGTAACATAGAGCTACAGCTTTTAGAAGAGATAAACACTGTTAAATTCTGTCTATGTGTCTTTGAGCAAGGTACTTAATCCTAATTTCTCCTGTAAGTCGTTCTGGATAAGAGAGTCTGCTAAATGACTCAAATGTATAATAGGTCAGACCTTCACAATCTGTTAACATAGAGCTACAGCTTCTAGAAGAGATAGACACTGTTACAGGCGAGGAACCTCCTGCTGCAGCTTTCCTCTTTTTTACTAGTTATAGGTCAGGACCCATCAAACCCAGACAACTACAGTACTTTCCAATTGAACTAAACCCTATAATTTGATATTTTAGGGGTTCATGTAGCTATATTGAATATGTGGCAGTTTGAAGACCATCTCCCTCCTCTCTCAATGTAGGTGATAGGGAGCTCCACAACTCTGACCTGCAGAACCTAAGGGTCCTGGAGAGCTTCATCAATGAGTCCTTAAGGTTCCATCCCGTGGTGGACTTTACCATGCGCCGGGCACTGTCTGATGATGTCATCAGTGGCTACCGGGTGGCGAAGGGGACAAACATCATTCTGAACATGGGCCGCATGCACAGATCAGAGTTCTTCCTCAAGCCCAATGAGTTCAGTCTGGACAACTTTGAGAAAAATGTAAGAGAATAATCAAAACTATCACAGGGAGAAATTCATCTGCACCCTGAGGTGTAAAGATATTTACTAATTTATTTATTTCTCTCTGTCGCTCTCTCTCTCTCGCACTCTCAGATACCTAATCGTTTCTTCCAGCCTTTCGGGTCCGGTCCTCGATCCTGCGTTGGCAAGCACATCGCCATGGTGATGATGAAATCCATCCTGGTTATGCTGTTATCACGGTACTCTGTGTGTCCTCATGAGGGCCTGACCCTAGATCGCCTCCCACAGACCAACAACCTATCACAGCAGCCCGTGGAGGAGGAGGGGGAGCCTCACACCATGAAGTTCCTCCCACGACACCAAGCCAGGCAGCAGTCTTAGAGCAGGGCTCAGACACTGGTACTGCGTCCCAAATGACAACCTATTCCCTATCTAGGGCAATACTTTTCACCAGGGCTCACAGGGCTCTGGTCAAAAGTAGTGCACTATGTAGGAAATAGGGTGGTATTTAGAACAAATATTGCATCTTAGGGCTAATCTTAAATTAATATTTACTTCCCATATATGTAGTATTTTATTCATATTTGTATGTTTGTTATTTTGTACTACAAGTTATTTTGTGATGTTTTCTATGATAATAAGTTATGTCCCAGGAGGACAGTCTTTGTAACCAATGGTATCTGTAATAAGAAAAGCTTGCTGATTCACACACCATTGTAATTATAGAATCTGAACTGTACATTCACACTTTTAAAACGAAATGACGCTGAAGTGAAAATAAATTGTATATATTGTTAAATTCAATCTGTTCAGTTTATTCATTAGATGTCCTTGGAGCTATGAGAGAGAGAATAAAGTAGACAGCATCGGTCAAACGTGTGACTTATGGCTTTTTTATGGCCCCCGGGGGTGTACATCCGGTCCGGAAGTTCCCACGGTAGGAGGAGGGAGTTTATGATCCTATATGTACATCTGTTCCTTTGAAGTGATGTGTTTGTAGTTTTATGGTCCTGTACATCTGTCCCTTTGAAGTGATGCGTTTGTAGTTTTATGGTCCTGTAGATATGTCCCTTTGAAGTGATGCGTTTGTAGTTTTATGGTCCTGTAGATATGTCATTTTTGAAGATATGCCTGTGTTTACATTAATGATGTCAAGGTGATTGAAGTGACCTCTTTGAACTGGGGAAGGTGTTTGAACATTTCAAAGAGGATGCCCCCCCCACCACCACCCCCAAGCCTGAGTGAGTGCTTATGCCCATAAGTCCTGTCCGGAAGGGTAAAGCCTGTGTTTACATTAAAGCTGTCAAGGTGATTGAAGTGACCTCTTTGAACTGGGGAATGTTTCTGAAACAGTAATTGTCCGGGTTATTAGGCAGCCTATAAGTAGTGCTGTCGACAATACCCGGTAACTCAGAGATAAACCCCAGAACACTATAGAAATTAAAATAATCCCAGAACACTAACGAGGAAATTAAACATGGATTTTGTGATCAATGACACACACGTGATGACCGTAACAACTGAAGCAGGACCTCGGTTAAAACATAGAGAAAGGACTGTGTATAAAGCAACAATATACGATGCGCCAAAAAAACGTTTTCTAAATATGTATTGAACCCAAATACCTCCCGCAACTGAGCTGAAAGATCAAGTGTTGATGTCTAATGGACAACTATGGGGTTATCTGTTTGATTACCCGGCCTGTAGTGTAAAGCTCTATACCGTAGCCGAAGGAGAAGAATATACAGACCAGACTTTAGGAGTGGACTACAGGCTTGAAGACTGGCAAGTGTTTCGCAAGGTGGTGTGCCCTGAACTGAGAGTGATCACAAAGGGTTATAGCTTGTTCATGGGCTACGAGACCCGTTGGGAAGGTGCCCCTGACTTTCATTGGGTGAAAATACAAAGAAAGAATGGACGTCCGTGTGGCTGTGTGGAGTTCTATATCAGCAACGAGAAAATCCGCAAAGGTAACATCAGTGATGGTGGACTGACTGGGTTACTTTAGGTTGCGTATGCTTGTTCCTTTTAAAAGTTGGGATATAATGGAATTGAGAATGTTAGAGTTAGTGGATGCTCTTTTTGTACAGAGCCAACGCCGGCAGAGTATTGTTCAGCTAAGGAAGTGCATAATATATACGAATCCTAAGGATTATGATTCAATGGAACCCCAAGAAGGTTCATCCACAGAAGGGTCATCCTCTGAAGAAAACGAAGTACGCGGCTGTTCCGATAACCACGCCCCGATGCCATAGGAGTGGTTCAACAATAAAAGGGGCGCCCCTAAAGCCCCTGGTTCTTAATTTCATCATATACCATGGAAATTCATATCCCATATCAGGACTCCGATACGTTATGGGTGCCAGACTCTAAGGACTCTATGCCTCACAGTCCTCCTCTCTACGCCCCCCAGGCAACCCCCCCGACATCTCTAACATGTCCCCAGCCTGAGGATGTGTTTGATGGGGAAGTCAGTACTATTTTTGTGGACACCATCAAGGCCTCTGTATCCGCACTTTTAGATGTGGTGATTGGAGAGTATATACAGTGAAGGAAAAAAGTATTTGATCCCTTGCTGATTTTGTACGTTTTCCCATTGACAAAGAAATTATCAGTCTATAATTTTAATGGTAGGTTAATTTGAACAGTGAGAGACAGAATAACAACCAAAAAATCCAGAAAAACGCATGTGAAAATTTGTATTAATTGATTTGCATTTTAATGAGGGAAATAAGTATTTGACCCCTCTGCAAAACATGACTTAGTACTTGGTGGCAAAACCCTTGTTGGCAATCCCAGAGGTCAGACGTTTCTTGTAGTTGGCCACCAGGTTTGCACACATCTCAGGAGGGATTTTGTCCCACTCCTCTTTGCAGATTTTCTCCAAGTCATTAAGGTTTCGAGGCTGACGTTTGGCAACTCGAACCTTCAGATCCCACAGATTTTCTATGGAATTAAGGTCTGGAGACTGGCTAGGCCACTCCAGGACCTTAATGTGCTTCTTCTTCAGCCACTCCTTTGTTGCCTTGGCCGTGTGTTTTGGGTCATTGTCATGCTGGAATACCCATCCACAACCCATTTTCAATGCCCTGGCTGAGGGAAGGAGGTTCTCACCCAAGATTTGACAGTACATGGCCCCGTCCATTGTCCCTTTGATGCGTTGAAGTTGTCCTGTCCCCTTAGCAGAAAAACACCCCTAAAGCACCTCCATGTCCACGTTTCCACCTCCATGTTTGACGGTGGGGATGGTGTTCTTGGGGTCATAGGCAGCATTCCTCCTCCTCCAAACACGGCGAGTTGAGTTGATGCCAAAGAGCTCCATTTTGGTCTCATCTGACCGCAACACTTTCACCCAGTTGTCCTCTGAATCATTCAGATCTTCATTAGCAAACTTCAGACGGGCATTTATATATGCTTTCTTGAGCAGGGGGACCTTGCGGGCACTGCAGGATTTCAGTCCTTCACGGCGTAGTGTGTTACCAATTGTTTTCTTGGTGACTATGGTCCCAGCTGCCTTGAGATCATTGACAAGATCCTCCCGTGTAGTTCTGGGCTGATTCCTCACCGTTCTCATGATCATTGAAACTCCACGAGGTGAGATCTTGCATGGAGCCCCAGGCCGAGGGAGACTGACAGTTCTTTTGTGTTTCTTCCATTTGCGAATAATCGCACCAACTGTTGTCACCTTCTCACCAAGCTGCTTGGCGATGGTCTTGTAGCCCATTCCAGCCTTGTGTAGGTCTACAATCTTGTCCCTGACATCCTTGGAGAGCTCTTTGGTTTTAGGAGCACTCCCTTTAATAGTGTGCTCCTAATCTCAGCTCGTTACCTGTTTTAAAGACACCTGGGAGCCAGAAATCTTTCTGATTGAGAGGGGGTCAAATACTTATTTCCCTCATTAAAATGCAAATCAATTTAGAACATTTTTCACATGCGTTTTTCTGGATTTTTTTTTTGTTATTCTGTCTCTCACTGTTTAAATAAACCTATCATTAAAATTATAGACTGATCATTTCTTTGTCAGTGGGCAAACATACAAAATCAGCAGGGTATCAAATACTTTTTTCCCTCACTGTACGAGAAAAATGCCACGGCTGTGAGAACAATCACCCCAGCCAACGAAGACATCCGTGTCTATATGACCCACCCTGGTACTACTTCTTCAACCACTTTGAGGAGCTGGTGAAAAGACTGTGGTCCTGCCGCTTTATACCATCGATGGTTAGAGCCCTGTAGTCTATGGGTCTCGAGCCGTCTATTCCCAGGGTTCACGGTGTAACCGAGGCGTTCCTACACTAACTGAAGGAGGTTACCTTCATCCATGAGAAACTCAAAGAAATCAGGACCGCCATGGTGGACAACAACAAATACAACAAAGCTTTGGTGGCCGATGTGGTGACTTTCTGGCTCAATAAACCCCAAGAGACTGAGTAACCGTATATATTTTTTGGTTTAGATATAAAGCAATGAGTAACAGTATGCATATGATGTTAGAGAGAATAAATAAAACATTTATTTTGAGAGAATTTACAAATGTTATGCACCAAATTATTGAGAATAAAGTGAACAATGTATCGCTCTACACAGCCAGAAATACAGGGGTTAATGCCGGGCGTGTGCTAAAAATGGAACAAATCATGAGTCACGTAAGACATACGGGGGAGACTCTACAGTGGTCACAACTGGTAACTCGTCTTGGGGATGATTCCGAAGAAGTAGAAACAGCCTTGTCTAAGATTTTACTTTATTTGTTTGAACCATCATTTAATTGTAACATGTATCATATTTGTTGTTTATATACTTATATAACGGATGTTTGTGTCTTAAAAATTCAGCGATATAAGCCTGTAAATGTAAGCCAGGTATACCAGATCTTACATGCATGGATCATTGAGAAAACGGGTCCTAACATCCTGCTACGTATCCTGAATTGTATGGATACGTAATACTTGGAAAAAATAAATAAAAAAAGCTAATAGAAAATGAAATTATCTCGTTATTTGAAATGGGCTCGTTAATGTTATTGTACATCAGAGAGGCAAGAAGGATGGTGGAGTAAATAATGAAAAACATTTATTATACCCCCTCTAACCCAGATTCTTATGGGGGGAAGGAAAGGTTCCAGAGAGCTATAGCCGAAGAAACAGGTAGCAGGTTAGGCGATGCTCAAGTGAATGAATGGTTAGCAGAGCAGGATGCTTACACTCTGCATACACCTGTGCGAAAACAATTTTACGGCTCACAACACGCATAGATATCTGGATATAGTTCAAGATTTAATAAAGGGTTATAACCACAGCTACCATAAAAGTATACGGATGAAGCCCTCCGAGGTCTCTTCTGAAAATTATTTTAAAGTCTTTAAAAATCTGTATGATTTGTTCCCCCTTCGCCGTAAGAAAAAAATTATTTTAAATTCACAGTGGGGGACTTGGTACGTATATCCAAGTTGAGGGGTGTTTTCGACAAAAAATATGAGCAAGGTTACAGCAATGAGCTGTTCACAGTTACTGAATGTCCACCACGCATACCCCCTGTCTACAAGTTAAAAGATTATGATGGGGAGCTTATAGAGGGCTCCTTTTATGAGAAGGAACTCCAGAAGGTAAAGCTGGGTAAAGACAAAGTCTTTCACGTGGAGGAAATTCTGGATCAGAAGAGAGAAAAGGGTAAAAAATGGGTGTTGGTCCGTTGGAAAAACTGGCCACAAAAGTGCATAGGTATATTTGAACGCGTTCTCTTCACGTTTCAATGGGCGATTCGACGTTGGATTTTCAAAAAAATAACGCGCCAACCAAACAGAGATTTATGGATATAATAAATGACTTTTTCTAACAAAAGAACCATTGGATGTCTTCGTTGGACACTTGGGAAGCCCTCAGCAGAAGTTCTTCGAAAGGTAAGGTATTTGTTTTCGCTGTGATATGGGTTTTGTGTGAACCGAGCTGGTTTATGAATTCATGCTAATGCAGAAATATTAGAGGTGCTATCCTCAAACAATCAGATGTTGTGCTTTCGCCGTGACAACGCTGTGATATTGCCAAGAAGCAGAACTTTTGATGACTATGCAACACTTGTATATTGATGAATGTTTAATAATTCAACTTTTGGATTTTGAATTTGGTCGCCTTACATTTCACCGGGTAGTGTCGGGAGTGGGGCTAGCGCCCCACTGCTCCCTAATTAACACAATTTTCAATAGATCAGTCCTGTTATGTGGAGATAGCCCAACTCTCTGCCATTACAGACAATGGACCTACAGAATTTTTCATCCCAGGCCTTGGTGACAACTACCTGGACCTCAACAACACCTTATTACATTTACGTCTCAAAGTGACCAAAAGAGATGGTACAAATATTGCAAATTATGCCAAAGTGAGTCTCATTAATTACCCCTTGGCGACCATCTTCTCCCAAGTGGTTATGACTTCGGGTGAACGCCTCATCACTCAAAGCAGCGCCACCTATCCTTATAGGGCTATCCTGGAATGTTTACTAAACTACTAGGAAGACACTCTGAAGACACAATTCAGCGCCAGGCTGTTTAGCAAGGATACTGCAGGAGCAGCGATGGAAGCTACAGACCCCACCACCGGTGAAAACAAAGGACTGGAGGCACGTGCTCGCTACTGTGCTGAATCTCAAGAGTTTCATCTGTTAGGGCCTATACCCTCTGACATTTTCTTTCAAGAATGTTTACTCTTAAATTTGGTTGATTTAAGGCTAAATTTAACAAGGGCCAAGGATGAGTTTCGTCTGATGTCTGTCCAAGACGGTAAATTTAGTGTTGGAGGCTACGCTTTTTATTTTAAAAAGTGTCTGTATCTCCGGTCGTTCGTCTGGGTCATTCACAGGCTTTGATGAAAGGAAATGCCCTCTACCCTTTCCAAAGAATTACCATGAAAACATTCAGCATACCGATGGATAGTAGAATATGTAGTCAAGAAAACCTGTTTCTAGGCCCTTTACCCGGCTACATCGTAATAGGCCTGGTTGATCACGCCTCTAATACGGGAAGCTTACATTTAAAAAACTTTAATTTTCAGCATTTCAATGCAGAGTATGTAGCTCTCTGTCAGGACGGACGCCAGGTCCCTGCTAAGGCTTTCCAACCGCAATTTAATAACAATATATCTGTGCGAGAATTTTACAATCTATTCCTGGCTACAGGGAGGCATCTAAAAAATCTCTCTTTACCTATTGACAGAAATGATTTTGCAGAGGGTTACACATTGTATGCGTTCAATTTATCCCCGGATGATGACACCTCAGGAAATCTGTCCGTCGTGTCACAAGGTAACCTTAGGCTGGAAATGCGTTTCCGTACACCTTTAGCTTGTACAGTTACTATGGTTGTTTATGCATGTTCTGATTCAATCTTGGAAGTGAATGCCCGAAGACAAGTCTTAGTGGATTATTATTGAGATATTAAAGATCATTGAGCAAAATGTAAAAAAAAACACCCAAGAGCTAGAAGGCCTAATGAGCCGTTTGATCGGAAAACTATTTTGTGGAGTATGGGCCTGTGATGAACTACCTATTGTGAAATGGAATGAGCGACCGGCTTTCCCCCCGGATTTTCACTTTTCCCGGCGTCTATTAAACAGTTTTTAAACAGCGTCAAACAAGTACAAGATAATCTCTCCACTACATGCGGTCAACACTGTGTATTCTACCTATGCCAAAGAGCCCGTGGAGTTTCTTTTAAAGATGTTATGTCTCTATATAGTGATGATTTAAGAAGTAATGATAGCACCGTAGATTGTTTTGTTAGAAAATATCAAAAGTGTTTAAGTATGTTTCCTTTAAGACCCTGTAATCAAGGCGTATGCTCACATCAAATGTTTAAAGAATGTCACAAATGTTAAATTGTATAATTTTTTTAAATACAATTTATTGAATTTAATCAAAAGCCATTCAAAAGTCATTCAAAAGTCTAACCACCCTGAGAGATCAGGATTAGGAAAAGGTCCGGAAGCGTTCAGGGGTGAGGACTCCGTAAATGAGTTATCATTAGCCCTTTCAAAGGGGGGAGGGGTTCCAAGAACATATTTAGGAGTGCTGTAGCTCTTTGAAGGGTTTTGTTTTAAAGTTTGAATCTGTTGACGAAGCTTATAGTTATAGAGTGGAATGTTGAGGATTGCTAGGGCTTTAAGAAACTGCCACCACCCTGGGGGTCTTCTATCCTCTGCAATCTTGCGGGCTGCTGTATTGCTTTTGAGCAAGTCCAGCTTATGAGAACCCCTGACAACCGCCCTCTGAAAGATAAACTCTCCTTTGTCATTCCAAGTAGCGGTCCCATTTGAGTCTTTCATTTTGTTCATAATGTATATAACATTTTTCCTGTTACGGGCAGAGACATGTGTCAGCATGTCATGCATAACATTATCTGCAACATGTATTTGATCTTCATCCGGTTGAAATATCAGGCTCTCTCTATGTTTGTCATTCTCTAATGGTTCCGATAGGGAGGGCGATAAATGGTTGGTCTCTCTCTCACCCTGTTTTACCAAGGCCAAATACCTTTGCAAGAGGTTTGTGTATTTTTGGACCTTATCATAGGGATTCAATCCTTTTCTGATCAAAATATCCCTCATGGCCGTATCCAAATCATTTTCCGCCGTTTGTCTGATATTTTCAGGACCCTGTGATTGCTGTTTAAGTCTATCCAACTCTTGTTGAGGCACCAAGTACATTTTATTTGCCATCACACTCTGTGTTCACTCCCCACGTCGGGCCGCGCAATAAGGCTGGTGATGAAGGGCACGGCTATACTTAGTAATGGAAGAAGAAACCCCCAGACTGCTGTATGGCATGTCTTTTCTTTTGAAGACTGGCCCTTTTATTGGCAAAGAGTTTGATCGAGGTCTTTTGTCTCTTAAATTTTTTTAATTGGATCAGGGTGAGCGGAATGCGTCCTTTGAGAAGATTCAAAGCAATCTCGCATAGGGATAATATGAGATCTGAAGAACAATGACCCAAGACGGTCTTCCATTTTTAGGGGTAGCTCTAACTAGAGCTCTCAAGAGCGGTAGGTTCCTTTTTAAACGCAGAGACATATTCTTTACTTTTTAGGAATGTAAACCGTCGGCCACTTCCATGGAAACAACCCCCGTTCTGAGCCTCAGGTGTTCTGGGGTATTTGATTTTAAATCCACGGTTAAATAGGAAAATGGTGCTTTGGTAGCGTCCTCATAGCTTTCCATAAAGTAGGATTTCCTTCCAGGGTACATTTGCTGTGCTAGTGTGTTTATCTGTAGTTTGTCTCTAGGGTTTTTGAACAAAACCATGTAATTGGCATTCAAACTAATGGTACGGCTATTTTTACCTTGGTGAAACACATTTTGAACCAAGTAAAGCACTGACAGGTTTCGATGATGAGTATATTGAGTAAAAGATAGCAAATAGCATATCGTCCAAAACCAGCAGATTGTTTTTATGAGGAGGTAAAAGCTCATCATCAGACAGGGATTTGGGTATTCCTTCAACAAACTTGATTTTTATTTTCTTCAACAACTCATCATACAAAGGTTGATAACATGAATAACACCACACAATATTGTCAGGTTTCTGAGATAATACATGTTCAGAATTCTCTAAAATCCTTTTCACAAAACAAGTTTTACCGCTATTTGAGGGGCCTGCGATTAAGGCCGAAAATGGTAGTTGCAACCTGGGGTCAAAACCTTCTACAGCAGCAGTTAAGACACACGGGGCCTGTAACATACGTCAGTAACCAAAGGGCAACGTGGTCCCGTCAGGTAAAAGCAATATCTTGTCATAGACTACCCGGAATCTTTTAGTAAGTGGGGCATTCCGTAGATGAAACCCCTTTTTATCCCTAACAATCTTTTTGTAGGAGTTAAACATTTCCAATTCACTATTCCGATTGTTTATGAACCCCTCGACTAAGTGTGTGATTGATTCCAAGTTTACACGCGGGGCATTTTCATAGTTTTGAGTCACGCCTTTCAACACCACGTGATTGTCTTTAGTCCTAAAAGCATAGCTTTTGGGGCCACAGGATGCTAGAGTATACAAAACCATTACATAAAAAATTGCATAATCAAATCAAATTTATTTATAAAGCCCTTCTTACATCAGCTGATGTCACAGAGTGCTGTACAGAAACCCAGCTTAAAACCCCAAACAGCAAGCAATGCAGGTGTAAAAGCACGGTGGCTAGGAAAAACTCCCTAGAAAGGCCAAAACCTAGGAAGAAACCTAGAGAGGAACCAGGCTGTGAGGGATGGCCAGTCCTCTTCTGGCTGTGCCGGGTGCAGATTATAACAGAACATGGACAAGATATAAAAATGTTCATAAAACAGGCAGAATAGTTGAAACTGGAGAAGCATGGCCAGGTGGACTCGGGACATCAAGGAGTCATCAGGCCAGGTAGGCCTTGAGGAACGGTCCTAATGCTCAGGTCCTCCTCCTCCGAGAGAGAGAGAGAGAGAGAGAGAGAGAGAGAGAGAGAGAGAGAGAGAGAGAGAGAGAGAGAGAGAGAGAGAGAGAGAGAGAGAGAGAGATAATTAGAGAGAGCATACTTAAATTCACACAGGACACCAGATAAGAGAAGAAATACTCCAGATATAACAGACGGACCCTAGCCCCCCGACACATAAACTACTGCAGCATAAATACTGGGGGCTGAGACAGGAGGGGTCGGGAGACACTGTGGCCCCGTCCGACGATACCCCCGGACAGGGCCAAACAGGCAGGATATAACCCCACCCACTCTGCCGAAGCACATCTTCAACCACCAACTTACCATCCTGAGACAAGGCCGAGTATAGCCCATAATCATGGCTCTGATTCATACATGAGAAATATACCACCGCCACACTGATTTATTACACAGTTTTCCAATTCAACAAAAGCATCCCATGGTTGTTCACAGTCCTCGGTTCAAGGGCTCTTAGGGGGTGTACATGTGCGAGTGCCAACCGTGCAGTAATAGCTAACATGTAATATCAAACAATTCCTCCCACAAACTACCCTTCTCGGGCTTGGCGGAGGATTGCGCCGGTTTTCTGCTGCAGTGTTCGTTGGCCCTGGAGATGCAGTCAGCTCGTTTTCCCACCGAACGAGCGAAGGTAGCATTCATCATTTCCCTGCTGACGGGGCGAACGCTCCACTGGGCCCAAACTATCTGGAATCACAACTCGACCGTCACGCAATCACTGGACAACTTCGTCACTCACTTCCGTGACGTCTTCGGGATTGCTGATGACAATTCCTCTGTGGGTGAGCAGTTATACCATCTCAGTCAAAATAAAGATTCCGTTTCAGATTATACCCTCAAGTTCCGGACTCTCGCGACGGCAGGTGGGTGGAACGAGCGCTCGCTCCTCACCACCTATCGGCAGGGTTTGAATCCACAACTGCGACTGCATCTCGCTGCATATGACGATTCCATGGGTCTCGAACGGTTCGTTCATCTTGCCATCCGAACCGATCGTCGTATGCAGCCCTGCCTGGAAGATTTACAGGGCCAGCCTTCACCTACTCCGCCTCGCCAGCCAGAATTTACCAGCTCTCCAGAACCAGTTCCCATGCAACTGGATAACACTCGTCTTTCAGACACGGAGCGACAGAGGAGGCTGACCCAGGGTCTATGTTTGTACTGTGGCGATGGTGGGCACATCATCTCTGCCAGTCTCATCCGTCCACCACGACCAATGGTAAGTGTCATCCATTACTCATCAGAAAATATGAAACCGCTTACTACTGAAGTCATCCTTTCTGCCTCACATGTCTCTCTTCCAGTACACGCCCTCCTCGACTCTGGGTCAGCTGGGAACTTCATCTCCGATTCCCTCTGCCGCCAGAGGTCCAACAAGATCCATTATCAAGTCCACTCGATAATCAGCCAACCTCTCAACAAGAACAATGTGCGTTACACCGTGGGACCTATCCAGTTACAAGTGGGACAGTTACACAGAATCCATCTCCTTCCTGGTTCTGGAGACGAATGGAAGACGGCCTTCATTACTCCTACTGGACACTACGAATACCTGGTTATGCCATATGGACTGGTTAATGCTCCCTCCATATTCCAGGACTTTATGCACGAGGTGCTCCGGGAACTCCTTCATCGTACCGTGATCTTCTACATAGATGATATTCTGATCTATTCCCGGAGCCTAGCCGAACATCGCCATCACGTTGCGGAGGTCCTCCAATGCCTCAGAGCACATAGCCTCTTCCTCAAGGCCGAGAAATGCTCCTTCCATCAACCTACTGTCCAGTTTCTCGGCTATAACATCAGTGAACACGGCATCCAGATGGACGAGGGGAAGGTGAACGCGGTCCGAAACTGGTCCACACCTACCACCATCAAAGAGGTCCAACGTTTCCTCTGATTTTCTAATTTCTATCGCCGGTTCATCCATAACTACAGCTCCATCACCTCCCCGTTGACCAACCTCCTTAGGAAAAAACCCAAGTCTCTGTCCTGGTGACAGAGCAGGCTTTCCAGAGCCTCAAAGACTCGTTCACAAGTGCACCGCTCCTCATCACTCCAGACCCCAACAGGCCGTTCATCGTCGAGGTCGACGCCTCCACTACAGGAGTAGGAGCGGTGCTATCGCAGCAGCAGGGGAATCCAGCATGTCCTCATCCATGTGCCTTCTTCTCAAAGAAACTGTCCCCGGCGGAGATCAATTACGATATTGGTAATTGAGAACTACTGGCCATCAAGCTCGCCTTAGAAGAGTGGAGACACTGGCTGGAGGGTGCCAAGGAGAAATTCACAGTTCTCACCGATCACAAAAATCTTCAATGCCTCCGAGATGCTAAACGCCTCAAACCCAGACAGGCAAGATGGGCTTTGTTTGTTTGTTTCTACAAGATGGGTTTTGGTACTAAGAATCTCAAAGCTGATGCTCTATCCCGTCTCCATAACCCCGAAGAGAAGACTGAAGATCCAGAGCCCATCTTGCCTCGAAAGATCCTCCTGAGCCCCATCCAGTGGTCCATCCATCAGTAGCTTTCATCCTCCAGTACCTCCGAGCCATCTCCGCCCGGGGTGTCCACCCGGTCACACCTATGTTCCCCGGTCACAACGCACTAATCTCACGCACTCGGCACATTCTTCTGTGGGCACTGGTCATCCAGGGGCCAACCGTACCCTCTCACTGCTACAAGATCACTTCTGGTGGCCCAACATGGCCAGGGATGTGAGAAGGTTCGTCCAGGGATGTCCAGACTGCGCCATCTCCAAGAGCCCACGCCATCTTCCATCTGGCAAACTCTTTCTGTTGCCCATTCCCCGGCACCCCCTGGTCACACCTAGGAGTAGACTTCGCCACCGACCTACCTCCATCCGAAGGTAATACATGTATCCTAGTTATTGTTGACCGATTCTCCAAATCCTGCCGTCTGATTCCTTTGAAAGGTCTACCTACTGCTATGAGCACTGCCGAGCTACTCTTCACTCATGTTTTCCGATACTTTGGGATTCCTGAGGACATTGTGTCGGATCGAGGCCCCCAATTCATCTCCCAGGTTTGGAGGGCCTTCTTCAGACTCCCAGGTGTGACCGTCAGTCTCTCTTCTGGTTATCCTCAGACGAATGGGCAAACGGAGAGGATGATCCAGGAGATTGGACGCTTTCTGAGAACCTTCTGCCACGGCCACCAGAACTCTTGGAATCAATTCCTAGGCTGGGCCGAGTACACGCAGAACTCCCTCCGGCAGCCTGCCACTGGACTCACTTCCTTCCAGTGCGTGCTCGGCTACCAGCCTCCCCTGTTCCCGTGGTCCGGAGAACCCTCCGATGTCCCCTCCGTCGATTTTTGGTTCCGAGAGAGTGAGATGGTCTGGGACGATGCTCATCATCATCTTCAAATGGCAGTGCGCAGACAAAAGATCCAAGCAGACACTCGGAGAGCAGAACCACCTACCTTCCAGCCAGGACAGAAGGTCTGGCTTTTGACCCGGGACATCAAGCTGCGCCTGCCCTGCAAGAAGCTGAGTCCCAGATACGTTGGCCCCTTCACCATCACCCGACAGATCAACCCAGTCACCTACCAGCTGCAATTACCCGCACACTACAGGATTCACTCTACCTTTCATGTTTCACTCCTCAAGCCCTATCATTCACCTGTTTCTGTTCCCTCCACAGAGCCTGTCCCGACAGAGGAACCCCCCCCCTCCGTTAGTGCTGGAGGATGGAACGGTCTACACCGTCCGTGAAATCTTGGACTCCCGGCGCCGTGGTGGTCGTCTGGAGTACCTGGTGGACTGGGAGGGCTATGGACCAGAGGAACATTCATGGACACCCAGGGAAGATATCCTAGATCCAACCCTCCTTACCACATTCCATGAAACTCACCCAGATCGTCCAGCACCCCGAGGAAGAGGCCGACCACCGCGACGTCGGGGTCCTCGGCCCTCAGGAGCGGCGGTGGAGGGGGTACTGTCAGGGACCAACCAGGCTCCACCACCACACAATCACAGAGATCACTGTCACCTGAGTTCTAATCACCCGCACCTGCACGTCATTTGATCATCAGCACAGTCAGCATAAAGGCATTCTCTTCACACAGTCACTTTGTCTGGTCTCGTTTGAGTAAGGACTCACTCCCGGTTCCTCTGACCTATACCTTTGATGTCAGCTTTATTCATCTGCCTTCCAGTTTCTCCTCCGTCTTCCTGATTCCAGTCATCATCATCCGGCTACCTCCTTCATCATCTACAAGTAAACTATAACCTGTCAGGATTTCCCATCGTCACCTAACAGAGACATTCTATCCTACAATTTACCACTGGGACTCACGTTCATTGTTTCAATAAACCTGTTTCTCTTTTGGAACCTTTTGTCTTGAGTCTCTGTTCCATAACACTAACGCACACAAAATCTAATATAATATATTTATATACGACTTTATCGCCAACATTTTGGGTTAAATACCTATATAGGGCCCTAGTCCATTCTTGTTTAACATATAAAAACAAAGGCATGTAACAATAACCCTTTCTCTCATTCAATATATAAATTTATATAATACCTTATTAAATACACAACTTTTATTATAGATAATATATACATATTAACCTGCATATTTAGATTCTTTAGACATGCATAGTTAAAAGCATTCTTTAGAGGGTAACGGTGTCGTTCCAATCGATGGCTTCCCCCTTTCATCCTCCTGATATTGCCCCGATGTCTGGACACCCCATCCGGAGAAAGCCGGTAATTGGAACGGCGCCAATGCAGACACGCAAGCACACGCACGCACACACACCCACCCACACATCTTTCGGGGTTATTCATTCTTTCTTTCATTCTTTTCATGTTGAAACAAACACGGAAAGAGTGTGCGAGAGAAATAGAGCGCTTCCATTCATTAAGTAAGTTACATTTTTTTTTATTCTTTATTTAATTCTAAGTCTTACAGACATTTGTAAATACGTTATAATTATTTAAACAATTTTACTATTCCTTTCTGGCAGAAAAAGGCCGGTGGGGGATAATACAGTCATGGAAAGAGGGCGCGAGAAAAGAGCTCTTCCAATCATTAGAAAAGTAAAGTTACATTTTTTAAATCCTTTATTTAATTCTAAGTCTTAGGACAGACATTTTTAAACACGTTATAATTATTTTAACAATGTTACTATTCCTCTTCTTGCAGAAAAGACCAGTTGGGGGCTCTATCGTTAACCACAGGCATGGTAGTCTAGGTCTTCATTGATAAGTAAGGAACTCCATTAAGCTGGTTGTCTAGGTCTTCATTGGACATGAATTGAAAGGAAAAACAAAAACCAGCAGACATTTCTCTCCAGGAATTTAGTTTGACACCATAATCTTTGGTTGATTGATAATCCCATATGGCCACCTGAATCCAACATGACTTCCTGCTGGGCTGGCTAACTGTGTTGGTGATACATTGTTCCGGTGCAGTTGCATGTCCTTTGGATTGAGCTCTGCTCCAAGGTGCTTCTAGTACATCATGTCCACCACCATTCTGTCTGGCTGCCCTGGAGTTATATAGGCTACCATGACAACGTTATGATACATGTCCAGGCAGGATACAGCCACACATGACAAGGCCCTGATGGTGGTTTGGAATTCATGGAGCCATGCTATTGATTGCTGTATTCATTGTGTGTATGCCTTTGTGTTTGTGTGATGTGAATGCATGCAGAACAACGTGATACAATATTGTCTACTTTCTGTTTTGCAGTTTTACTACATATCATTCACTTAAGAAACCTAAACTGAACTCCTGCCTCCTGGTCTTCTTTACTGTAACTGTTAGCTATCTCTTGTCTGTCAAGCTTTGTAGCAGTTACATATTGTGAGGGCAGAACACTGCTTTAAAATGAAACATTAGAATACATGTATAATGCTTTTGTCCATTTCAATCTGTGATACCTACCAATAACCAACAGGGGGAGACTAAGACCATCTAAAAAAACAGATGCAGTTCCATCTTGAGTCTGAGTATTGTACACACACACTGAGAACATGTCCATACGCAGCATTAGATCCCATCTCATAACACCAGAAATAAAACATAATCAATTAATCTGATCACTAACAGCCTCCTGCGGTCAGAAAGGATCTCCTCTCCAGTCATCTGTACTGATTATGACAGATGTTTGTAAACAGAAGAGTCATTCTGAGCTGATACAACTGTATCCTCATTACTGTGAAAGGATCACTATACACCAGAGCTCTGAGCCTGTTTCCCACCACATGACAACAGGTCTGGATGAGGAAAGAAACATGAGAAGAAGCCAGTCCTTTCTGAACCCTGTCCTGATGAACCACCTGTTGTAGTAGAAGAGTAGTAAGTGAAGGATGACCTGAATCACATACTGGATGTCCTTCTACTGACTTCTGGTACACATAATCACACACACACATAGCGTTGAGATCTCTAAGGAGTAGTGTACCTCTGTTTCCTTTCAGGGTAAATATTCTGAAATGTTTCTACAAACAGCCAAACAGATGAAGGTTGAAATGGAGTTAGTCTCCACGCCGGACAGCCCCTACTACTCCAGACTGATACCTTCAATATGACATTAGTGATTAGAAGAACATGTGGCATGCAGAAATTAGTTTCTATGACAATCAATGAGGCCTGAGAGGAGTTGAAAAATAACAGTTGGTTGAAACAGCTCAGCAGGCAGGTTGTGAATCATCATCAGGACAACATTGATCTGAGAAGGGTTGAGGGAGTGTGTGTGTGTGCTGTGTTTATGTAATTCTGTTCATGTGTGTACTACTTTTCACTACTCCAGAGCCCCCTCCCCACTTCTTTCTCTTTCTCTTTCTCTCCCTCTCCTTCTCTCTTCCCTGCCTCCATCCTGTCCATAGAGATCTGAATAATTCGGTGTCATGCCAGCTAGGTGAGAGGCTGTGGTCTCTGGCTGAAGTCCTACTACACTGTGATGTAATGAATGTTTCATGGTTCAACTCTGCTATTAAATATTAACAGCAGGTTAACAGCAGCAGCAGCTCTGATTCAACCTTTATCGGTGCAGCATTTAAATCAGCACTGCTGGACAGCATGTCACAAGGGACATGCTAACAAAGGTTCCACATGAAATGGCAGAGATGAATCTGCAGTGCAGAGTAGGACTGAGAAAGGGAGAGGGAAAGAGGAGATGGGGAAGAGGGAGGAGATGAGAGGAGAAGTGGGGTGTGAGGAGATGGAGGAGTAAAGACAGGATAGGAGATGGGAGGAGAGGATACGAGAGGAGAGGGAAGAGAGGAGAAGTGAGGAGAGTGATAAGAGGAGAGGGAGGAGAGGAAAGGAGAGAGAGCAGGGGTGAGAAGAGGTCACTCAAGAGCAGAGGCCACAGAGTCCCCTCAGCATCTGTTGCCATGACTCGCTCTCAGATGACTAATGAGGGTTCCCACCACTGAGAGTTCCTACCCCCAGCAACGACGTAACCAGCATGATGTAGTGGCTAATTCCTGGAGTGATTCCTGGAGTGTGTGCGTGCATGCGTGCCATGCCGTGTGTGTCTCTCTGTCTGTGTGTGTGTGTGTGTGTGTGTGTGTGTGTGTGTGTGTGTGTGTGTGTGTGTGTGTGTGTGTTTCTGTGTGTGTTTCTGTGTGTGTTTCTGTGTGTGTGTGTCTAGAGTCTGTGTGTGTAACACCACAGGAGAACCTCAGCCACGGTGTTTTATTGTGTTTCCTTCCCTAATTGAAACCACCTGCACACAGCCAGTCGTAACAGTCAGGAGAGCTGACTGTGTATCAGGACATAGTTGGCGGGTTTCCAGGACCCAGATTAGACCTACTCCGTGACTTAAAAGAATGCTCAATGGGGATGTTTTTTTATGTAGTAGGCTGAATCTGGGTCTGGGAAACCGGCCCAAGAAGTTTCATTATAGTTTACTACAATATCAGGACCAGGGTAAGACAAGGTGAAGACTATAGAGGTTACTTTACAGTGTTTCCCAATACTGGTCCTGGGGCCACAAAGGGGGGTGCATTTCTGATTTTGCCCTACATTTATGGAGTTACTTTTGTGTGACATTAATATCAAGCAAAACGTCTTACGTTGAGAACAAATTCTTTGTATTGCAAACAAAAGAATGATATTGAAAGCAAAACAGAAACCCAGAAGTTTTGACAGCCCCTAAAAACATTGCAAGGAATTTATTTTGAATTACAAGAACAAATTAATTGTAAATTGATGCAATTTCCCCATTTTCTTTTTGACCATAACGCCTCCCTCGTTGCTTTCCTTTCTTTGGTTAAGTTACACTGGCGTTTCCTTCTGATGACTTTCTTTTCCAGTTGCAAGTTCTGGCACATTGATTCCAGTGGCATAGCACCCTGCTTCCCACTGCTGGTTGGTCCTGGTTGGTCTATGGTTGGGAGACCAGATGTTGTTGGAAGTGCAAGGTTGGTCCTGGTTGGTCTGTGGATGGGATACCAGATGTTGTTGGAAGTGGTGTTGGAGGCCAGTAGGTGGCACCCTTCCCCCTGGTCTTTCAGATGGGATGATAAACTGATGTCCTGACTCTGTGGTCATTAAAAATCCTATGGCACTTTAACATACATACATGTATGCACTAAAATACCTTTTTTACACTGTAAAAGGGAAACTGACCTTATCCACCACCAATGTGTGGCACTCAAAGCTGTAAATGGGAGAAAAACTGACACTGACACATGGTAGCCTAGAACACACTTCAACATGTTTAAACACGGACACGCAGTACACAGCCAGAGTGTCGAGGGCAGTGTCTACGTGTGTAACCATAATGCAGAATCAGATGAGGCCCTTTATTCAGTCTCATAAATAACAGATGTCATGGATGGTAGCACTGCATTATTTAAGCCCCTGAATCTCCATACAATGACGCAGTCTGACCAAGCACATAACTAATGGGGGCTCGTCCAGGATCTTGTTTCCCATGAGTATGGTACTCGTACTAATCGCCTACTCTGAAGCTCTGCTGTGGCCAGATATTTGAGTGTTCAAAATACACCTTCTGTCACTTTCTGTCACTGGTTATAAGATTGGTGGAATAATTTTTAATAGTTGCATAAGCACAGGCTTATAAAATAAAAAAGCCATGGACTTTGAGTTGGAAGCATTTGTGGAAAACCCTATGTAGTAGATGCTAGATAAATGTACGAAGAAGAATCTGCTCATCATTGCGAAGCATTGTGACATCAACGTGGCGTCTGGCGATCCAAAAGCAGTAGTCAAAGAGTTGATGGTACTGCTTTAGTGGAGGAGGAAATGAAGGACTGGGCTGCCCCAGTGTCTCGCAGTATCTTCACCAGCTGCTTAACAGCATTGCCACTCTGCAGAGACACAAACCCGTCTGAAACAAAGGATTCGCTCACATCTAATCCAAAATGTTGTTTAGGAGATACATCAGTCCCAACCAGAGACTTAATGGGCTGGAGTGAAATTGCTTTTTCTCTCTTAAATTTTTCTGTTTCTTTAGGACACTTAGAGACAATATGTCCTTTCTCACGGCAGTAATGACAAACTGGTGGATACGAAAACCAGTTTTCTGCTGATCTTTATCTTTGGGCACTATAAATGTCTTCTCTGGATTTCTTTTTGCGCAGGGATTAACTACTGAGTGCTTTGTTTGTGAAGATAGTTTTATTTGTCAACACAAACTCATCTGCAAGAACAGCAGATTTCTCAAGAGTGAGATCCTTCCCTTTCGTGAAGGCAATTCTTGAACTGCTCGAGAAGTAGTCTATAAATCCTCACGGTCCTTGAACTCTTGAGAACCACACCACTGGTCAAAAGACATGCTTGTTTCCTTCAGAACTCAACATGGCTTTGTGATTCTGTCTTTTGTAATTTTACGGAACTGTTGTCTGTATTCTTCTGGGACCAACCCATAAGCCTGAAGTATAGCAGCCTTAGCAGTGTCACAATCTGAACTCTGGTCAAGAGATAAAGCGGCGTACACTTTGAGCCTTTCCCACAAGAACACTTTGAAGGAGCAATGACCAAATATGTCGCGGTCATTTTAGGGATGTGGCAATCCGCTCAAACAGAGTAAAATAAACATCCACCTTTTCGTTGAAAGGTACAAGCCGGCTGTTCCGACCAAGATCAAATTCTGTTGAGGGTGCAGGATGGCCTGACTAGATTTGGGCTTCCAGATCCATCTCCCTTTGTCACGCTTCCAGCTCCATCTCTTTTAATGGAATGGCATGCGCACGTTCTTCTTGTTCTTGTCTGGCTGCATGTTCTTGTTGTTTGGCTGTACGCTCATCTTGTCTCTCCCAGTGCTCCAACTCAAATTTCTGTTGCTCCAATCTCTCCTCACATTCCTTTTCCCTTTCCTTGTGGTCAAGCTCTAATTTCTGTTGTTCCCATGTTGCCTTTAGTTCTACCTCTCGCAATTTCAAGTCTACGGGGTGTACTCTACCACCCGCTGGACCCTGTTCATCATCCTCCCTCTGGAAGGATTTCCTCCTCTTGAATAACAGTAACGATCAACTCAACTGCTGATGGATCGCCAGATGCCACTGATGTCATAATTCTTTGCAATGACGAGCAGGTTAACCTTTGTATAATTATCTAGCATCTCCCATGTTGGGTTTTCTGCAAATGCCAAGTCCATGTTTTTTATTTTATAAGCCTGTGTGTTTATGCAACTTTCAAAATGATTCCACCAATCGTATGACCCCTCAAGGTGGATGTCAGTGACAGAAACTATACCACAAAAGTGTATTTTGAACACTCAAATATCTGGGCACAGCAGAGCTTCAGAGTAGGTGACTAGAGTGACTACCATACTCATGGGAATCAAGATTCCAGACGAGCCCCCATTCAGAGTTCCTTAATTTGCTGGGAGAGTCGAAGACTTCCAAACATATCCTATTATACACCATTACACAGAGTGGGAGGGAGAGAGTGAGAGAGAGAAACAAGATAATATACTGTATAGACAATAGAGAGAGAGAATCAACATTTCATCAACAAGCATCTATCCTTAACCAATTGCTCATCAGTTTGCTGGCCATGAAAGGTAACTTCTAACTTTAGTATTTAGCTTGTACTGTTGCTTTGTAGCTGTTGCATGTACTGTAGCTTTAGTTTGTAGCTGTAGCATGTACAGAAACCCAGCCTAAAACCCCAAACAGCAAGCAATGCAGGTGTAAAAGCACGATGGCTAGGAAAAACTCCCTAGAAAGGCCAAAACCTAGGAAGAAACCTAGAGGAACCAGGCTGTGAGGCGTGTCCAGTCCTCTTCTGGCTGTGCCGGGTGCAGAATTAAAGATTATTACCATCATATCTGACTGAGGATACATCTATCTTCCTAAAACACTAGTAGTGCACCATCAGACATGCAGTGTGTGTTTTGTGTGTGTGTGTGTCACTCTACCCGCCCCCTCTCTCTCTCCCTTTCTATCTCTTTTTGCTCTCTACTCATTCTCTCTCCTCCCACTCTCCCCAGTGTGTGTGATAGAGTATGGAATTACTGAGCCTGTAGAGCAGTGATGGAAAGAATGGACTGGAGAGAACACAGAGAGGACTGGAGAGAACACAGAGAGGACTGGAGAGAACACAGAGAGGACTGGAGAGAACACAGAGAGAGAGAGGGGGGAGAGAGAGAGAGACAAAAGGAGACATGGAAGGGTCAGTCCATAGCTCACTGTATGCCTCATATACCAAACACCACTATAGAAGATCTCAAAACTCCAGTCAGATTTAATCACTGAGCTGCACAGGTGGAATGACACAGAATCTGTTTCAGCATGATACTGATACAAGGGGTGTACACTGTATAATTAGAATTATACACACAAACACACACACACACACACACACACACACACACACACACACACACACACACACACACACACACACACACACACACACACACACACACACACACACACACACACACACACACACACAGTCCCAGAGAGGGTAACAAGATCAATGTATGTTTGTGCCTGCTGCTCCTCAGTGTCTCTGTGTCACACTGTCTAGGCTATCGATTGCTGTCACCCACACACACACGCACGCACGTATGCACGCACCTATGCACACACACACATATACATACACACACACAGTCTGTTTGTGCTATCGATAGCCTATCAGTGCCATGTGCCCTTTACCTGCCGCTGCTCAGGGAGAGACTGATGAGGATCAATGGCCTTTCCTCAAACACCCACCCACGCACACAAACACACACACACCCGGCCACACACACACACACACACAATGATGTGACAGGGACAGGAGTCAGTGAGCATGCTTAGGCACAGCATGCCCTCTGTCAGACACTGACATTCAGAACAGAGTTGCACATCAATCTGAGACAGGGAGGAGGGAGGCAGGAAGTTAAAGAGAGAGGGGGGAGGGAGAGAGAAGGATAGGAAGGAGGAGGGAGGAGGGAGGAGGACAGAGGAGGACAGAGGAGGACAAAGGAGGACAGCGGAGGAGAGGAGGGAGGATAGTTGGGAGGGAGAAAGGAAGGGAGGGAGGGACATATAGTGGGAGGAGGAGATGGAAGGGAGACAGGGAGGGAAGGTGGACATGGGGGAGAGGGAGAGAAAGAGAGAGGGAGAAGAGAGGATTAAGGGAGGAAGAGAGAGCTAGGGGAGAGATAGAGGGACTGACAGAATGATAGAGCATTAGAGGAGAGGTAGAGGACTGATAGAATCATAGAGCATTAGAGGAGAGGTAGAGGGAGTGATAGAATGATAGCGCATTAGAGGAGAGGTAGAGGGAGTGATAGAATGATAGAGCATTAGAGGAGAGGTAGAGGGAGTGATAGAATGACAGAGCATTGGAGGAGAGGTAGAGGACTGATAGAATCATAGAGCATTAGAGGAGAGGTAGAGGGAGTGATAGAATGATAGCGCATTAGAGGAGAGGTAGAGGGAGTGATAGAATGATAGAGCATTAGAGGAGAGGTAGAGGGAGTGATAGAATGACAGAGCATTAGAGGAGAGGTAGAGGACTGATAGAATCATAGAGCATTAGAGGAGAGGTAGAGGGAGTGATAGAATGATAGCATTAGAGGAGAGGTAGAGGGAGTGATAGAATGATAGAGCATTAGAGGAGAGGTAGAGGGAGTGATAGAATGACAGAGCATTAGAGGAGAGGTAGAGGACTGATAGAATCATAGAGCATTAGAGGAGAGGTAGAGGGAGTGATAGAATGATAGCGCATTAGAGGAGAGGTAGAGGGAGTGATAGAATGATAGAGCATTAGAGGAGAGGTAGAGGGAGTGATAGAATGACAGAGCATTAGAGGAGAGGTAGAGGACTGATAGAATCATAGAGCATTAGAGGAGAGGTAGAGGGAGTGATAGAATGATAGCGCATTAGAGGAGAGGTAGAGGGAGTGATAGAATGATAGAGCATTAGAGGAGAGGTAGAGGGAGTGATAGAATGATTAAGTGATAGCAGAGATACAGTGGGGCAAAAAAGTATTTAGTCAGCCACCAATTGTGCAAGTTCTCTCACTTAAAAAGATGAGAGAGGCCTGTAATTTTCATCATAGGTACACCTCAACTAGGACAGACAAAATGAGGAAAAAAAATCCAGAAAATCACATTGTAGGATTTTTATGAATTTATTTGCAAATTATGGTGGAAAATAAGTATTTGGTCACATACAAACAAGCAAGATTTCTGGCTCTCACAGACCTGTAACTTCTTCTTTAAGAGGCTCCTCTGTCCTCCACTCGTTACCTGTATTAATGGCACCTGTTTGAACTTGTTATCAGTATAAAAGACACCTGTCCACAACCTCAAACAGTCACACTCCAAACTCCACTATGGCCAAGACCAAAGAGCTGTCAAAGGACACCAGAAACAAAATTGTAGACCTGCACCAGGTTGGGAAGACTGAATCTGCAATAGGTAAGCAGCTTGGTTTGAAGAAATCAACTGTGGGAGCAATTATTAGGAAATGGAAGACATACAAGACCACTGATAATCTTCCTCGATCTGGGGCTCCACGCAAGATCTCACCCCGTGGGGTCAAAATGATCACAAGAACGGTGAGCAAAAATCCCAGAACCACACGGGGACCTAGTGAATGACCTGCAGAGAGCTGGGACCAAAGTAACAAAGCCTACCATCAGTAACACACTACGCCGCCAGGGACTCAAATCCTGCAGTGCCAGACATGTCCCCTGCTTAAGCCAGTACATGTTCAGGCCCGTCTGAAGTTTGCTAGAGAGCATTTGGATGATCCAGATGAGGATTGGGAGAATGTCATATGGTCAGATGAAACCAAAATATAACTTTTTGGTAAAAACTCAACTCGTCGTGTTTGGAGGACAAAGAATGCTGAGTTGCATCCAAAGAACACCATACCTACTGTGAAGCATGGGGGTGGAAACATCATGCTTTGGGGCTGTTTTTCTGCAAAGGGACCAGGACGACTGATCAGTGTAAAGGAAAGAATGAATGGGGCCATGTATCGTGAGATTTTGAGTGAAAACCTCCTTCCATCAGCAAGGGCATTGAAGATGAAACGTGGCTGGGTCTTTCAGCATGACAATGATCCCAAACACACCGCCCGGCAACTAAGGAGTGGCTTCGTAAGAAGCATTTCAAGGTCCTGGAGTGGCCTAGCCAGTCTCCAGATCTCAACCCCATAGAACATCTTTGGAGGGAGTTGAAAGTCCGTGTTGCCCAGCGACAGCCCCAAAACATCACTGCTCTAGAGGAGATCTGCATGGAGGAATGGGCCAAAATACCAGCAACAGTGTGTGAAAACCTTGTGAAGACTTACAGAAAACGTTTGACCTCTGTCATTGCCAACAAAGGGTATATAACAAAGTATTGAGATAAACTTTTGTTATTGACCAAATACTTATTTTCCACCATAATTTGCAAATAATTAAATTAAAAATCCTACAATGTGATTTTCTGGATTTCTTTTTCTCATTTCGTCTGTCATAGTTGAAGTGTACCTATGATGAAAATTACAGGCCTCTCTCATCTTTTTAAGTTGGAGAACTTGCACAATTGGTGGCTGACTAAATACTTTTTTGCCCCACTGTATATGAAACAATAGGAAGAAGACTCTCTCCTGTCCAGTCCTGTCCTGTCCTCTGCCCAGTACGATGAATGTCAGTTCGAAACAGAAAAACACACATGTAACAATTCGAGAAATAGAAGAAGAGAAGATGAGAGGAGGGAAGAAAAAACAGAGGAAGAGAGGTTAGGAGAACAGAGGAGAGTTGAAAAGAGAGGGGAGGAAAGGTTAGGAGAACAGAGGAGAGAAGAAAAGAGAGGGGAGGAGAGGTTAGGAGAACAGAGGAGTGAAGAAAAGAGAGGGGAGGAGAGGTTAGGAGAACAGAGGAGAGAAGAAAAGAGAGGGGAGGAGAGGTTAGGAGAACAGAGGAGTGAAGAAAAGAGAGGGGAGGAGAGGTTAGGAGAACAGAGGAGAGAAGAGAAGACAGTGTGAGAATGGCCTGGAGGCAGTGTATGGAGGGATGAGTTAAATGTTATCTTTCTCTGTGGTAAAGGAAGGACACCTGACATGTATCTTCCCTTTTCATCCCTCTCTTCTGACAGAGAGGTTCAACATGTACAAGGGTGCCGATACTTATGGCTAAGGGCCCAGAAGAGTGAATGGGTGTGTGTGTGTTTGCGTGTGTGTGTGAATGCGGGCGTCTGTCTATCCTTTCGGTGTGTGTGTGTTTTTGCTCTTCAGTCTGTGTGCAGTCTAAAACAGCATCTCATAGACATACTGTAGGTCGTTAACAGGTTCTGATGGCGCTGCATTGTGCTTCTGTAGAAGATGTTGTCAGACACATTTTAATATTGCTACTTAACAGCTAAACTAACAGCACATTGACAGGGGATTACATACAATCCACTTGTAGATCCATGGCACCCAATACCCTTTAGAATGCACTACTTTTGATTAGGGCCGATAAGGCTCCGGTCAAAACGTGTACGCTATATAGGGAGTAGGGTGCCATTTGGAATGCAGTGATGGAGTGCACACTTCAGGGAGTCTTGAGCTGCCAGGGTGTTGGAGCAGAGAGAAGTATAGGGCAGAGGTCAGAGCCATGACATGTTTAGTTCCAATTACCTTTAACCACTGAGGTCATTACTGAGTGGATTAACACAACTGTCTGAGTATGTTCTAGAACTATTTAAATATCCTATCTGAAACAAAACCAACTAGCAAAATACTAGTAGCTAGTCACAGTCCAGTGTTTCAATACACCATCAGGTCAGGTCTACCCAGTCAGAATGATGGAGGGATGACAAGAGGAGAGGGGGATAGAGGGAGGATAGACATAGGAGTGCAGCCTAACTTCTCTCAGGGTAGAACATAATTTCATCATGATTAAAAATCAGCAGTAATAACGACGGGGCCATGTCAGGTGGTTCATCATTAGCCTCTGTGGCCAACAGCCAAATACAACTCACCCTGGATTAATGTGGGTCTCTCAATGGTGTGTTGGTGTGTGTGTGTGTGTATTTGTGTGTCCCAGGGGAAGCCTGTCCTGCAGAGATAATTCCTTCCTATCAATCTTTCCTTGCCAAGGAGGAGAGGAGGAGAGAGAAGAGAGGTGTAAAGGAAAGAGGAGAGGAGGAGGAGAGGAGGAGGAGAGGAGGAGGAGAGGAAAGAGGAGAGAGGAGGAAAGGAGGAGGAGAGAAGAGAGAGAAGAGAGGAGGGAGCTTGCATGTGGCTGGTCTTGGACACTAGCAAACTGTAACCATGGTGATATGAAGTGTTCTTTGGTGTGGCATGTTGCTGAGATAGAGGTCAGGGCTCAGAGTTTAGAGGTCAAGAGTGGAACTGTAACCTTCTGATCCTAACATGTACTCACTCTGCATGCTGTACCCAGAGTGGCACCTGAGACTGACGAGGTGTGTGTGTGTGTCAAGAAGTAAGTGTGTGTGTGTCAAGAAGTGTAAGGCATATGAAGTTTGGATTACTTTCCCTGTAGGCCCACTGCCTGGTTAAACACACATGAGAACAGACCTCTAAAACACACATGAGAACAGACCTCTATAAACACACATGAGAACAGACCTCTATAAACACACATGAGAACAGACCTCTATAAACACACATGAGAACAGACCTCTATAAACACACATGAGAACAGACCTCTATAAACACACATGAGAACAGACCTCTATAAACACACATGAGAACAGACCTCTATAAACACACATGAGAACTAACCTCTGTAAACACACATGAGAACTAACCACTTCCCACCAGCAGTCATTATCTAGCTAGCTGGTCTGAAGAAACTAGGTAATAGCTGGTGATTTCAGTCCACATGGTGTCAGTGTTCCATATAATGAGAACAATTAGTATGACTATACCACTCTGTCTGGTTGGATAAAGCTCTGGGGACATGGACCTGGTGCTACATACTGCTGGTAATTATTCTCTTGGGCAGAGAGAGAGAGAGACAGAGACAGAGACAGAGAGAGAGAGAGAGAGAGAGAGAGAGAGAGAGAGAGAGAGAGAGAGAGAGAGAGAGAGAGAGAGAGAGAGAGAGAGAGAGAGAGAGAGAGAGAGAGAGAGATAATAAGAGCAGAGAAGAGAGTAAAAGAGGTGAAGATAGGAGAATAGATGGAGCAGATCTCTCTATGCAGTCTGTTGTGTTAGATAACTGTTGAGTTATAATGGCATCTCTGCATTACCACTGTGTTCCAGATGAGATGAGATGCGTGGGCGCAATTATAGTTTCATTTGCATCCAGCTCAGTCTAAAGCCAGCCCTGTCTTTATTAAACATTCTATTTATCCAAACTGAAATAGATAGAGATATTGAGTACTGGAAGCGATCACATAAACACTACATCTAGCTGTTAGTATAATGTGAGGCACAGAAGAGAGAGACTGTGATGTGATACTGGTATTCATCCCTCTGTTACTGTCTGTCATATCCATACTAGTGGTAGAAACGCAAGGAGGAATCCACACCGATCTCGACAAACCATTTCTGTATGGACCTCGCTTTGTGCACGGGGCATTGTCATGCTGAAACAGGAAAGGGCCTTCCCCAAACTGTTGCCACAAAGTTGGAAGCACAGAATCATCTAGAATGCCATTGTATGGTGTAGAGTTAAGATTTCCCTTCACTGAAACTAAGGGGCCTAGCCTGAACCATGATGAACAGCCCCAGACCATTATTCCTCCTCCATCAAACTTTACAATTGGCATAATGCATTCAGTCAGGTAGCATTCTCCTGGCATCTGCCAAACCCAGATTCATCCTGTCGGACTGCAGATGGTGATATGTTATTCATCACTCCAGAGAATGCGTTTCCTCTGCTCCAGAGTCCAATGGTGGCAAGCTTTACGCTACTCCAGCCGACGCTTGGCTTTACGCATGGTGATCTTAGGCTTGTGTGCGGCTGCTCGGCCATGGAAACCCATCTCGTGACGAACGGTTATTGTGCTGATGTTTCTTCCAGAGGCAGTTTGGAACTCAGTAATGAGTGTTGCAACTGAAGACAGACGACTTTTACGCACTACCTGCTTCAGCACTCAGCGGTTCCATTCTGTGAGCTTGTGTGGCCTACCGCTTCGCAACTGAGCTGTTGTTGCTCCTAGACGTTTCCACTTCACAATAACAGCACTTACAGTTGACCGGGGCAGCTCTAGCAGGGCAGAAATTTTATGAACTGACTTGTTGGGAAGGTGGAATCCTATCATGGTGCCACATTGAAAGTCGGGTTTGGCTGAAATAGAATCCACTAATTTGAAGGGGTGTCCACATACTTTTGTACATATTGCGTATGTGGTAAATGTTCACAACTCTTAATACAAAACTCAAAACAGATCATCAAAAAGTTTTTTTTTTTTTTACTTTAAGCACATTTTCAATTGACTAAGTACAACACACAAAATCACACAGTAACCTTTTCACCAAACCTAATTAGTGTTTAATCTAGAAATACCTTTCATGTAAAGTAATTGCCTTTCACAATGCAATGCTCACAATGCTTTTCATAAGATTCTCTTCTCATTGTGTTTAAATACATTCGACCATCACTTAATCCAACTGTGCTTAATGGTTAATCACTTAACCGTTTGGTAAACCTATAGATTTTTAAATGGTTTGTCTACTATATATATACGGATTTTGAGAACTACAGAAATATAATTTTTTGTAAAGTTTGTAAAGTAGAACCATCTAAATGACCTGTATGATACATGATAACCATAAATAATGACTACTCATTCTTGCTAATTGATTTCACATTGGTGGTAACCACAGTTGGTTACCACGTAAAATAGTGTGTGTGAACACTTGCAATTTATTTCATCATGGAGCAGGATAGACAGCAAGGGAGAGGAAGAAATCAAAGATCTTGTGGACAAGGGGCCAGTCAGAGAGATGGGAATGGGCCCAATCAAGGAGGTCAAAGAGGTGGGCATGGGCCCAATCAAAGAGGTCAGAGAGATGGGCATGGGCCCCATCAAAGAGGTCAAAGAGATGGGCATGGGCCCAATCAAAGAGGTCAGAGAGATGGGCTTGGGCTCCATCAAAGAGGTGGACATCAGAGAGAGAGAGGCAGATGGCAGGGAACTGTGGTGTCATCGTTGTTGACCATGTGGTAAACAGAGGCCTTACCATGGCAGAGGCTGCCAGACTAGTTCACCCCAATCTGAAAAGATCAACTGTCAATTTGATCATGAGAACATTTCGCCAAGAAAACCGGTATATGCACTATGCTTTACCATTACATTTACAGTAAATTACAAACTGTAATGCAGGTAAATTCACAAAACATATTCCAGTATTCTTACAGTATGATATATTGGCAGTATACTCTGTTCTACCCTATTGCCAGAAGACCCCATGGTGGTGGCCATGGCCGTGTGCTGACCGACCAGCAGGAGTGGGCTGTGGTGGACATGGTGAGGGCCAGGAATGACATACGGCTGTCCGAAATAAAGCTGGCCATTGAGGAGAACGATGACACCTTTGCCAATGTGGCATCCTTCAGCCTACCAACAATCAATCGCCTTTTGAAGAGGCCCCAGATATCTACGAAACATATTTACCTGGTGCCTTTTGAGAGAAACAATGACCAGGTGAAAAAACTGCAGACCGAGTATGTTCAGGTACAGTATTATATACTTTATTGCTGTTACTATTTGATGCACATACTACTTCACAATATCATATTGGAACTATGCTGTAAAAATAACTAACCAAAATATATTTTTATAGGGTGATGTTGCTTGATGCTGCTGTGAACCATCACAAGTATATCTTTGTTAATTTTGTATTTATTTTAGCTTTATTTAACTAGGCAAATTCTTATTTTCAATGACAGCGGGTTAACTGCCTTGTTCAGGGGCAGAATTACACATTTTTACCTTGTCAGCTCAGGGAATTGAAGTTGCAACCTTTACGGTTACTAGTCCAATGCTCTACATACTATGCTACCCCTCATTAACCTTAATCACATTTTTTGATGAACAACAAGCTTTTATATGTTTGATGGCTAAATAAAGAGCAAAATTAGTGATTATTATATTATTATTTGTGCCCTGAACCTGTAAGAGCTCTTTGCCACTTCCCTCGAGCCGTGTAGTGACAAACTCATTCTTACAGTTGAAGTCAGAAGTTTACATACACTTAGGTTGGAGTCATTAAAACTTGTTTTTCAACCACTCCACAAATTTCTTGATATCGAACTATAGTTTTGGCAAGTCGGTTAGGACATCTACTTTGTGCATGAAACAAGTAATTTTTCCAACAATTGTTTACAGACAGATTATTTCACTTATAATTCACTGTATCACAATTCCAGTGGGTCAGAAGTTTACATACACTAAGTTGACTGTGCTTTTAAACAGCTTGGAAAATTTGAATGGCTTTAGAAGCTTCTGATAGGCTTTTTGGCATAATTTTTGACATAACTCCAGTCAATTGGAGGTGTACCTGTGGATGTATATCAAGGCCTACCTTCAAACAGTGCCTCTTTGCTTGACATCATGTGAAAATCAAAAGAAATCAGCCAAGACCTCCACAAGTCTGGTTCATCCTTGGGAGCAATTTCCAAACACCTGAAGGTACCACGTTCATCTGTACAAACAATAGTACGCAAGTATAAACACCATGGGACCACGCAGCCATCATACCGCTCAGGAAGGAGACGCGTTCTGTCTCCTAGAGATGAACGTACTTTTGTGCAAAAAGTGCAAATCAATCCCAGAACAACAGCAAAGGACCTTGTGAAGATGCTGGAGGAAACAGGCACAAAAATATCTATATCCACAGTTTAACAAGTCCTATTTCGACATAACCTGAAAGGCCGCTCAGCAAGGAAAAAGCCACTGCTCCAAAACCACCATAAAAAAGTGAGACTACGGTTTGCAACTGCACATGGGGACAAAGATCGTACTTTTTGGAGAAATGTCCTCTGGTCTGATGAAACAAAAATAGAACTGTTTGGCCATAATGAACATCGTTATGTTTTGAGGAGAAAGGGGGAGGCTTGCAAGCCGAAGTACACCATCCCAACCGTGAAGCACGGGGGTGGCAGCATCATGTTGTGGGGGTGCTTTGCTGCAGGATGGACTGGTGCACTTCACAAAATAGATGGCATCATGAGGAAGGAAAATTATGTAGATATATTGAAGCTACATCTCAAGACATCAGTCAGGAAGTTAACCATTATCTATTGTCTCCCTTAATTAACATACATACACACGTATTTGACTACCATTTTTCCTGAAAGCAAGCACTAAATTCAAACCTCATCACATAATATAGTTTTCCATTAAGTGGAATTGACCTTACTCTCTTTTTGCTAACGTTTGTTACCAGTTTAATTTTTTTATTTGTTAAATCTTGGTCGCAAATGGGTCTTCCAAATGGACAATGACCCCAAGCATACTTCCAAAGTTGTGGCAAAATGGCTTAAGGACAACAAAGTCAATGTATTGAAGTGGCCATCACAAAGCCCTGACCTCAATCCTATAGAACATTTGTGGGCAGAACTGAAAAAGTGTGTGTGAGCAAGGAGGCCTACAAACCTTACTCAGTTACACCAGCTCTGTCGGGAGGAATGGGCCAAAATTAACCCAACCCAAAATGTTTGACCCAAGTTAAACAATTTAAAGGCAATGCTACCAAATACTAATTGAGTGTATGTAAACTTCTGACCCACTGTAAATGTGACGAAATAAATAGAAGCTGAAATAAATCATTCTCTCTACTATTATTGTGACATTTCACATTCTTAAAATAAAGTGGTGATCCTAACTGACCTTAAATGTATTTGGCTAAGGTGTATGTAAACTTCCGACTTCAGCTGTATGTATAATAAATGTATCGTATTGTGTGTGAATGGCAAGCTTATAATGAAAGCAGAAAACAACATTTGAGAGTGTGCTGACCTTGGTGCTAGAGGGGGTACGCAGCTGGAGGTTGAATGTTTGGGACTATAAAAAGTTTGGGAACCACTGTTGTAGAGGATGTCTTCATTGATCACACCTTTGATTATACATTGGATAAATATTATGGAAATTATAGATTTTCTGTACATTCTGTTGCATAATGTAAGTGTATTGACTATTGTGAAAACGGTGTAATCTACTGTAATTTACAGTACTGTAGCATATCCCTTACCGCACTTCTAAGGGCCATTTGAAACACGTGTGACCGGTTTTGAGTTTTGTACTAAATATTATTACCGAAGCAAATATTACCAAAGCAAATAAAACAACTGTAATTATGAAAGAAATAATGAGGATTAATGCTTGAAACAAACAGAAGCAACCTTTTGTCAGCAGCAGCAGCAGTGTTATTTAGCCAGCAGCAGCAGTGTTAGTTAGCCTGCAGCAGCACTGTTAGTTTGCCAGCAGCAGCAGTGTTAGTTAACCAGCAGCAGCCTCCTTTTGTCAGCAGCAGCAGCAGCAGCAGTGTTAGTTAGCCAGCAGAAGAAGTGTTAAATATCCTGCAGCAGCAGTGTTAGTTAGCCTGCAGCAGCAGTGTTAAATATCCTGCAGCAGCAGTGTTAGTTAGCCTGCAGCAGCAGTGTTAGTTAACCAGCAGCAGCAGTGTTAGTTAGCCTGCAGCAGCAGTGTTAGTTAGCCTGCAGCAGCAGTGTTAGTTAACCAGCAGCAGCAGTGTTAGTTAGCCAGCAGCAGCAACCTTTTGTCAGCAGCAGCACCAGCAGTGTTAGTTAACCAGCAGCAGCAACCTTTTGTCAGCAGCAGCAGCAGCAGCAGCAGTGTTAGTTAGCCAGCAGAAGAAGTGTTAAATATCCTGCAGCAGCAGTGTTAGTTAGCTTGCAGCAGCAGTGTTAGTTAGCCTGCAGCAACAGTGTTAGTTTGCCAGCAGCAGCAGTGTTAGTTAACCAGCAGCAGCAGTGTTAGTTAACCAGCAGCATCAGTGTTAGTTAACCAGCAGAAGCAACCTTTTGTCAGCAGCAGCAGCAGCAACATCAGCAGTGTTAGTTAGCCAGCAGAAGAAGTGTTAAATATCCTGCAGCAGCAGTGTTAGTTAGCCAGCAGCAGCAGCAGTGTTAGTTAACCTGCAGCAGCAGTGTTTGTTACCCAGCAGCAGCAGCAGTGTTAGTTAGCCTGCAGCAGCAGTGTTAGTTAGCCAGCAGAAGCAGTGTTAGTTAGCCAGCAGCAGCAGTGTTAGTTAGCCAGCAGCAGCAGCGTTAGTTAGCCAGCAGCAGCAGTGTTTGTTAGCCAGCAGCAGGAGCAGTGTTATTTAGTAAGCAGCAGCAGTGTTTGTAAGCCAGCAGCAGTATTAGTTAGCCTGCAGCAATAGTGTTAGTTAGCCTGCAGCAGCAGTGTTAGTTAGCCTGCAGCAGCAGTGTTAGTTAGCCAGCAGCAGCAGTGTTAGTTAGCCTGCAGCAATAGTGTTAGTTAGCCTGCAGCAGCAGTGTTAGTTAACCAGCAGCAGCAGTGTTAGTTAGCCAGCAGCAGCAACCTTTTGTCAGCAACAGCACCAGCAGTGTTAGTTAACCAGCAGCAGCAACCTTTTGTCAGCAGCAGCAGCAGTGTTAGTTAGCCAGCAGAAGAAGTGTTAAATATCCTGCAGCAGCAGTGTTAGTTAGCTTGCAGCAGCAGTGTTAGTTAGCCTGCAGCAACAGTGTTAGTTTGCCAGCAGCAGCAGTGTTAGTTAACCAGCAGCATCAGTGTTAGTTAACCAGCAGAAGCAACCTTTTGTCAGCAGCAGCAGCAGTGTTAGTTAGCCAGCAGAAGAAGTGTTAAATATCCTGCAGCAGCAGTGTTAGTTAGCTTGCAGCAGCGGTGTTAGTTAGCCTGCAGCAACGGTGTTGGTTGCCAGCAGCAGCAGTGTTAGTTAACCAGCAGCAGCAGTGTTAGTTAACCAGCAGCAGCAGTGTTAGTTAACCAGCAGAAGCAACCTTTTGTCAGCAGCAGCAGCATCAGCAGTGTTAGTTAGCCAGCAGAAGAAGTGTTAAATATCCTGCAGCAGCAGTGTTAGTTAGCCAGCAGCAGCAGCAGCAGCAGTGTTAGTTAACCTGCAGCAGCAGTGTTTGTTAGCCAGCAGCAGCAGTGTTGTTAGCCTGCAGCAGCAGTGTTGGTTAGCCAGCAGCAGCAGTGTTAGTTAGCCAGCAGCAGCAGTGTTAGTTAGCCAGCAGCAGCAGTGTTAGTTAGCCAGCAGCAGCAGTGTTTGTTAGCCAGCAGCAGCAGCAGTGTTATTTAGTAAGCAGCAGCAGTGTTTGTTAGCCAGCAGCAGTATTAGTTAGCCTGCAGCAATAGTGTTAGTTAGCCTGCAGCAGCAGTGTTAGTTAGTCTGCAGCAGCAGTGTTAGTTAGCCTGCAGCAGCAGTGTTAGTTAGCCAGCAGCAGCAGTGTTAGTTAGCCTGCAGCAATAGTGTTAGTTAGCCTGCAGCAGCAGTATTAGTTAGCCTGCAGCAGCAGGATTCATCAGCCCCATTGGTTATGTATTTCTTCAGTCACTTTGGTAATATTTTCACAAGTATGTGTTGAATCTTCTAAGCTTAGCACAAAACTCCAAACTGGTAACACTTGTAACGCAAGTCTTTTATATTCAAAGCTTTTTCATTGTGCATTCATTTTGTTTGGAGACATCTTTCACCACACCATTGATCCAAAATGTGAGCTTACTGTGATTTTTTTATGTTTCATTTTATTTTTTTATTTGCCACAGGACTCAATTCTCGGGCCAACTCTTTTCTCTGTATACATCAATGATGTCGCTCTTGCGGCTGGTGATTCTCTGATCCACCTCTACGCAGACGACACCATTCTGTAAACTTCTGGCCCTTCTTTGGACACTGTGTAAACTAACCTCCAGACGAGCTTCAATGCCATACAACTCTCCTTCCGTAGCCTCCAACTGCTCTTAAATGCAAGCAAAACTAAATGCATGCTCTTCAACCAATCGCTGCCCACACCTGCCCACCCGCCTAGCATCACTACTCTGGACAGTTCTGACTTAGAATATGTGGACAACTACTAATACCTAGGTGTCTGGTTAGACTGTAAACTCTCCTTCCAGACTCATATTAAGCATCTCCAATCCAAAATGTAATCTAGAATCAGCTTCCTATTTCGCAACAAAGCATCCTTCACTCATGCTGACAAACATACCCTCGTAAAACTGACTATCCTACCAATCCTTGACTTCGGCGATGTCATTTACAAAATAGCCTCCGACACTCTACTCAGCAAATTGGATGCAGTCTATCACAGTGCCATCCGTTTCGTCACCAAATCCCCATATACTACCCACCACTGCGAACTGTATGCTCTCGTTGGCTGGCCCTAGCTTCATATTCGTTGCAAAACCCACTGGCTCCAGGTCATCCATAAGTCTTTGCTAGGTAAAGCCCACCTTATCTCAGCTCACTGGTCACCATAGCAGCACCCACCCATAGCACGCGCTCCTGCAGGTATATTTCACTGGTCACCCCCAAAGCCAATTTCTCCTTTGGCCGCCTTTCCTTCCAGTTCTCTGCTTCCAATGACTGGAACGAATTGCAACAACCACTGAAGCTGGAGACTCATACAGTGAGGGAAAAAAGCATTTGATCCCCTGCTGATTTTGTACGTTTGCCCACTGACAAAGAAATGATCAGTCTATAATTTTAATGGTGGGTTTATTTGAACAGTGAGAGACATAATAACAACAAAATAATCAAAAAAAAAACGCACGTGAAAAATGTTATCAATTTATTTGCATTTTAATGAGGGAAATAAGTGTTTGACCCCTCTGCAAAACATGACTTAGTACTTGGTGGCAAAACCCTTGGCAATCACAGAGGTCAGATATTTCTTGTAGTTGGCCACCAGGTTTGCACACATCTCAGGAGGGATTTTGTCCCACTCCTCTTTGCAGATCTTCTCCAAGTCATTAAGGTTTTGAGGCTGACGTTTGGCAACTCGAACCTTCAGCTCCCTCCACAGATTTTCTATGGGATTAAGGTCTGGAGACCTTAATGTGCTTCTTCTTGAGCCACTCCTTTGTTGCCTTGGCCGTGTGTTTTGGGTCATTGTCATGCTGGAATACCCATCCACGACCCATTTTCAATGCCCTGGCTGAGGGAAGGAGGTTCTCACCCAAGATTTGATGGCACATGGCCTTGTCCATCGTCCCTTTGATGTGGTGAAGTTGTCCTGTCCCCTTAGCAGAAACACCCCCAAAGCATAATGTTTCCACCTCCATGTTTCACGGTGGGTATGGTGTTCTTGGGGTCATAGGCAGCATTCCTCCTCCTCCAAACATGGCGAGTTGAGTTGATGCCAAAGAGCTCCATTTTGGTCTCATCTGACTACAACACTTTCACCCAGTTGTCCTCTGAATCATTCAGATCTTCATTGGCAAACTTCAGACGGGCATGTATATGTGCTTTCTTGAGCAGGGGGACCTTGCGCGCGCTGCAGGATTTCAGTCCTTCACGGCGTAGTGTGTTACCAATTGTTTTCTTGGTGACTATGGTCCCAGCTGCCTTGAGATCATTGACAAGATCCTCCCATGTAGTTCTGGGCTGATTCCTCACAGTTCTCATGATCAATGCAACTCCACGAGGTGAGATCTTGCATGGATCTTGCATGGAATCTCTCCGAGGGAGATTGACAGTTATTTTGTTTTTCTTCCATTTGCAAATAATCGCACCAACTGTTGTCACCTTCTCACCAAGCTGCTTGGCGATGGTCTTGTAGCCCATTCCAGCCTTGTGTAGGTCTACAATCTTGTCCCTGACATCCTTGGAGAGCTCTTTGGTCTTGGCCATGGTGGAGAGTTTGGAATCTGATTGATTGATTGCTTCTGTGGACAGGTGTCTTTTATACAGGTAACAAACTGAGATTAGGAGCACTCCCTTTAAGAGTGTGCTCCTAATCTCAACTCGTTACCTGTATAAAAGACACCTGGGAGCCAGAAATCTTTCTGATTGAGAGGGGGTCAAATACTTATTTTCCTCATTAAAATGCTAATAAATGTATAACATTTTTCACATGCGTTTTTCTGGATTTTTTTGTTGTTATTCTGTCTCTCACTGTTCAAATAAACCTACCATTAAAATGATAGACTGATCATTTCTTTGTCAGTGAGCAAACATACAAAATCAGCAGGGGATCAAATACTTTTTTCCCTCACTGTATCTCCCTCACTAACTTTAAGCATCAGCTATCAGAGCAGCTTACAGATCATTGCACCTGTAAATAGCCCATCCAACTACCTCATCCTCATATTGTTATTTTTTAATTTTTTGCTCCTTTGCACCCCAGTATCTCTACTTGCACATTCATCTTCTGCACATCTATCACTCCAGTGTTTATTTGCTAAATTGTAGTTATTTTGCCACTACTGCTTTTTTAGTGCCTTACCTCCCTAATCTTACCTCATTTGCACACACTGTATATAGACTTTTCTACTGTGTTATTGACTGTATGTTTGTTTATTCCATGTGTATCTCTGTGTTGTTGTTTGTGTCGCACTGCTTTGCTTTATCTTGGCCAGGTCACAGTAGTAAATGAGAACTTGTTCTCAACTGGCCTACCTGGTTAAATAAAGGTTAAATAAAAATTTAAATAAATACAAATTAACAGTACATTACACTGTTTTCACATTAGGCAACAAACTTGAATTTCTATCCCATGTGTGATCAAAGGTGTGATCATTGAATACATATTTCAAAATCATTGATGCAAAAAATAAATATTATTGTTCAGATATAATTACGCCATAGGTGTACTGTAATCAAATGAAATAAATAAAAGCAACATAATGTTTAGCAGGCACTAGTTTGCATCAAGCCTGTCTTGCGCATTTGGCCATAGGTTCTCATAGACATTGCAGTAAATGTCTTCATTGTTCATGCACCTGGGGAAAAACCTGAAAGAGGGTGGCACGCTCATTGGGATTATACACCTTCTATTGTAATCATGTATTTTACAGTATTGTAGCGATCCTGTGTGGCTCAGCTAGTAAGAGCATGGCCCTAGCACCACAAAAGTGGTGGTTTCGTTTCCCAGTTCCAACTGGGGTCACATACAAAAATGTATGGACTCACTGTTGTCACTTTGAATAAAAATGCCTGCTACGTAAATGGCATATACAGTATTACACTATTGCACTATTACAGTACTGTATTGGCCAATCCAATGTTAGTAAGGCAGTGTGAAACCTCCCCATCAAAAATCCCCTAGAAACTTAATTTTGGATACATGTTTACTGCATCGGGGATGCGTTACATGCAGTACATCTCTGATCTTGTCAATGTCGGATTTTTTAAACTTTACTATGAAGTAAAATCATAATAGCCATAACAGTAAATTACAGTCTACATTATACTTTACATGTTTATACTATACAAACATACTTTTTCATTATGTATAGTCGTAGCCAAAAGTTTTGAGAATGACACAAATATGAATTTTCACATAGTCTGCTGCCTCAGTTTGTATGATAGCAATTTGCATATACTCCAGAATGTCATGAAGAGTGATCAGATGAATTGAAATTAATGGCAAAGTCCCTCTTTGCCATGCAAATGAACTGAATCCCCCCAAAAAATTCCACTGCATTTCAGCCCTGCCACAAAAGGACCAGCTGTCACGGTGTGCGCTACTGGGGTGAAATCAGGTGCAGGAGAGCGGAAGGTGTCGTAAAGGCGCACACTTTAATGGCACAACAAACAAAAGAAAGAACGCAACAACGCGTCAATATTCTAGGCCACTAAATATAAGTGTCTAGCACTATGACATAAACACAGTCCAACAGAAGCACAAAAATACAAATACGGGTTAACTAACGTTACCCGGAGAAATGAGCCTGTACTACACACACATGCAACAATGATCAATTCCACACAATAACATGACATAATCACCGGAAATAAATACATCAATCACTGGAATACAAACCAGGTGCGAGGTGAACAAGACAAAAGCAAAGGAAACAAAATTATAACTGAGCGGCAATGGCTAGAAAGCCGGTGACGTCGACTGCCGAACGCCGCCCGAACAAGGAGAGGAGTCGTGACAGTACCCCCCTGACGCGCGGCCCCAGCGGTGCGCCGACACCGGCCACGGGGCCGACCCGGAGGGCGAGGAGCAGGGCGATCCGGTCGGCGACGGTAGAAATCCCGCAGCAGTTCAGGGTCCAACACATCAGCCACCGGGACCCAGCACCTCTCCTCCGGACCATACCCCTCCCACTCCACGAGGTACTGAAGGCCCCTCGCCCAACGCCTCGAATCCAGGATGGAACGAACGGAGTACGCCGGGGCCCCCTCGATGTCCAGAGGGGGTGGAGGAACCTCCAGCACCTCAGATCCCTGGAGCGGACCAACCACCACCGGCCTGAGGAGAGACACATGGAATGAGGGGTTAATATGGTAATCAGGAGGAAGCTGTAACCTGTAACACACCTCATTCACTCTCCTCAGGACTTTAAATGGCCCCACAAACCGCGGACCCAGCTTCCGGCAGGGCAGGCGGAGGGGCAGGTTTCGGGTCGAGAGCCAGACCCGGTCCCCTGGTGCGAACACCGGGTCTCACTGCGGATGACGGTCCGCGCTGGTCTTTTGGCGCAGCGCGGCCTGCTGGAGGTGATCATGGGCAGCTTTCCATGTCTCCTCAGCTCGCCTGAACCAATCGTCCACCACAGGAGCCTCGGTCTGACTCTGATGCCATGGTGCCAGAACCGGCTGATACCCCAATACACACTGGAAAGGGGAGAGGTTAGTGGATGAGTGTTGGAGTGTGTTCTGTGCCATCTCTGCCCAGGGCACGAACGCTGCCCACTCTCCCGGCCGGTCCTGGCAGTAGGACCGCAGAAACCTGCCCACTTCTTGGTTAACTCTCTCCACCTGCCCGTTACTCTCGGGGTGAAAACCCGAGGTAAGGCTGATCGAGACCCCCAGATGCTCCATAAACGCCCTCCAGACTCTCGAAGTGAACTGGGGACCCCGATCAGACACTATATCCTCTGGTACCCCGTAGTGCCGGAAGACGAGTGTAAATAAGGCCTCCGCAGTTTGTAGGGCCGTAGGGAGACCGGGCAGAGGGAGGAGACGACAGGACTTAGAGAAACGGTCCACAATGACCAGGATCGTAGTGTTTCCCTGTGAAAGTGGAAGATCCGTTAGAAAATCCACCGACAGGTGCGACCAGGGCCGTTGTGGAACGGGGAAGGGAAGACCCCCATGAAATGGACAAAAATGAATGGCAACATATTGCCATTGGAACAAACAAACACACGATGGAAAAGAGTGCCCAAATGTACGCCATTTCAATCATTTCTTATGGCAAACGGCATACGGCAAATGCCAAGTGTAATAACTCAAAATTACTATAGGTGGCGAGTGCGTTCCAACGGGGCAAAACATATTGCAAATGTACATGAAGACAAGACCCAAGGGTCAAATTTGGACATTTCAAAAAAATATCAAAATACCTACGCCCCCTTAAAAAGTGCTTTCTGGGCCGTTTCTCGCGATTCTAACGATATTTTTGATAATAACACGTATATAAGATGTGTATAAACATACCCTTGTCTAATTTTATTAATATAGTTTTATAAATTTTTATACAAAATTTTTGTCCATAAGGCCTATGTTTTGTCCATTTGCAATATGTTACTATAGGAAGTCAAAAGTCAATGTCAAAGCCATTTTCATATATCGTCATAGGAAGTCGGCTTCCGAACCCAAAAGTCAGTGAGCAATGTCCAAATGGCATTTAAACTGACAAAATGATATATATCACTATGTTAAGCCCTCAATCGTCCTATAGGGTCTATTTTTTGAAAAACGTCCAAAATGACAAGGGTGCCCCCATTGGGATGGCCACAGGTGGGGTGCTCCCTAACCAGCCAGGGATACCTTGCACCCTCCTAAAGACATGAATATTTAAAATATGCTCATGGTTACCCGTTTCAATTACCAGGTACACGGTTGTCAATTTGCAATGTCTTACAATGGGCATTTACCCTCACAAATTTGACAGGCTCAATACTGCAGAAATGCCCAATTGACTGGCCCATTGAACTCGGGATGGCCGGGAAGTGATCATGGTTCCTCTCCATCGCTCGTTGGTGTTGATTTCAACATGTCAAATTCGTGACGTTAAAGCCCATTGAAACATATTGCAAATGTACAGTGAAACATATTGCAAATGTACAGTACATTTACCAGGTCCATATTTTCAAAAGGGTTTTAAATGACTTTAGGGGCCTGGTCCAGGATCTTTATGGGAGTATCCCACTATGGCCCTAAGTCAGTGGGAGAAGCCCCTGCTCATTTATGGAGGTTTTCAAAAAATGAGTGTCCACACTCTCTTCCATTGCTTTGTACAGTACATTTGCAATATGTTTCACTGTACATTTGCAATATGTTTCAATGGGCTTTTAACATCACGAATATGACAAGCTCTAAAATACTTCAGGAATGCCCAATTGACTGCCCATTGATCTCAGGATGGCCAGGATTGATAAGCGGTACCTGTCCATAGCTCATTGGTGTTGATTTCAACATGTCAAAAAAAAGCCCATTGAAACATATTGCAAATGTACAGTGAAACATATTGCAAATGTACAGTACATTTGCAATATGTTTCAATGGGCTGTTAACATCACGAATATGACAAGCTCTAAAATACTGCAGGAATGCCCAATTGACTGCCCATTGATCTCAGGATGGCCAGGATTGATAGCGGTACCTGTCCATAGCTCATTGGTGTTGATTTCAACATGTCAAAAAAAAGCCCATTGAAACATATTGCAAATGTACAGTGAAACATATTGCAAATGTACAGTACATGTGCAATATGTTTCAATGAGCTGTTAACATCACGAATATGACAAGCTCTAAAATATTTCAGGAATGCCCAATTGACTGCCCGTTGATCTCAGGATGGCCAGGATTGATAGTGCTACCTGTCCATAGCTCGTTGGTGTTGATTTCAACATGTCAAAAAAAAGCCCATTGAAACATATTGCAAATGTACAGTGAAACATATTGCAAATGTACAGTACATTTGCAATATGTTTCAATGGGCTGTTAACATCACGAATATGAAAAGCTCTAAAATACTGCAGGAAAGCCCAATTGACTGCCCGTTGATCTCAGGATGGCCGGGCTTGACGGTTTTAACTTATTGCAAATGGACAAAAGTCTGCCATAAAGTCACTATAATGAAAACGTAAAACACCTAGTTACGTTCTAGTTGCGGGTCCAGTTCGGCGTTATGTGTCGGCCTATCTGAGGCGACCCCAAATCCCGAAGCTCGCTCGATAGGTCATTCGAGCCCGAGCAGCGACCTTAATTGGTGCTGAAAATCCACGCTTTTCCCGGGCGTTGCTACGGGGTCCTTGAATGAGCTATCGGAGAGAAACGTTAGGGTCCGTCTCTATGGGCCAAGGCGGTTGTAATGCACCTAACCTTGTGTCTCTGGGACTTTTAGAAATTTTGTCATTTTCGTGATGTAAAAATGAATTGAAAATATTGCAAATGTACAAGGCTGTTTCTCGGCCTGTGAACCTTCTAGAGCCCCGTAGCTCACCGTGCACTATCGACATAAGCTCTAGAAAAGGGTTCTAAAGTTTCAGAGCTCTAGGTCTGACGGTTCTTTAATAGTTTGAACGAAAGTAACTATTGCAGGCAGTGTGTGTCTGTAAGCCCCACACTATGGCACTCCCCATGGACTGTGTGCATGTGTGAGTTTTTCAAGGGATTCTGATGGGAGAAATGACTGATTTACAGTTCATTGGGGTGCCTAATCACACATGTGAAGTTTTGGAAAGATGTGACCTTTTTAACCCTTCGAAACAGCACCTATGACCCTATTGAAAGCACTTCCGGTTGTCACAGGAAGCTGTAGGTACACACATATACTCATTGGGGTAGGCTTTAACAGAATCCTGAGTTTTAAGTCTGTAAGTTAAGAACTGACTGATTCACACAGGTTTGAAAGTCTGTTTCTCACCAACAGCAGGTTGGGTACTGTAAAACACCTTTAGGGTGATTTTAACCACTTCCGGTTGCTCCAGGAAGCTTAGAATCAACACAGGTAGACCTCATAGTGGCCTGATGGATTGCTATCAAAGACAGGTTCATAAAACATTCATAACACACATACGCACCAGGTTGAATTTAGGGAAGCAGGCAATGTATTCCTATGGGGAGAGATGTCATAGCAAACGGTTTGATGTAAATACCCTGTTTTCACTGTTAAGGGTTAATGCCACAGGGTCAAGGTTAGGCTTGCACAGATCGGGAGGTCCTAAGGAACGTTCCAGAAGTCGAATCGTGCTTCTAACCCAAACGGTTCTGCCGCTGTCACCCAAAAGCAGCTGCAATTTAGGGCCAGGCTTCATTTTGGGCCTACTTTTTGGCACGGTTGCTGCGGTCAGACCGAGTGAGCTACGGTCAAGCGGGGTATCTCATTGAACTCGACAAGGCCTAGAGACTATGGTGATGTCATTGCAGGCTCTTTGTGTCTTTAAGCCCCCCACTGTGTCACTCCATCCCATATCTGTGTTTGTGTGTGTGTTTGAGGGTTTTCTTGTCAATCTGATGGGAGAAATGACTCATTTACAGTTCATTGGGGTTGCCTAATCACACATATGAAGTTTTGTAAAGATGTGACCTTTTTAACCCTTCGAAACAGCACCTATGACCCCATTTTAAAGCACTTCCGGTTGGCACAGGAAGCTGTAAGTGAACACATATCCTCAATGGGGTATGCTTTAACAGAATCCTGAGTTTTAAGTCTTTAGGTTAAGAACTGACTGATTTACACAGGGTTGAATTGTCTGTTTTTCACAAACTGCAGGTTGGGTCTATCAAAACACCTTTTGGGTGATTTTTACCACTTCCGGTTGCTCCAGGAAGCTTAGAATCAACACAGGTAGACCTCATAGTGGTCTGATGGATTGCTATCGAAGACAGGTTCATAAGACATTCATAACCCACATAGGCACCAGGTTGAATTTAGGGGAGCAGGCAATGTATTCCTATGCGGAGAGATTTCATAGCAAACGGTTTGATGTAAATACCCTGTTTTCACTGTTAAAGGTTAATGCCACACAGTCACGGTTAGGCTTGCTCAGATCGGGAGGACCTTAGGAACATTCCTGAAGTTGAATTGTGCTTCTAATCCAAACGGGTCTGCCGCTGTCACCCAAAATCAGCTGACATTTAGGGCCAGGCTTCATTTTGCGCCTACTTTTTTGCACGGTCTATGAGGTCAGAGCGAGCTACAGTCAAGTGGGGCGTCTGGTTGAACTCGGCACGGCCTAGAGACTATGGTGATGACCTTTTTAGTGTTGATTTCAGTCTGTCATTTTGGTGATGTTTCAGCCCTATTGAAACATATTGCAAATGTACAAAAGTCAACGAGCAAGTCAGCGTCAATCAATCAATTAGATATCATTCTGACACCAAACTGATAAAAACTGACACCAAACCCACTTTTCCCATCTCATTTAGAAGCCAACAATCACATATATCAGGGCAGGCTCAAAATTCTGTTTAAATCATAGTAAAAATGTAAAACACCTAGTTACGTTCTAGCTGCGGGTCCAGTTCCGACATTATGTGTCGGCCTAGCTGAGGCGACCCCGAATCTCAAGTTTCGGCTCGATAGGTCATTTGGAGTCCGAGCAGCGACCTTAATTGGTGCTGAAAATCCACGCTTCCGGCGTTGCTACGGGGTCCTTGAATGAGCTATCGGAGAGAAACGTTAGGGTCCGTCTCTATGGGCCAAGGCGGTTGTAATGCACCTAACCTTGTGTCTCTGGGACTTTTAGAAATTTTGTCATTTTCGTGATGTAAAAATGAATTGAAAATATTGCAAATGTACAAGGCTGTTTCTCGGCCTGTGAACCTTCTAGAGCCCCGTAGCTCACCGTGCACGATCGACTAAAGGTCTATAATGGGTTTCTAAAGTTTCAGAGCTCTAGGTCTGACGGTTCTTTAATAGTTCGAACAAAAGTAACTATTGCAGGCAGTGTCTGTCTGTAAGCCCCTCACTGTGTCATTCCCCATTGACTGTGCATGTGTGTGCTTTCAGAAAATCACAGAAATCACGTAGAGCTCCGAAACCCACTTTAACGGATCCGTCTGAACACGCAGCATCTGGATCCATAACTTTTTTTGGGAAAAAAAATATTTTTCTCAACATTACGAATTGGACATTTGACAATTAATCAAAAATTAAAAGAGATAAATGTCTGGTTCTTTTTTTCCTTACACCGTAGGTTCATGTACTTTGACGTAAAGCTGTCAAATTAGCGCTCTATTTCCATTTTTCACCTTTAATCCCAGAAAATGGGCCTTATCTCAAAAACCGTGAGTCCCTGACGCCATTCTGTTTCGGGGCCAACTGCCCATATGGCCAAACCCATGCCCACCAAGTTTCGTCTTCAAAGTGTTTTCGGTTTAGGAGAAAAAGCCAGGTCAATTAGGTGTATGTTTTGTACATTTGCAATATGAAGGCATTCGCCATCTGGTGGGATTAACATGAAGGGCGGAAAAATGAAAAAAATGAATTTATTTTATTAAACGGACATCGAAAGTCCGAGAAAGTTCGTTTGATGACTTCCTGGAAGATTTGGCCCTAGGGCACGGCCCGACGGCGTCGGCTTATTTTAGAAACAATTTCGGACGTCTAGTAAGGGAGCGTACATTTGCAATATGCAGTTTCTCATCAAACATACAGCAAATGCCATCCGCGTCCCTTATGTAGGTGTGTACACCCTTCAAGGAAAGCGGTTCAATTGTTGTGAAGGCTTCAGGGCGCCCAAGAAAGTCCAGCAAGCCCCAGGACCGTCTCCTAAAGTTCGGGGGAACCACCAGTACAGAGCTTGCTCAGGAATGGCAGCAGGCAGTTGTGAGTGCATCTGCACGCACAGTGAGGCAAAGACTTTGGGAGGATGGCCTGGTGTCAAGAAGGGCAGCAAAGAAGCCACTTCTCTCCAGGAAAAACATCAGGGACAGACTGATATTCTGCAAAAGGTACAGGGATTGGACTGCTGAGGATTCGGGTAAAGTAATTTTCTCTGATGAATTCCCTTTTCCGATTGTTTGGGGCATCCGGAAAAAAGCTTGTCCGGAGAAGACAAGGTGAGCGCTACCATCAGTCCAGTGTCATGCCAACAGTAAAGCATCCTGAGACCATTCATGTGTGGGGTTGCTTCTCAGCCAAGGGAGTGGGCTCACTCACAATTTTTCCTAAGAACACAGCCATGAATAAAGAATGGTACCAACACATCCTCCGAGAGCAACTTCTCCCAACCATCCAGGAACAGTTTGGTGATGAACAATGTATTTTCCAGCATGATGGAGCACCTTGCAATAAGGCAAAAGTGATAACTAAGTGGCTTGGGGAACAAAACATTGATATTTTGGGTCCATGGCCAGGAAACTCCCCAGACCTTAATCCCATTGAGAACTTGTGGTCAATCCTCAAGAGGCGGGTGGACAAACAAAAACCCACAATTTCTGACAATTTCTGACAAGCATTGATTATGCAAGAATGGGCTGCCATCAGTCAGGATGTGGCCCAGAAGTTAATTGACAGCATGCCAGGGCGGATTGCAGCGTCTTGAAAAAGAAGGGTTAACACTGCAAATATTGACTCTTTGCATCAACTTCATGCAATTGTCAAGAAAATACTTTGACACTTGAAATGAAATGTTTGTAATTATACTTCAGTATTATATAGTAACATCTGACAAAGACACTGAAGCAGCACACTTTGTGGAAATTAATATTTGTGTAATTCTCAAAACTTTTGGCCACGACTGTAGTTCTCAAAATCTGTTGTAGACAAACCAGTTTATAATGTATAGGTTTACCAAATGGTTAAGTGATTATTAATTAAGATCAGTCGGATTAAGTAATAGTAAAATCAAAGTCAATTGAAAATGTGCTTAATTTTGAAACAACTGCCATTTTGATGATTTGTTTTGCGTTTAGTACTAAGTGTTGTGAATATGTACCACGTACTTGTGAAAATTGCACCAAAGCGATTGATGAAACTGTAATTAAGGCTTAATTAAGGCTTTGGGATAGGTTAGGGTTAGAAAAAGAGGGACCTCCAAGGAAGAGAGGGAGGAGAGAGGGAGAAAGGGAGAAAGGAGAGGGGGATGCAGATGACAGAAAGACCCCCCATACACACACACAGGAGGACAGCTATCCCAGCATGCCTCAGTGCTCAGCTCACTTCCATTCAGACAGACACACTGACAGCTCCTCATATCTACAGACACCCATCTGTACACACACACACACACACACACAGGGAGGAGGTTTTGATCGTAACTGTTCTGTCTCTCAGAGATGTGTATTATGGAATTTTACTCAGCCAAGAGCACAACACAAGGTTTTATTTATCTCCTCTTTTTTCTCCCAGAAAACTGTTTACAGGACTCAGACAAACATCCTCACACATCCACTAGAACAGTAGCTCCATGTGTCAATCAAACCACAGTTGTTTTCTGTGTGAATTCACTAGATAATATTTCACTGAGGATTTGGGGTTGGAGAAGGAGTCCCTGCGCTTGTGTTTGTGTGTGTCACACTAACTCACTTTCTAAACCATAACCACATCCTCTCTGATGTTCAGTCTGGCTTTAGATCAGGTCACAGATGCATCAGCACCTCCATGAAGGTACTCAATGACATCATCGCTGCAATAGACAATAAACACTACTCTGTGGCCATCTTCATGGACCTAGCCAAGGCCTTTGACTCAGTCAACCACATGATCCTGCTCAACAGACTGGAAGACAGGCCTCTCACAGGAATGCCTGGCCTGGTTCTCAGATTACTTCACTGGCTGTGCTTAGTGCATTAAATAATGATAATCTACACCACTGAAAATCACCATGGGTGTCCATCAAGGATCCATTCTAGGCCCCACCCTCTTCTCAATTTATATAAATAATGTTTTCCAAACCGTTAATGAGTCCTTCATACACCTCTCCGCCGATGACACCATCCTCTATGCATCTGGACCCTTCTTGGACTCTATAAGAACAAGCCTCTAATCAAGCTTCACTCACATCCAGCACACCTTCCTTAACCTGTCCCTCCTACTCAACACAAACAAAACAAAACGCTGTTCCAGCGGGAAAAGCCCATCAACCCTCCCCTTAACATCTACTCACTAGATGGGTCTGCCCTGGAGTTTGTCAGATAATACAAATCCATGGGTATCTGGCTGGACACGGCACTATCATTCCACACACACATCAATAATCTTCAAAGGTCAAGTCCAGAATAGGCTTTCTCTACCGGAACAATTCTTAATTCACACACTCTGCTAAACACATCCTGGTCCAAATGACAATACTATGGCGATGTCATCTAAAGGATGGCCCCAAAGTACACACTCAACAAGCTGGATGTAGTTTACCCCTCTGCCATATGCTTTGTCACTAGTGGCACTTTCCAAACCCATCACTGTGACTTACAGTCATCCATTAACTGGCCATTCCTACATGTACAACGTCAAACCCACTAGCTCACATTTACATACAAATCCTTCCTGGGCAAGACCGCTCTTTATCTCAGCTCACTACTAAGAATCCCCATCACCAACAGCAACCTGAGATCCAGCAATTAGATAAACCTGGCAATCCCCAAGACATGGGTTAAATGCTTTTCAATTCTCTGCTGGGGCAGGTAGCCTAGTGGTTAGAGTGTTAGAGTGTTGGACTTGTAACCGGAGGGTTGCAAGTTCAAATCACTGATCTGACAAGGTAAAAATCTGTTGTTCTGCCCCTGAACAAGGCAGTTAACCCACTGTTCCCCGGGCGCCGATTTGATGTTGATTAAGGCAGCCCCCCGCACCTCTCTGATTCAGAGGGGTTGGGTTAAATGCGGAAGACACATTTCGGTTGAAGGCATTCGGTTGTACAACTGACTAATAATGGTGACTTTGACTTTGCTAGAGACCCATTCAGACAGGTACCTTTGCAAACAAACAGTCTGAGATTTTAACTGATAACTGCATGTGTTTTCCCCCTGCCTCTTAAATGTTGTCTTTTACTGACTGCTTTACTGACTGTTTTACTGACTGTTTTACCAACTGTTTTACTGACATTGCTTTATGTGTATTTCTGACTGTTGTTTGTATATTGTTCAAACTGTGTGTGTTTGTCTGTCTGCCAGCTATACAGCTGACACTGCCACCAGAATGTAATGCACCCATCAATCTGCAAAGCACACACACACACACACACACACACACACACACACACACACACGCACACATGCACACATGCATGCACACACTCTAGAGATGTACGTTGGTGAGTGATTTGGTTTGTTTACTGTGAGGCTGTGATCACATCTGCATAACACTGATAGGCCTCCCTGGAGAACCAATAGAACGGCAGAGATCTGTCAGGCCCCGCTGACTTCCTAGTTAAAAATATTATATCCGTTACGGCAGCCTGAACTGGCTGTAACCTTGACAACCTGATAATTTACCCTGGCAGTAGCCATCATCAACCAGATGCAGAGAGGGAGAGAGAGAAATGGCTAACCATCTCCAGAGGATAACCCTTCCAAGTACTCAGGCCTTTATTCTTTCTCTCCAGAGTAGAGCTGAAGGTTTCCTCCAGATACAGCCCCCAGGGAGACAAGAATAAAGGGAACTCCACTTCCCTCTCTACTCCTCTCCTCTTCCCCCTCTCCTCTCCTCTCCACTCTCCACACACAAGAAAATTCATATTCATACCAACAAGAGAAAGTGCATAAAAATGGCCTGCTGTGAAAGATATGTTTTGATATTCCACAACTTCAGTATTGTATTTCAGTGTAGTTATTAAACCAGAGAGTGTCATAGAGAGGATGAGAAGAGTGTGTAAGAACATGGATATTACTGTATGGGGAGCATTAGAATACAAATAGTTAGACAGGCAAAGGGGTGGATTAGTCCATTACCATGGCTCCAATATACAGCATATCAGACTGACTCCCACAGCCTCAAAGGGACTGATAGCTCTGTAGTTTATCACAGAGGAACAAAAAGACACTGTATATATCTTTGTCAACTCTGTCATCTAAGTCATCTCTGTCATTTATGTTATCAATGTCATCACTGTTATCTCCTTTCACCCACCTGACCCAGCTCAGCAGTCACCATCAGGGAGATGATTGAGATCGGTAAGAGGTGGTGAGTAACAGAAATGATAACAGGAACAATGATTTAGTCTAATAGGTGTGTAACTAAATCATTGTTCCTGTTAGCGAGTTGATATAAGCCTATACACAACTCAGTCTTTCAGGTCCTGTATATGATTCATTGATGTCAGTCAGAGACTTGTGTAAAACTTCAAGTGTGGCTTGCATGCGGATCTCAAGTCAGGAAATCGTCAGAAATAAAAAGGTGCTCTAACCTAGTGAACTCTCCCTCTATATCTATTTGGGGCTTACATACAGTACACTAAACCAGGGCTCTCCACCCTGTTCCTGGAGAGCTACCCTGCTCTAGGTTTTCACTCCAACACCAGTTGTAACTAACCTGATTAATCTTATCACTAGCTAATTATTAGAATCAGGTGCGCTAGATTAGGGTTGGAGCAAGAAAACCTACACGACTGTAGCTCTCCAGGAACAGGGTTGGAGAGCCCTGACCTAAACATACTGACCTACAAACATGGCATACTTGTTAGTGTATCAGTAGGGTAAGTGTTGGAATGCAGCCTTCATCTATGAGGTCAGAAGGAACAGAGTGGTCCATTTTACCCTCTTAAGGAACCTCCCTTATTACCAGGCCTGTCAGACACATAGAGACAGATAGGAACCACCGACATGTATACAGTTCCACCTTAAATGGTTTGGCACCACACCACTTATACATATTTAACACCAGGGCTTTAAAGGCTTCAGGATCAGGGATGCCTGGCTAGTCATCTGGGTTACTGGCTTTAACCTACTTCTTTTCTAGTTCAACAGTTCTTATTCCCTCCTTTATGTGTTTATGATGGGGCGATAGGAGGAGGGGAGGGTGTGGGGAGGAAGTAGAGACAGGATGTGAGGGTGTGGGGAGGAAGTAGAGACAGGATGTGAGGGTGTGGGGAGGAAGTAGAGACAGGATGTGAGGGTATGGGGAGGAAGTAGAGACAGGATGTGAGGGTGTGGGGAGGAAGTAGAGACAGGATGTGAGGGTAGGGGGAGGAAGTAGAGACAGGATGTGAGGGTGTGGGGAGGAAGTAGAGACAGGATGTGAGGGTGTGGGGAGGAAGTAGAGACAGGATGTGAGGGATGGGGAGGAAGTAGAGACAGGATGTGAGGGTGTGGGGAGGAAGTAGAGACAGGATGTGATGGTGTGGGGAGCAGTGTTAGGGGGTTAGTTCGTGGGGCTCATTGGGTTGAGGCCCCAAAAAAGGGCCTGTTTTATTCCCAGCCAGAGGTTACTGATAGAGAGACTTTAGAGCTAAACTCTCTCTTTCAAACATTTCTCCCTCTGTCCCTCTCTATTTTTCCCTCTTTCCCTCTTCCTCTCTCCTTCACTGAAAGGTATACATATTTAATTTTAGGCCATGGTTTGTCTTACTGAAACTACCACTTTGTCCTCTTGCTCCAAGCAATTATTAGTGTGTGTGTGTGTGAGCACGTGCCTGCGTTTGTAAATGTGTGTGTGTGTGCGTGCATGCGTGTGTGTGTGAGTGTTTCTCACTCAGAGGGCATCGTAATTTGAGGTCAGTGGGTGGAATTCCATACCTACCATTGTGAGCTTCATCAATAACAACAAGGTGACATCAAACACCCCCGAATAGAGTCCTCTAGATCAGTGGTTCCCAAACTTTTTATAGTCCCGTACCCCTTAAAACATTCAACCTCCAGCTGCGTACCCTCTCTAGCACCAGGGTCAGCGCATTCTCAAAAATATTTTTTTGCCATCATTGTAAACCTCCCACGCACACACTATACGATACATTTATTGAACATAAGAATGTGTTAGTTTTTGTCACAACCCGTTCATGGGAAGTGACAAAGAGCGCTTACAGGACCAGGGCACAGATAATAATATAATAGTAATCAACAATTTTGTTAGCCATCAAACACATAAAACCTTATTTGTTAATTGAAAATTGTGAATAACTCACCAAAGGTTAATGAGAAGGGTATGCTTGAAAGGATGCACATAACTCTGCAATGTTGGGTTGTATTGGAGAGAGTCTCAGTCTTAAATAATTTTTCACACACAGTCTGTGCCTGTATTTAATTTTTGTGCTAGTGAGGGCCGAGAATCCACTCTCACATAGGTACGTGGTTGCAAAGGGCATCAGTGTCTTAACAGCACGGTTTGCAGAATACTCTGAGCGCAACCCAATCCAGAAATCTGGCAGTGGCTTCTGATTAAATTACATTTAATTTAGCAATTTTGATGAGGCTCTCTTTTTCAGATATCGGTAAGTGGACTGGAGGCATGGCATGAAAGGGATAACGAATCCAGTTGTTTGTGTCATTCGTTTCGGGAAAGTACCTGCGTAATTGCACACCCAACTCACTCAGGTGCTTTGCTATATCACATTTGACATTGTCCATAAGCTTGAGATCATTTGCACACAAAAAATCATACAACGATGGAAAGACCTGTGTGTTGTCCTTGATAATGCAGACAGAGAAGAGCTCCAACTTCTTAATCGTAGCCTCATTTTTGTCCCACACATTGAATATAGTTGCGGAGAGTTCCTGTAATCCTAGATTCAGATCATTCAGGCGAGAAAAAACATCACCCAGATAGGCCAGTTGTGTGAGAAACTCGTCATCATGCAAGCGATCAGACAAGTGAAAGTTATGGTCCGTAAAGAAAACTTTAAGATCGTCTCTCAATTCAAAGAAACGTGTCAATACTTTGCACCTTGATAACTAGCGCACTTCTGTATGTTGTAAAAGTGTTACATGGTCGCTGCCCATATCATTTCTTAGTGCAGAAAATACACTGGAGTTCAGGGGCCTTGCTTTAACAAAGTTCATAATTTTCACTGTAGTGTCCAAAACATATTTCAAGCTGTCAGGCATTCCCTTGGCAGCAAAAGCCTCTCGGTGGATGCTGCAGTGTACCCAAGTAGTGTCGGGAGCAACTGCTTGCACGCGGGTTACCACTCCACTATGTCTCCCTGTCATGGCTTTTGCGCCATCAGCACAGATGCCAGCACATCTTGACCACCAAAGTCCATTTGATGTCACAAAGTTGTCCAGTACTTTAAAAATATTCTCACCTGTTGTCCTGGTTTCCAGTGGTTTGCAGAAGAGGATGTCTTCCTTAATTGACCCCCCATAAATGTAACGGACATATACCAGGAGCTGTGCCAGGCCCGCCACGTCTGTTGACTCATCCAGCAGTAATGCATAGAATTCACTGGCTTGTATGCGAAGCAGTAATTGATTCAAAACATCTCCTGCCATGTCACTGATGTATCTTAAATTGGTGTAGTTTGATGAAGTCATTGTCTGTAGAGATTTTTTAGCCTTTTCCCCCAGGATTTTTCCAGCTATATCCGCGGCAGCAGGAAGAATTAAGTCCTCCACAATAGTATGGGTCTTGCCTGTTCTAGCCACTCAGTAGCTCATCATATAAGACGCTTCTAGACCCTTCTTATTAATGGTATCTGTTGCTTTTATACATGTCTTACTTCTCGAAAGTCATCTTAATTCTCGCTCAAAAAACACCTGTGGCTTATTTTTCAAATTGTCATGTTTTGTTGCTAAATGTCTGCGCAAGAGTGAAGGTTTCATCAAGTTGTGAGATAGCACTTTTGCACATATAACACACTGTGGCTGAGGAAAGGCACTACTCCCAATATAAGTGAACCCCAAATCAATGTAGTTCTCATCATATTTGCGCATTTTCGATGGTCCAACGTCCCTGTCTGTTGTTCGGTGCTTTCCCTGGTAAGGGGGCAGTAGCTCTTCGGGTGCAGCCGATTCACAACTGTCAGTGTTCATGCTAGCTGGGCTATCAACAAATGTAGAATTACTGATGCTAGCATTGAATGTGCTCGTGGAAGCAGAACAAGTTATGTCGTCGACAGGTGCAGGTGTAGTACTGCTGGTAGTAGCCTGAGTCTCGACCCCGCCCTGTGCGACTGGCTTCTGGACTTCCTGATGGGCCGCCCCCAGGTGGGGTCTGCAAGTCTGCAGGGTTTTTCCATGATAAAATCTGGGCAGCCACACATGTTGATGTTCATGAGGACAAGTGTGCTGTTATTGTTATTCATGTTATAGGCGGGGATTCAATCAATTGTTGGCTACAATGAGCATTGTTGGCTGTCTAGTGCTCTGCTCTGAATCCCGGCCATAGGCTCTCTCTGCTAGAGGACAGAATGTGTTGATGTCCATGTAGACCAGTGTGCTGTGGTATTGCATTGTATTGTGTTGTTATTTTACCCTGATGTAATTCTCTCTGCTGGAGAACAGATAAACTACCCAGACCCTGGAGATCAGTGACTGTCAGGAATCTTGGAACACCGAGCTACAATGAAAAACTGGTGTCTGGCACCGGACAGCTCCTGGACGCCAGGCCTCTACTATGGCTGGAGCGCAGAAGGTGTGTGTGTGTGTGCGTGTATGTGTTTGTGTTTATTTGTGTGTGTGTGTATGGGGGAGAGATCTGGCATGTTCTGGTTGCCATCTGCAAGCCCCAGGGAGCACACACCCACACGCAATACTGGACTGGTGGTGGTGAGGGGTGGTTTATACAGACTAAACTGAAATAACACTAAAACAAAAGAGCACAGTCCCACTACATCCATCTCTGAGGTGAACAACACACAGTACAATACTGAATATCTACTAATATATGATCTAATACACTGCAACACTACAGATCATAGAAGATAGAACACTGCAAACAAAAACAACAATATTGCAGGTCTGAGATACTGCAGATATTACAACCCTGTGATATTAGATATTAGGTCCAACCCTGAAGGTCATAGGTACACTATAACTAGCTGGTCAGTGGTATTAGAGTGTACAGTAGTCAGATCTGTGATATTAGGTTCAACCCTGAAGGTCATAGGTACACTATAACTAGCTGGTCAGTGGTATTAGAGTGTACAGTAGTCAGATCTGTGATATTAGATATTAGGTTCAACCCTGAAGGTCATAGGTACACTATAACTAGCTGGTCAGTGGTATTAGAGTGTACAGTAGTCAGATCTGTGATATGAGGACCATTTGACCACAGAGGTGTTGAATAATAGACAGCTCTTGTATAATTTCTCTGATGTGCCATAATGCATTCAGCTGGAAGGAATATTATATATGAAATATGAATGACTGGGACACAAGGAGAGTATAAATACACCATATTGTTGTTGCCAGGGACAAATTAAAGCTTCATATCTTTTCACACACGCATAAATACACTGCTCAAAAAAATTAAGGGAACACTTAAACAACACAATGTAACTCCAAGTCAATCACACTTCTGTGAAATCAAACTGTCCACTTAGGAAGCAACACTGATTGACAATACATTTCACATGCTGTTGTGCAAATGGAATAGACAACAGGTGGAAATTATAGGCAATTAGCAAGACACCCCCAATAAAGGAGTGGTTCTGAAGGTGGTGACCACAGACCACTTCTCAGTTCCTATGCTTCCTGGCTGATGTTTTGGTCACTTTTGAATGCTGGTGGTGCTTTCACTCTAGTGGTAGCATGAGGCGGAGTCTACAACCCACAAAAGTGGCTCAGGTAGTGCAGCTCATCCAGGATGGCACATCAATGCGAGCTGTGGCAAGAAGGTTTGCTGTGTCTGTCAGCGTAGTGTCCAGAGCATGGAGCGCTACCAGGAGACAGGCCAGTACATCAGGAGACGTGGAGGAGGCCGTGGGAGGGCAACAACCCAGCAGCAGGACCACTACCTCCGCCTTTGTGCAAGGAGGAGCACTGCCAGAGCCCTGCAAAATGACCTCCAGCAGTCCACAAATGTGCATGTGTCTGCTCAAACGGTCAGAAACAGACTCCATGAGGGTGGTATGAGGGCCTAACGTCCACAGGTGGGGGTTGTGCTTACAGCCCAACACCGTGCAGGGACGTTTGGCATTTGCCAGAGAACACCAAGATTGGCAAATTCGCCACTGGTGCCCTGTGCTCTTCACAGATGAAAGCAGGTTCACACTGAGCACGTGACAGACGTGACAGAGTCTGGAGACGCCGTGGAGAACGTTCTGCTGCCTGCAACATCCTCCAGCATGACCGGTTTGGCGGTGGTCAGTCATGGTGTGGGTGGCATTTCTTTGGGGGGCCGCACAGCCCTCCATGTGCTCGCCAGAGGTAGCCTGACTGCCATTAGGTACCGAGATGAGATCCTCAGACCCCTTGTGAGACCATATGCTGGTGCAGTTGGCCTGGGTTCCTCCTAATGCAAGACAATGCTAGACCTCATGTGGCTGGAGTGTGTCAGCAGTTCCTGCAAGAGGAAGGCATTGATGCTAAGGACTGGCCCGCCCGTTCCCCAGACCTGAATCCAATTGAGCACATCTGGGACATCATGTCTCGCTCCATCCACCAACGCCACGTTGCACCACAGACTGTCCAGGAGTTGGCGGATGCTTTAGTCCAGGTCTGGGAGGAGATCCCTCAGGAGACCATCCGCCACCTCATCAGGAGCATGCCCAGGCGTTGTAGGGAGGTCATTCAGGCACGTGGAGGCCACACACACTACTGAGCCTCATTTTGACTTGTTTTAAGGACATTACATCAAAGTTGGATCAGGCTGTAGTGTGGTTTTCCACTTTCATTTTGAGTGTGACTCCAAATCCAGACCTCCATGGGTTGATAAATTTGATTTCCATTGATCATTTTTGTGTGATTTTGTTGTCAGCACATTCAACTATGTAAAGAAAAAAGTATTTAATAAGATTATTTCATTCATTCAGATCTATGATGTGTTATTTTAGTGTTCCCTTTATTTTTTTGAGCAGTGTATTATTGCTGCCTGAAAGACACATGCATAAAATGTCTGAAGTAGTAAAGACAATATTGAATAGAATGTTACTGTGTGATTGTGTGAAATGTGGAAGCTATACTGTCCACTAGGGGCAACGTGAGCACCTACTACCTTCTAGTTTAAGTTGCAGACTCCGGTTCTGAAGTTCTGTGTTCAATCCCAATGTTTACTATCGTTTTTTATTTGTTTTTGTTTTAAGCTTTTTCCAAACCTTAACCCTAATCTTAACTATTTGGAATGTATGCCTAAACGTACATTTAACCCTAACCCTAACCTAAACCTAATCGGAAAACAAGGCTCCCTAAATTTGATCAGCATATCGAATGTGTGACCCGGGGTGGCAAAATCCTTGATCATTGTTATTCTAACTTCCGTGATGCATACAAGGCTATTCGCCGCCCTCCTTTCGGCAATTCTGACCATGACTCCATTTTGTTGCTCCCAGCCTACAGACAGAAACTTAAACAGGAAACGCCCGTTCTCAGGTCTGTTCAACGCTGGTCCGACCAATCTGATTCCACGCTGCAAGATTGCTTCGAGCACGTGGACTGGGATATGTTCCGGACAGCATCAGACAACAACATTGATGTATATGCTGATTCGGTGAGCGAGTTTATTAGCAAGTGCATCGGTGATGTTGTACCCATAGCAACTATTAACACCTTCCCCAACCAGAAACTGTGGATTGATGGCAGCATTCACGCAAAACTGAAAGCACAAACCACTGCTTTTAACCAGGGTAAGGCGACCGGAAACATGACTGAATACAAACAGTGTAGCTATTCCCTCCGCAAGGCAATCAAACAAGCTAAGCGTCAATATAGAGACAAAGTAGAGTCACAATTCAACGGCTCGGACACAAGAGGAATGTGGCAGGGTCTATAGTCAATTACGGACTACAAAAATAAAACCAGCCCCGTCGCGGACCACGATGTCCTGCTCCCAGACAAACTAAACAACTTCTTTGCTCGCTTTGAGGACAATACAGTGCCACCGACACAGCCCGCTACCAAAACCTGTGGGCTCACCCTCACCTCAGCCAACGTGAGGAAAACATTTAAATGTGTTAACCCTCGCAAGGCTGCCGGCCCAGATGGCATCCCTGGCCGTGTCCTCAGAGCATGCGCAGACCAGCTGGCTGGTGTGTTTACGGACATATTCAATCAATCCTTATCCCAGTCTACTGTTCCCACATGCTTCAAGAGGGCCACCATTGTTCCTGTTCCCAAGAAAGCTAAGGTAACTGAGCTAAATGACTAGCGCCCCGTAGCACTCACTTCCGTCATCATGAAGTGCTTTGAGAGACTAGTCAAGGATCATGGATCATGGACCCACAATTTGCTTACCGTCCCAATAGGTCCACAGATGACGCAATCGCAATCACGCTGCATACTGCCCTAACCCATCTGGACAAGAGGAATACCTATGTAAGAATGCTGTTCATCGACTTCAGCTCAGCATTTAACACCATAGTTCCCTCCAAGCTCGTCATTTAGCTTGAGACCCTGGGTCTCGACCCAGCCCAGTACAACTGGGTCCTGGACTTCCTGACGGGCCGGCCCCAGGTGGTGAGGGTAGGAAACAACATCTCCACCCCGCTGATCCTCAACACTGGGGCCCCACAAGGGTGTGTTCTCAGCCCTCTCCTGTACTCCCTGTTCACCCATGACTGCGTGGCCAAGCACGCCTCCAACTCAATCATCAAGTTTGCTGACGACAGTACAGTGGTAGGCTTGATTACCAACAACGACGAGACGGCCTACAGCGAGGAGGTGAGGGCCCTCGGAGTGTGGTGTCAAGAAAATAACCTCTCACTCAACGTCAACAAAACTAAGGAGATGATTGTGGACTTCAGGAAACAGCAGAGGGAGCACCCCCCTATCCACATCGACAGGGCAGTAGTGGAGAGGGTGGAAAGTTTTAAGTTCCTCGGCGTACACATCACGGACAAACTGAAATGGTCCACCCACACAGACAGCGAGGTTAAGAAGGCGCAACAGCGCCTCTTCAACCTCAGAAGGCTGAAGAAATTCAGCTTGTCACCAAAAACACTCACAAACTTCTACAGATGCACAATCGAGAGCATCCTGTCGGGCTGTATCACCGCCTGGTACGGCAACTGCTCCGCCCACAACCTTAAGGCTCTCCAGAGGGTAGTGAGGACTGCACAACGCATCACCGAGGGTAAACTACCTGCCCTCCAGGACACCTACACCACCTGATATCACAGGAAGGCCAAAAAGATCATCAAGGACAATAACCACCAGAGCCACTGCCTGTTCACCCCGCTATCATCCAGAAGGAGAGGTCAGTACAGGTGCAACAAAGCTGGGACAGAGAGACTGAAAAACAGCTTCTATCTCAAGGCTATCAGACTGTTAAACAGCCATCACTAACATTGAGTGGCTGCTGCCAACATACTGACTCAAATCTCTAGCCACTTTAAATAATAGGAATTGGATGTAACAAATGTATCACTAGCCACTTTAAACAATTTTGTATATAATGTTTACATATCCTACATTACTCATCTCATATGTATATACTGTACTCTATACCTTCTACTGCATCTTGCCTACGCCGGTCAGCCATTGCTCATCCATATACAGTGGGGCAAAAAAGTATTTAGTCAGCCACCAATTGTGCAAGTTCTCTCACTTAAAAAGATGAGAGAGGCCTGTAGTTTTCATCATAGGTACACTTCAACTATGACAGACAAAATGAGGAAAAAAAATCCCGAAAATCACATTGTAGGATTTTTAATGAATTTATTTGCAAATTATGGTGGAAAATAAGTATTTGGTCACATACAAACAAGCAAGATTTCTGGCTCTCACAGACCTGTAACTTCTTCTTTAAGAGGCTCCTCTGTCCTCCACTCGTTACCTGTATTAATGGCACCTGTTTGAACTTGTTATCAGTATAAAAGACACCTGTCCACAACCTCAAACAGTCACACTCCAAACTCGACTATGGCCAAGACCAAAGAGCTGTCAAAGGACACCAGAAACAAAATTGTAGACCTGCACCAGGTTGGGAAGACTGAATCTGCAATAGGTAAGCAGCTTGGTTTGAAGAAATCAACTGTGGGAGCAATTATTAGGAAATGGAAGACATACAAGACCACTGATAATCTCCCTCGATCTGGGGCTCCACGCAAGATCTCACCCCGTGGGGTCAAAATGATCACAAGAACGGTGAGCAAAAATCCCAGAACCACACGGGGGAACCTAGTGAATGACCTGCAGAGAGCTGGGACCAAAGTAACAAAACCTACCATCAGTAACACACTACGCCGCCAGGGACTCAAATCCTGCAGTGCCAGACGTGTCCCCCTGCTTAAGCCAGTACATGTTCAGGCCCGTCTGAAGTTTGCTAGAGAGCATTTGGATGATCCAGATGAGGATTGGGAGAATGTCATATGGTCAGATGAAACCAAAATAGAACCTTTTGGTAAAAACTGAACTCGTCGTGTTTGGAGGACAAAGAATGCTGAGTTGCATCCAAAGAACACCATACCTACTGTGAAGCATGGGGTGGAAACATCATGCTTTGGGGCTGTTTTTCTGCAAAGGGACCAGGGCTGACTGATCCGTGTAAAGGAAAGAATGAATGGGGCCATGTATCGTGAGATTTTGAGTGAAAACCTCCTTCCATCAGCAAAGGCATTGAAGATGAAACGTGGCTGGGTCTTTCAGCATGACAATGATCCCAAACACACCGCCCGAACCTTGAAGGAGTGGCCGTAAGAAGCATTTCAAGGTCCTGGAGTGGCCTAGCCAGTCTCCAGATCTCAACCCCATAGAAAATCTTTGGAGGGAGTTGAAAGTCTGTGTTGCCCAGCGACAGCCCCAAAACATCACTGCTCTAGAGGAGATCTGCATGGAGGAATGGGCCAAAATACCAGCAACAGTGTGTGAAAACCTTGTGAAGACTTACAGAAAACGTTTGACCTCTGTCATTGCCAACAAAGGGTATATAACAAAGTATTGAGATAAACTTTTGTTATTGACCAAATACTTATTTTCCACCATAATTTGCAAATAAATAAATAAAAAATCCTACAATGTGATTTTCTGGATTTCTTTTTCTCATTTTGTCTGTCATAGTTGAAGTGTACCTATGATGAAAATTACAGGCCTCTCTCATCTTTTTAAGTTGGAGAACTTGCACAATTGGTGGCTGACTAAATACTTTTTTGCCCCACTGTATTTATATGTACATACTCGTATTAATTCCTTTACTCTTGTGTGTATAAGGTAGTTGTTGTGAATTTGTTAGATTACTTGTTAGATACTACTGCATGGTCGGAACTAGAAGCACAAGCATTTCTCTACACTCGCATTAACGTCTGCTAACCATGTGTATGTGACAAATAAAATTTGATTTGATTTGAACCATTCGGAATTCATTAATACAATTAAGTTTTAGTTTCACTTTTGAGGAGTTTGACGGAAAGCTAAGCTAGGGCACCACATAACGTAATTAAATTGTCAAGCCACAGCGTAAATAAATGGTCAAGCCACAGCGGAATTAAATGGTCAAGCCACAGCGTAATTAAATGGTCAAGCCACAGCGTAATTAAATGGTCAAGCCACAGCGTAATACTACAGTTACACCACGGGTTGGCATTTTATTTGGAAATTGGGTTTACCACCTCACAGACATGAACCCTGGGTGGTGACACTAGGAAAGGACCAGTAGGGGACTGGGAGAGACTCAGACACCAAACCAGGACTATGTCTTAAATGGCACCCTATTCCCTATATTCTGATCATAAGTAGTGCACTATATAGGAAATAGGGTGCCACTAGAGATGCACTTCAGGGATGAAAGCATGACTGGACTGCAGGTACTGTATCTATAATAATCCACAGACTGTCCCCTGGCTAGAGGAATGAAAGGCCTTACTGGGACGACTGGAGAGAAACAGTAGGATAGACTAGGAGAGGAGGTGACTGGGAAAAACAGTAGGATAGACTAGGAGAGGAGGAGACTGGGGAGAAACAGTAGGATAGACTAGGAGAGGAGAAGACTGGGGAGAAACAGTAGGATAGACTAGGAGAGGAGGAGACTGGGGAGAAACAGTAGGATAGACTAGGAGAGGAGGAGACTGGGAAGAAACAGTAGGATAGACTAGGAGAGGAGGAGACTGGGAAGAAACAGTAGGATAGACTAGGAGAGGAGGAGACTGGGAAGAAACAGTAGGATAGACTAGGAGAGGAGGAGACTGGGAAGAAACAGTAGGATAGACTAGGAGAGGAGGAGACTGGGAAGAAACAGTAGGATAGACTAGGAGAGGAGGAGACTGGGGAGAAACAGTAGGAGACCAAACCAATGTTCCTAGTATGAACTGTGACTGGAGCCTGCTGCTCCCTGCATGTTTGTGTGGGGCTTAGTGGGTGTGTGTGTTCCCTCTCTCTGTCTCCCTCCTGTCTCTCTCAACGCCTCACTCTCCCCCGCTTCCTCCCTCCCTCTCTCTCTCTCTCTCTCTCTCTCTTTCCCTTCCCCTTCCTCTCCCTCCTTTCCCTTTCTCCATGTGATGCCTGAAGTTTGGAGAGAGAAAGAGAAAGAGAGAGAGAGAGATCTCAGTCTAATTGAAGCCTCTCCAGTGAGTGTGTTCATGCAACACTAATTAAAAGTGTTGAGGAAACAAGAGTTTTACAGTATTCCCCCACAGACAGACTGGATCTGGGTTACTTCTCTTCCTCTTTACTTGGAAAAATCTCTTTTCAGGTTTAACCTTAGAAAACCTCAGCCAGTGGTAGTGTTTTAATACAAGTGATAGCATGGCCATAATACACTGAAAGACCTCAGCCAGTGTGTTTTAGTGATAGCATTGCCATAATACACTGAAAGAAATCAGCCAGTGTGTTTTAGTGATGACATGGCCATAATACACTGAAAGACCTCAGCCAGTGTGTTTTAGTGATAGCATTGCCATAATACACTGAAAGAAATCAGCCAGTGTGTTTTAGTGATGACATGGCCATAATACACTGAAAGACCTCAACCAGTGTGTTTTAGTGAAAGCATTGCCATAATACACTGAAAGAAATCAGCCAGTGTGTTTTAGTAATGACATGGCCATAATACACTGAAAGACCTCAGCCAGTGTGTTTTAGTGAAAGCATTGCCATAATACACTGAAAGAAATCAGCCAGTGTGTTTTAGTGATGACATGGCCATAATACACTGAAAGACCTCAGCCAATGTGTTTTAGTGATAGCATGGCCATAATACACTGAAAGACCTCAGCCAGTGTGTTTTAGTGATAGCATGGCCATAATACACGTGAAGACCTGTCAGTGTGTTTTAGTGATAGCATGGCCATAATACACTGAAAGACATCAGTCAGTGTGTTTTAGTACAAGTGATAGCATGGCCATAATACACTTAAAGACCTCAGCCGGTGTGTTTTAGTACAAGTGATAGCATGGCCATAATACACTTAAAGACCTCAGCCGGTGTGTTTTAGTACAAGTGATAGCATGGCCATAATACACTGAAAGACCTCAGCCAGTGTGTTTTAGTACATATAATACTTATTTTTTGGTCATACTTTAGGAGATCAGGATAACACTTTGTTATCAATCTATACACTACATTATCTACAGTGCATTCGAAAAGTGTTCAGACCCCTTGACTTTTTCCACATTTTGTTAGGTTACAGCCTTATTATAAAATGGATTAAAATGGAAGTAAAAAAAATCCTCATCAATCTACACACAATACCCCATAATGACAAAGTAAAAACTGGTTTTTAGAAATGTTTGCTAATTTATAAAAAATTAAAAATAGAAATGCCTTATTTACATCAGTATTCAGACCTTTTGCTATGAGACTCGAAATTGAGCTCAGGTGCATCCTGTTTCCATTGATCATCCTTGAGATGTTTCTACAACTTGATTTGAGTCTGTGGTCAAATCAATTGATTGGACATGATTTGGAAAGGCAAACACCTGTCTATATACGGTCCCACAGTTGACAGTGTGTGTCAGAGCAAAAGCCAAGCCATGAGGTCAAAGTAGTCCGTAGAGATCCGAGTCAGGATTGTGTTGAGGCACAGATCTGAGGAAGGGTACCAAAACATTTCTGTAGCATTTAAGGTCCCCAAGAACACAGTGGCCTCCATTATTCTCACATTAGTACAAGTGATAGCATTTCTAAAAACATTTCTACAAACCTGTTCTGATTTTCTCATTATGAGCTATTGTGTAGATTGACGAGGGAAAAAAACGATTTAATAAATTTTATAATAAGATGGTCTGAATGGTCTGAATACTTTCCAAATGCGCTGTATATATTACATGATCTGTACTTCATTATCTATATGTTACATTATCTGACTACACTGTCTATACTACATTATCTTCTGTAAGCCACGTTAGGCCTAGGGGAGATTACAGCAGTGTGGTTATGTGGGAAAACGATCATTCAGTCACACTGTGTTATATAATGGTATATTTCGAGGGTGGTTGTAAACACACACACAGCAGAGGAATTAAATGAAAGCGTAAAACACTATAATGTGTTTTGATCGAACCGGGAGAACCATGAATACTATTCAGAGTGTATCTAATGCAGCGCTGACAGAGAGAGGAGGATGTAAAGACTGATTCACTAGGAACTCAGACCATGAAAAAGCCCTTTGCCTTCCTCTCTTCAGTCAGACAAAAGAGTGTGAGGAAACTTCTGTGTGTCCCAAATGGCACCCTATTCCTACATAGTGCACCACTTTTACCTACAGCCCTATGGGCCATGGGAAGACGGTGTCATTGCTGAAACAGCTTCAGTGAGTAGCCACCACGCAACCAACAGCCTGGTCCTGAGAGATGGACTCACTGGGTATAAAACTAACATCACCACATAGATGTCTAGTAATGTATGAGATGAAGGTCATGTTTAGCTGTGTTACACTTGACAGCACTGTGTGTGTTTTTACCAGGCAAGGTGGAGGTGGAGCATGCTGGTCCGGAGACAGACACTCTCTCCAGCCTGACGTCAAGGGGAGAAGGAGAAGACACTACATCTATTAATATATTCCTTTTATCCAAGCAGCTATTCAGCAGAGCATGAAACAGGCTGCTCAAAGGAGCCGTCCTGCCATTGGTGTGAAATGAGCTGGGAATAACAAGGCTTATAGAACCTACTTGGCAGGAAGTCTCCTAGAGCTGACTGTAGAAGAGTGTGTGTGTCTATCTGTCTGTGTGTGTGCATACTCGAGTGCCTGTGTGTGTGTGTGCGCGCGCGCTCATGTGTGTGTTCAGATAAGTCTACAGAGGCCTGATGAGGTGACCCTGACCAGTCATCATCTGAAGAGGGTCAAGGATGAACCAGCGCGGCGGGGGAAACCCACAACCTCCTCCTGTCAGATGGCGTGCATGTCAGAGAGCTGTCCTGTTACTGTTCAGATGGTTTCATTATGGGACTGTCTCTCTGCCCTCTGGGCCTTGCAGACAGAACAGAGAGACCAGCTAGGGGAGGATGGTGCTGGTCCCTGGGCCCTGCAGACAGAACAGAGAGACCAGCTATGCGAGGATGGTGCTGGTCCTTAGGGTGTTGGCAATAGACAGACAGACTATCACACACAGGACACAGCAACACAGGATGCAGGTACACAGGACACAGGCACACAGGACGCAGGCACACAGGACACAGGCACACAGGACACAGGCACACAGGACACACTGTTGTTCCTCAGGCAGACAGGCAGAGCGGAGAGTTGTTTCATTTGAGTGTGTGTGTTTTTGTGCCTGCCTGCATGTGTGCATATGTGTGTGTCTGCTGGAGATGTATCAAGCTGACAGGCTGCCCTCAGAGAAGCAGAGCCTCCCTCAGAAACCCTCTGTCCTAATGGCCTGCAGAGCTACGCACCATTATCCCTCCCAGTCCCAGTCTCAGTCTGTCATACCACGGGACAGCACAGCGCTACAGTTCGCAGCATGGTACACAGCCCAGACGCTACTCCACGGTACACAGCTCCTCAACCCCCTCAGTCCCCTACGATGGTTAGCCTGTGATAGAGATGTAAGACAGTGTGGTGTGTGTGGGAGGTGAACAACATCTCCAAAATGTTCCTAAGTTGAAAAGTTTCAACGTTAAAGTGGTGGATTATTAGCAACTTACCTTCCCTGGAAGAAAGCTTACAGTAGCACATCATCGGCCAGACATGGGTCATGTCAACGGCCCATTGCCATGTTGCCCATCAGCTTTACATCACGGCCGATGGCGGTAGATATCACTAACAGCCGCATGCTGAAGGTCAGTTAGCTATGTCTGGTAACGCTGTTGGACTGCTAGTGGTTACATATAGTACAAAACCAGGTGTGACATCAGCTACATAGGAAACCAGGTGTGTTCTCTCTCCAGCCAATCAGTATAATTTATTGATCAACCAGGAAGAAACAAAATTCCACAGTTCCACAGCAGGACTGTTAGAACTGGATGACCAGAGATGTGCCGGTTTATAAAGGTAAAGAAGATCTCAAGTCTGAGTGTGTGAGAGACTGTTTGAGTGTGTGAGAGACTGTTTGAGTGTGTGAGAGACTGTTTGAGTGTGTGAGAGACTGTTTGAGTATGTGAGAGACTGTTTGAGGGGGTGAGAGACTGTGTGAGGGGGTGAGAGACTGTGTGAGTGTGTTAATTCACTGACCTATCGGAGACCATTCTGAATAGACTGATAATAAGCACATGGTATGCTTTGTTCTACAGCCTTGGTCTCACAACACTCTGCTTCTATTACTGACCTCAACTGGACCAAAACATCAGAGGGCAGCCACTCACACACACACACGCGCGCTAGCACGCACACACACACGCATGCACACACACCAATCTGTCACGGTCCAACGTCTTTAATATGCGCTTCCACCAGAATCAGCTTTCTGAGTCTCAAATGGCACCCTGCTCCCTATATAGTGCACTACTTTTGACCAGGTTGCATAGGGCTCTGGTCAAAAGTAGTGTACTTTATAGGAAATAGAGTGCCATTTCTTCGTATTTGTATCCAAAGCACTCTATGCAGAGCACCACACTACAAAACACTACAGCCATAAGGCCCAGTGCAGTCAAAAACGTGAGTTCCTGTGTTTTATATATATTTCCACACTATGAGGTTGGAATAATACAGTGAAATGGTGAAAATGATAACAATACATTTTTAGTGTAAGAGCTGAAATTTCAGCCTGTTGTTGTGTAATGGAGTTTTGACCTGCCTGGTGACATCAGGCGGTATATTAGTTAATAGACCAATAAGAAGTTTCAAACCTGCCAATAACAGCTAGTTTTCAGTTGTCCCCTCCCTACTCAGACCACTCCCAGACAGTCCCAGCTAAATTCTTGCTTGAGAAGTTGCTTTTTGCTAAAAAGCTATTTTTGTTTCTTTTTGACCATTTCAATTGAAAACAATCAGACTAAGGTACTTAATCATTAACCAGAAATGATTTGATATTGATTTAAAAATGACTGCACTGGACCTTTTAAGTCAAGTAATACATGTTAAAAATAGAGTCTCAGTCAGCGGTAGGGAGATTAAAACTATCTCTATAAGACCAGTCAAACAGAGGGATACATGATACCAACACAATTTATGCTTAATCATCTACTTATCAAATAGAATACGTACTCTTGGAGCTCCCAAGTGGCGCAGTGGTCTAAGGCACTGCATCTCAGTGCTAGAGGTGTCACTACAGACCCTGGTTCGAATTCCAGGCTGTATCACAACGGGCCTTGATTAGGAGTCCCATAGGGCGGAGAACAATTGGCCCAGCCTTGTCCGTGTTAGGGTTGGGCCGGGTTAGGCCGTCATTGTATTTAAGAATTTGTTCTTAACTGACTTGCCTAGTTACAGTTTTTCTCAGTCGCTTTGGTGCATTTCTCACATCACTATTTACATTTGCACAACAGTTAGTTCAACCTCCACAACATTTAGTCATTTGTGCACATCATAGTAGCAGGTTCTCATTCCTTCCAACAAATTGCAAATGCTTTTGGACATGCATCAATTGCTTTCATACAACTCTCTGCTGTTTTATAACATTATCATTTTCTTATGTCATGTCAGTCAAAATTAACTATACTTGTGAATGCTGAATAGTCATTCCATATAAAACTAATAGTCCTCATTTCATTGCTTGAGTCATTACATACAAAAATGTTGAACTAGTTGTCAAAATCTGTCAAGCAAATTTTACACATTTTTTAAAAATATTTTTTTCATGAAAATGTCTCCTAAATTGAACAATTTCTCTCAGGTGAATCTCAACTTTCACTGATGAGAAGGGTGTGTGAAGCATTAGTTGCAACCAATGATAAGCCACTTTTCTACAATCACTGTCAGAGCTGAATCCCATAAACCCCCACTTTACAAGCATATATGAACCAAGCAGGACATAGTGTGTACCATTTCTACAATACTGTGACACAGAAATGGAAGGTCAGCCTCGTGGAAGAGGGGTGAGGGTGCGGGAGGAAGGGGAAGGGGACAAAACAGGGAAGAGGAAGAAGAGGCCAAGTACATAGGCGGATCCCTGATGAAATCAGGGCTACAATTGTGGATCATGTTGTCAATCACGGCCTCACAATGGCTGAGGCTGGTCGAAGGGTGCAGCCAAATGTTGGGAGAACCACTGTAAATTCAATTATTCAAACATTTCGTCGGGAGAACAGGTGTGTATAAATGGACAGTAATTCAGCACTAAACAATCTGCACTGCGCTACTGTCATTGTGTCATACATGAAGCTTGCAGTGGGACAATAACTTGTCATTTTACATTTAGACGTACAGCTTTACTGCATCACACATTTAGTGTATTGTAGTGTACAGTAGTGTTACAGTAAAGATTTGCCATATTTACTGTAATTTTACTCTGCACCACACAGGATTGCAAGACAACCTTGCAGAGGTGGAAGAGGGCCCCTTTTTACTCCGCAACAAGAGGAAGCCATTTGTGCAATGGTGATTGCAAACAATGCCATAAGGTTGAGAGAGATACAAAGTGCTGTTACAGAGGATAACAACATCTTTGGGAATATTGAATCTGTTTCAGTCGCTACAATTGACAGAGTGCTCAGGAGGAATGAAATGCGCATGTAACAATTGTACAATGTGCCATTTGAACGGAACAGCGACAGAGTGAAGGAGATACGTCACCAGTATGTACAGGTAAAACATGTATGTGTTCTATGCATATTCTAATGTTCAGTGCTGTAAACTGTTTACTTTGTGTAGTGTCATGCACTACACTTACATGACAGTTCTGTGTGTGTGTATTCACAGTGCATACTGTACAATATGTTGTCCAAAATGCATTATGTTACACAGGAAAAGTTGTTATAGTTTTTCTCACTCCCTCTTCTGTAATAAAGCATGTACTGGAGCTGGAGGCCAGGGAACCGCTGCACACATTCATATACCTTGATGAGGCGGGTTTCAATCTGGCAAAAGGTAGAAGGCGTGGAAGGAATCGCATTGGACAGAGAGCAACCATTGATGTCCCAGGCCAACGAGGAGGGAATATTACTATGTGTGCAGCCATCTCAGAAAACGGCGTCCTCACCCATATCCCCGTCTTGGTCCATACAACACACAACATCTGCTGACTTTTTAGACACTCTTTACAGGGACATAATCCTGAGAATGAGAGGGGTCTAACTGGAGACCATCTGAGCAAGCATGTTGTTGTTTTGGATAATGTGCATTTTCACCACTCAGATGTCGTCAGACAGTGGTTTGCAGCACATGATAGGATGCTGGTGGAATATCTCCCTCCCTACTCACCATTCCTAAATCCAATAGAGGAGTTTTTCTCTTCCTGGAGGTGGAAGGTATATGACCGGCATCCACATACCCAAATGGCCCTGCTAGCGGCCATGGATGCAGCATGTGATGACATCACAGCAGAGTCCTGCAGAGGGTGTATTCGCCACTCGAGGAGATACCTTCCTCGCAGCATTGCAAGAGATGATATTCGCTGTGATGTAGATTAAATTATGTGGCCAGACAGAGAGGAACGTCTGGATGTGCATGAATGATTACAGTACTATGTATGTTGTATGTTCAGTTCCAATATGTACTGCAATATTGTTTACAGTTGTGCACAGCTCTACCCAAAGGGAGTTTATGTTTGTTGTAAATAAGGATGTATTCTTTCTTTTGCACAATGCTGTGAACAAATAGTGTCACCAAGATCTGACTTTTTTGCATTGGAAAACATTTACAGAGTAAACTGTCATAATGAAAACATGACAAAGCCATTTGACTATCTTGTTCATAAACAATGGTGTCAGGACTTTTCATCTTGATGACACTGACACTTTCATTGACATGAATACTTGCTTTTGAGGAATGAGCTATCCATTTTGAGCAAGTGACACGCTTTTGCAGGTTATCAACTAGGTTTTGCAGTTTGTACTAATTGTTTTGAGAACTGCATTAACTGTTGTGCAAATGTAAATAGTGATGTGAGAAATGCACCAAAGAGACTGAGAAAAACTGTAAATAAAAAAATGTTAAAGTAAGATGTGGTGTCCAATCTGAAATATAATGTTGATTTAACTTAAACTGTAAAGAGTGCATGCTCTATGTTGCTGAGAGAGAGAGAGAGAGAGAGAGATAGAAAAAACACACGGTTAAGATAGGAGCGAGAGAGCGGTTAAGATGGACGGCCTCCACATAGACTGTAGGTTAGAGCTCCCTCTGGATGAGACTGTGTTTACTCCAGTTGCTCTGCTGTGGAAGCATAGCGTTGACACAGCTCTCTCCCAATGGGCCTGCTAATGCTACAGCTAATTCAATTCGCCAGCCCTTTGTTTGAGCCCTGACACATCTGGATTCTAATTGCCACTCACACCTTTCTGAATAACTTATGAATTCTAAACGACCTGATTTGCATGCTGTAGTGGTGCAGTAGCGGTACAGTACAGATGGCTTTGCCTGCGTGGTGTGAGGGTAATAAATGTAATCCATGCTTTTGGTTTGTATATTTAATATAGATTCACATTTAGTATTATCAACAAACCCACGGGAAAGCCTCTACCCAGACACATGTTGACCAATACCATGCCATTATGGAGTAATGTGACAGGTATGGAGAGAAGAAAGAAGTGGCCACTTCCCAACACTCCCTCCTTCCAAACCACCCCTCCCTCCTTCCCTACCTCCCTCCCTCCCTTCTTACCTCCATCCCTACCTCCCTCCGTGCCTCCCTCCGTGCCTCCCTCCGTGCCTCCCTCCGTGCCTCCCTCCCTCCGTCCCTCCTTCCCTACCTCCTTACCTCCATCCCTACCTCCCTCCCTCCCTTCTTACCTTCATCCCTACCTCCCTCCGTGCCTCCGTGCCTCCCTCCATCCCTCCATCCCTCCTTCCCTACCTCCTTACCTCCCTACCTCCCTACCTCAGTAAAGCGGTGCCTGGGTAGAATGCCAGGTATGTGAGAGAGGTGTGTGCTCTCAGATGTTCAAGGTCTGAGTTTCTTGGCAAAAAGAATGAATGATCTGACAAACGATTTCCTCTGAGTCAGAAGATACTTAGAATGGAGAAACTGGGAGAAAGAAGGGGACAGGGGGTGAGAGAGAGATAGAGAACGAGGGATTGGAGAGACTGGGAGAGAGGGGGATGGGGTGAGAGAGAGACAGAGACAGAGAATGAGGGATTGGAGAGACTGGGAGAGAGAAGGTGAGTGAGAGAGGGAGAGAGGGAGAGAGGGAGGGAGACAATGGGGGGGGGTTATCCTTGACAGAAAGTGAAGCAACAATGTATCCCGTAGCAACAGACAGGGAGGGTCTTGAGGGAGATGAATTTAGACGCACACGCACGCATTCACACACACACAGACATGCACATTTTCTCATCCCACACACACTTCCACAGTCGTCAGGGTGACCTCCATAGTGACCAGCATCCCCTGGTTGTCGTGGTGACAGCAGCGTAAATTACAAAGCCAGCATCACAATGAGAGGTTATGTGATTGTATATGTTACTATCTCAGCCACACAGTTAGCAGGACAGCAGGCTGGCAGTGGTCTGTTGGAGGCCGGAGAGGTGTGGGGGTTGGTTTGGTTAGTGGGAGGGAAGGGGGGTAAGTAGGGAGGGAGAGAGTGGTGATGGGTGGTTGGGTTAGTTAGTAGGAGGGAGGGAGGGGAGGGGTAAGTAGGGAGGGAGAGAGTGGTGATGGGTGGTTGGGTTAGTTAGTAGGAGGGAGGGAGGGAGGGGGTAAGTAGGGAGGGAGAGAGTGGTGATGGGTGGTTGGGTTAGTTAGTAGGAGGGAGGGAGGGAGGGGGTAAGTAGGGAGGGAGAGAGTGGTGATGGGTGGTTGGGTTAGTTAGTAGGAGGGAGGGAGGGAGGGGGTAAGTAGGGAGGGAGAGAGTGGTGATGGGTGGTTGGGTTAGTTAGTAGTAGGAGGGAGGGAGGGAGGGGGTAAGTAGGGAGGGAGAGAGTGGTAATGGGTGGTTGGGTTAGTTAGTAGGAGGGAGGGAGGGGGGTAAGTAGGGAGGGAGAGAGTGGTGATGGGTGGTTGGGTTAGTTAGTAGGAGGGAGGGAGGGAGGGGGGTAAGTAGGGAGGGAGAGAGTGGTGATGGGTGGTTGGGTTAGTTAGTAGGAGGGAGGGGGGTAAGTAGGGAGGGAGAGAGTGGTGATGGGTGGTTGGGTTAGTTGAAGGGAGAGCGATAGAGGGATGATGGACGGGGTCCAGGGCTGGATGTCTCTTTACGTCTGGCATCCTCTTCTTCTCTCACACACAATAGCCCACAAGAGAGAGTGTGTGTGTCTGTGTGTGTGTGTCTGCCAACAAACTAAAACCAGGAAAGTGAATTTTCTGGCTGTGGTTGAGGCTGAGTGCTGTTGTCTCTGCTCTGGGTTTCATTAGATGAAGGGAAAGAGGGAAAGAGAAAGAGAGAGATGGAGAGAGAGAAGAGGGGTGAATCCAGCAGATCTGGGCAGAGGAAAGAGAGAGAGGGATGGGATGGACAGAAGGAGTTAGGAAGATAAACAGAGATATAGACAGGGATGTAGAGAGGAGAGAGAGTGGATGCTGAGGCAGGATGTGTCACAGGTGAGATCTGGCCCAGGAGAACCTGTAATGTCCTGTCCTGCATATGCATGGTCCATCTCTCCTGTAGAGAGACATCCTGATACACAGCTGCTCACACACACACATGCGCACACATAAGCACACACACACTGTTACACACACAAACACACACACACACACACACACACACACACAGAGACACACAAAGAGACACATGCATATGCACGCACACACACACAGACAAACACACACTTAGTATTCAGCTCTCTCTCTCTCAGTATTCCTTAAACACTGCTAAATCATCTTCAGATGACTCTCAGTCATATCTGTTCTACTGTTGAACTACACGCACACACCCTCTCACGCACACATAAAGGATGTCACGCTGCTTGCTTAGTGAATACCACTTCCTACCTACCTGGTGTGAACACGAGACCTCTGCCTTGTTAGCACACCTGACCGCCCTCCTGAAGCGTCTTACCAGTCGGCGTTACGCGAAAAGCTAGTTATTCGAGTAGTAAGTTTCACACATCCCCATGTACTACACACACACACACACACAACACACCACTTCTCTCCTCTCCACTTCTCTTCTCTTCTCTCTTCTCTCCTCTCATATCTCTGTTATCAGGGACATCAGAGTAGGAGGGACAGCTTACATCATTAACGCCTGTTGAAGATTTTAGTAGCGTACTAAATTACCTATTGCATATGCAAATGGGACATATGTTTAGCTGTTAGCGCTGGTGTTTAAAGGCCTGTAAGACTGAAGGGTGGAAAATGTTGCTTTATAAATGGATTAGTACATTCATAACCTCACTGAGGCCTTCAATGTTTTATAACATCTGGGAGAGAACATCAAATCAGATCAGTCTCCTTACACACACACACACACACACACACACACACACACACACACACACACACACACACACACACACACACACACACACACACACACACGCAAACACAATGAAGTAGTGATGATTGCGGCAGGAAGAGAGAGTGGATGCTGAGGCAGGACGTATCACAGGTGAGATCTGGCCCAGGTGAACCTTGAATTTCCTGTCCTGCATGTATGTGGGCCGCTCTCCTGTAGAGAGACATCCTGATACACAGCTGCTCACACACACACTCACACATACATAAATGCACACACTCGCGCACACACATACGCACTCACATGCACACACACACACACACACACACACACACACACACACACACACACACACACACACACACACACACACACACACACACACACACACACACACACACACACACACACACACACACACACAAACCACACACACCCACACACTCACATGCACACACACACACACACACACACACACACACACACACACACACACACATACACACACACACATACACATACACACACAATGAAATAGCAATGATTGCGGCAGGCAGGCTGTTAAAGATTGTGAGGAGTGTCAGTTGTGAGCTGGACGTTCAGTAGAACATCTACAGAGGGGAGGGAGCCTGAGAAGAGATTCCATAATTGACACACAGAGGAATCCTGTAGCGCTGTGTTGTCCCATTAGAGAGAACACACCAATAACACTCTTCTAATTATTAACTTTGATCATTCTGGCTTTCAAAAGGAAAAATGACTAATTAACATGGTGACGTGGGTTTTTTCTGAAGTCATTTCAGCAAGCGAGTGTGACTCATCTGTTGTATAATCTGTTTGAGTTTTGGAGGGTGTTGAGGTTCATATGGGATGCCAGAAAGTATTACCAAGAAGAGAAGTGATTGAAGTAGTTATTTTGACTCATTCTGTTCAGACTGGCCAGGCTCTCAGGTGGGATGTGGCACTCACACAATCACTAAAACACACAACCACACACACACAACCATGCACACACACCCACTCACACACACAACCATGCACACACACCCACTCACACACACAACCACGCACACACACACGCACACACAGTGGTCAATAAAAGACAAGTAGAAAAGAGTCTACGTCGTCATTTTGTAATATCATCGGGATGGAGGAGGCAGTGGGGCGGAGGCAGAGAGCGGAAGGGACAGAGGGGAGGTAGCGATGGGGAGGTAGATAGGGGGAGACAATGGGGTGGGAGAGAAGTAGAGGATGGAAGATGAAACTGAGGGGAGAAGATATTGCTCTGAGCATTGAGTGTTGTGTGAGTCAGAGTAAAGGAATGAAGGGAGAGTGGGTTGAGAGTGGAGCACAGCATACTATTTTCCATGTAGGGAAAGATATAGGGAATAGGGTGCCATTTTGGATGCAGACAGAGTCATGGAGGGGTGGGAAGCATTAAGTGGTACTTCTACAGAGGATTGGGGGTCAGGAGGGTTATAGAGGATAGGTAGAGGGTTGGAGGGTCAGGAGGGTTTTAGAGGAGGAGAAGGGTTGGGGGTCAGGAGGGTTATAGAAGAGGAGGAGGGGTGGAGGGCTGGAGAGGTCAGGAGGGTAATAGAGGAGGAGGAGGGTTGGGGGTCAGGAGGGTTATAGAGGAGGAGGGGTGAGTTGGGGGTCAGGAGGGTTTTTGAAGAGGCGGAGGGTTGGAGGGTTGGGGGGTCAAGAGGGTTATAGAGGAGGATGGTTGGTGGGTTGGAGGGTCAGGAGGGTTATAGAGGAGGAGGAATGGTGGAGGGTTGGGGGGACAGGAGGTTTATAGAGGAAGGGGAGGGTTGGGGGGGTCAAGGGGGTTATAGAGGAGGAGGAGTAGTGGAGGGTTGGGGGGGTCAGGAGGATTATAGAGGAGTAAGAGGGGTGGAGGGTTGAGGGATCAGGAGGGTTATAGAGGAAGAGGAGGGTTGGAGGGTTGGGGTGGTTAGGAGGGTTATAGAGGAGCAAAAGGGTTGGCGGGTTGGTAGGGTCAGGCGGGTTACAGAGGAGGAGAAGGGTTGGAGATTTGGGGGGGTCAGGAAGGTTATAGAGGAGGAGGAGGAGGAGAAGGGTTTAAGGGGTCAGCAGGGTTATAGAGGAGGAGGACAGGTGGCAGGTTGGGTTATAGTGGCTGAGGATGGGTGGTGGGTTGGGGGGATCAGGAGGGTTATGGAGGAGAAGGAGGGATGGAAGGTCATGATGGTTATGGAGGAAGAAGAGGGGTAGAGGGTTGAGGGGTCAGGAGGGTGTTATAGAAATGTTGTGCTCAATGTTCACAAACTGAACTTCAATTAAACAAACTGTCTGTTACCAAGTATTTGTAAGATACTGGTTGTAATGAGACAGAGGCCCAATCTACAATGGTCAAATGTAAATTGTTTATTCACGTGAGAGCTCTGATCTTAAAAGGTGTACACAGTCTTTAGTGTACACCCTTTCCAGGAAATAGTGTTTTCCCACAATACCCATTCATTCCTTATCACAATCTTTGCAACATAAGTCAACCTTGGACAGCTCCTAATCGTCCCTCCCGTCCCTAGGACCAGAAGCCTTCCCACATATGTCTGATTAGAACTAAGAATGCTTTGTTCTCACTGACTTCTTCAAACAAGTCGTACCATCCTGTTCCACTCTCTACACAATATTCATTTATAGACAGACACACATCAATTGGACTACCATTTGTCTTATAACCCTATCTCTATTGCATACATTTTCAGAATGGAATATTCTTAGATGTACAAACATTTAGTCATTAAACATAAAATCTATAACAATCCACCCTTTTGACAACATTTTTACACACAATCACCCATCTATATTGATTAGAATTAATAATGACACCACACCAAATAGAAACAACCTATAAAGAAATAACACCACATCTATTTTGATTAGAATTATCATTGCCACACAAAACGATTACACAAAACCAATACATGTATTTACATCTGGTCCTCATCAATTACTGTTCTAGGCCTATATCCAATCATAACTCTTCTAGGTAGGATTTTCATTATAAACTTTATCAAATAGACAACATTACTAAGCATAAAAAAATAGTTTAATCTAATTCAGGCTCCTCTGAATTAAAATCAACAGCATTCTCTGTCAATCTAGAAGGCATGTATCTGTCGTCACATGGTCTGAGTCTGGCAGGGCCATGGAGAATCATCACCGCCTTTTCCAGAGACCTAGACACAAAATCTCACACACACGGAATCAAACAACACCCACACAACACCAACACAGTCATACAGGTGAAAGTTGCCCACAACACAGTAATCATTACATTTTTCCATTGCCCAAACATATTTACTATATTGTAATTACTTTGCGACCATGGCCTATTTATTGTCTTACCTTCCTTATCCTACCTCATTTGCACTCTTTGTGTATAGATTCAGGGTTTTTTTCTACTGTATTATTGACTGTATGTTTGTTTTACTCCATGTGTAACTCTGTGTTGTTGTATGTGTCAAACTGCTTTGCTTTATCTTGGCCAGGTCGCAGTTGTAAATGAGAACTTGTTCTCAACTTGCCTACCTGGTTAAATAAAGGTGAAATAAATAAAAATAAATAAATAAATATTGTCAAAAACCAACTCGTCAGAGCTGGAGCTATGTTATTGGGGAAGAAGGTACAGCACATTATTCCCCCACCCTTCTGCAGACGCCACCCTTTCAGCCAATAACACATCTAGAGCCAACCTATTTTGCCAGGTCATGAGGGAGGTGGCGGATAATTGTTCAGAGATTCCCATCACTGCATCTCTAGTCTTATTCACAAATCCTTGTTGATTATAATACATATAATTGATCCAATCAACATTTTTAGTTATCGTTTCCCACCATAAGAACGTAGTGATAAAACCCTCCCCAATCTGATTCATAGCTTTATTCTCGTCTGGAACTTCTCTGGCGATGCCTATGACATCCATCCAAATAGAACTGCCTACATTAGATCCTATATTTCTCCTTTTTCTAGTTATCCCGTCCAGAACTGGCCTCTGCTGTCTAATCCTAACTGGTTGGACCAATAATACCAGAACACAAGTGCCCCTCCACCCTTTAGGTAATGCCTGTCAGAGGCCTCCTTTATTGGTACAAGCCCACCACACATCAGTTATAGAATCTGTAAGGTTGAGAATTTTCTCCTATACTTCTGAACCCAAATCAGTCACATTGACAGACATCTATTGAGATTCACTACAAGACCTGGGTCTTTCGTGAAGTTGGTCTCTACCGACTGGATTAATGAACAGGAAAAATCGTGTCCATAATCATCAGTGTAAGCCCAATACCTTCATTCCGTGTCTGTTTCTGTGACTCTTTGGAGGGTTACTGCTACATCTACTCTACAGTCATTAATATCCAAACTTTGTTTAAAACTCCATCGAGATCACTTTCCGTTCACATACCCCGGTCCCCAAGTATGTTTAATTACCTAGGCCAGGAACAAGATGAAGTGGGTCCCAAACAGAAATATAAAGGTATCACAAAGTCCTGAATTATCTTATACAATTTATTATGCACCCATATTCCTGCTCTATTAGGGAAATGTTTAATATTTACCTTAAATCTCACATCATCACCTATTTGGACTCCTTCATTATATCCTTCTTATTCATGAGGGGTCGGGTATTATATAACTAGTCATTTACTTCTTAAACCTATCAGCGACATATAATCTATACTAGAGGTGTTGAATCAGGATTTATAAAAAAGATAATCAAAACTATGATGCAGCTCAAGGTACCCCATATCCCAAAAACCGCCAACCCTCTCCTGCCCTTAGCCTGTCTGCTAGGTAGCACCCCATACTCACACCTCTAGTGAACACACTACAGTGATGATAGGTCGGGGTAGGAAATCTTCGTTAACAGAGGCGACCCCCAGACCCTATCTGTCCAGTTCTGCTCTCTAACTCTGCGTGTGCTCCACTGTGTTTGTATGTGTTCCTACCTTTCTGCAGTGGGTAACGTTAACCCAGGTTGCTCTTTCTGATATTCTGATGGCAAAGGCTGTGACCAACATAACCTGGTAGGGACCTTCCCAACGGGGCTGCTTCCAGTCCTTTTTCTCCAGAGACTGGACCCACACCCAGTCACCAGGCTGGATCGTATGGCTCACCTCCTTCTGTAGTTCTTCTGTTGGGCATAAAATCTCTGACACACAGGTGTGGTTAGCAAACAACTTCTCATGTGATCTGCTACTGTATCTTTCTAACTCTAATTTCATCCTGTACTCAGGTGTGTCTATCTTAACCTACTTTTAATCATAGAATTCATGCGTTCTATAATACAATAATATTTAAACACTGTTTCTTCCCTTCGCTCCTGGTGAGCTCTATAAATCCATTTCCAACAAAAAATGTATTAACAAAAGTTTTTATTAAGTAATTTGTGTTGTCCAACAATCTCTACCATATCTAACAATCATCTCTAATATCTAACAATAATCTCTACCATATCCCTCCTGTTGATACAAGGCTCTGCCCCTGTATCAAAACACTACCATATCTAGAAATGGCTCTACCATATATAGAATAAATCAATTTCTACCTGCTGCCCAGAATAGTGACTAGGTCGTGATTCAGCCTCTAAGTTTTTAGTAACAGTAGCAACATCATACCCAGTTGTATTCGAAACATCTGAGTTCTACCTTGAAGACTCATCTATAAACATAGTAATTTCTCCATCTGTTAATGGCAAATCTGTCCAATCAGGCCTATGCAACACAACTTTCTCAGTTACACAATACACGTGGGCTCCCATCAGTACTGTTAGTATAAGCGTGGGTGTCCAGAGTAGCACATCTCTCAATAGTCAAATTTGGCATGTCTAACACTATAATACAAGACATAAAAGACCACCTTATCCAAAAGAGAGGAGTAACAAGCCACTGGCTTATCCTTCTTCCCCCATGTTTCTAGGTCAAAGCTGACGTCATGTCCCCTCCCTACAGTCCACAGTCTGAGTAAACGAACAGTCATATCTAGGGAATGCCAAACAAAACTTCCTACGGTATCTGTCTGCAGATGGGCTGTGCGCAACCCCTCCCTCCACGGATACCCAGTCATTAATCTTCTTTCCCTTTGATACCCAATAACCCATACTCTCCCACCGTTTTGACTAAGTCCTGACTATACCAGCAACAAGGTTCGCTGTCCCCACAGATGACCATGTTGTTCTTAACTATGAGGGCCTTCATGCCCCTTTCAGTGGGTGGTACAGCTATATTCAAAAGTGTCATCACATCTCTTCCCAATAGGTTAACGGGACACAACTTGGAAATTAGCACCGGTACCATTGCTTCCCCCCCTGAAGCCTCCTGAGTCAGAACAATGTTAAAAACGGTTTCTGTTCCTGTGTTAGAGCCAAATCTACTGTAGCTAACTCAAATACCTAGTAATTCAGTATCTATCTTATCCTCCTCATCTACACTGTCTGGCGATGGGCGCCTACCCTTTTCACCCCATATACTCCCTACTGCCTTAGAACAATCCTGATGGTTGTCTAACTGCAACTTCTAACACACGTGTGTTCAGCCAAAAAAACTCTCTCTCTACTCCTATATGCAGACTGAACAAGGCTCTTTTTCCCAAACGCTATCCATATAATTTCCTAAGGAGATAATAATAATCTCCTAAAGTAATAGTACAATCTGATCACTTTCACAAAAACGTTTTTTTTTAAATGAAATTACCCCCAATATCTAGTGAAAGTGCTCAGTTTTCACCAGGAATTGTTCAACTATTCAGGGATTTTCAAAACAGTTCTATACTAATTAAATCCCACACTTCAGTGAGACCTCCGCAATCGCATTGATTGTCTGTGTGTACTTGGGTGTGTGTGTTAAACCATATGTTGAAATCAAACAGAAATGTCCAGACACTTCCCTGCCCCACTTAGACATTCCTACTCATTCACATCACACACACACACAGTATTATATGGTTGGTCTCTCACTGCCATAATCATGTACAAACACTATGTTATCGTTAATAGACCAATTTCCAATCAGTACTTTTGATAGCTATTATACAGTAGATTATTTCTGTTAACCATTATCTATTGTCTCCCTTAATTAACATACATACACACGTATTTGACTTCCATTTTTCCTGAAAGCAAGCACTATATTCAAACCTCATCACATAATATAGTTTTCCATTAAGTGGAATTGACCTTACTCTCTTTTTGCTAACGTTTGTTACCAGTTTAATTTTTTTTTATTTGTTAAATATAGTTAAAACAAACCTATTTCTGCTTTTTACAGGGAGGCCACTTTAATTAGTTATTATATCCTCCTCCAATGTCTCAATTATATGCATTTATTTCGAATTAGAAAAACAGAGACTCAAGTTTTTCTTGAGTTGCATGGTTCTTAGTACTTTACCAAAGCCATAACTCCTCGTGTTTCTGCTCTACCACATAGCATAATATTTTATCAACATTGAATGTCAAATCTAAACTTTTAGCGATGGTTCGAATGTGGCGAAATACAACGTTAATATCCATTTTAAACTTAATATCCACTAATGAACTAGTTAATTCAAACTTTCTAAATCATAATTCCTACTATTTTTCCACACGGCTAACTCATTTAGCTAACGTTATTTCTAGATACAAGAAAATACATCAGTGAGACCTACTCACCTCGCAAAGCTAGTTAGGCTCCTCACTTATCATTTATTCACGACAAATTGGTAGAATTTACGTGCACTTCTTTTAGCAACTCCATGGTTTTACAATAACTATTTCCAAACCACATCATTAATAATTCCCTGCTTCTCTTTCTGGGCTGTTGGTCATTCTTTCCCTTTTCCTTTATTTCTACAGTACCGTGATGTATGCCCTGACCTCCCACATACCTCGTAGGGTTTCTCACAGTCCTTAGCAAAATGTCCTTTCTTCCGGCAATTGTGACATTTAAATTCTCCTTTACTTCCTTTCTCACCTACACCGGTGGAACCTTTGATCCCGGAATTCTCTCCCTTTCCTGCCTGTCTCGGGAGCGCCGAGAGAACTGGCAATCTGATCTGTACTATCCATATCTGACTTGGTTCTACCTTTTCTTTTAAACTCAATTCTAGCTTTTCTACATCTAGATGTCTATCAAATCCATACTTCTTTCTCCATTTTGGACCAAAATAAATGTTTCTTTTATCTTTTAACTCCATATAGCGCTCATCTCTCGGGTACCTCTTTTGAAGATTTACTGCCCATTGTTGACATTACAAATATATTTTGATAGTCTCCTTACAGACGCCTAGGTAGGGTTTATACACATTTAAATACTCGCTTAACTTCTCAGGGATCACTGGGGCGCTAGCGGGCTGCTCCCGACACTACCAGGTAAAATGTAAGGCGCCAAATTCAAAATCCAAAAGTTGAATTATTAAACATCCACCAATATACAAGTGTTCCATACTCATCAAAAGCTCTGTTTCTTGGCAATATCACAGCGTTGTCAGATTTCAAAAAGGCTTTACGGCGAAAGCAGCACATTTGATTGTTTGAGAGTAGCACCTCACATATTTTTCCCATAGCCATGTATCGATTAGCCATCATGGCACACACATAACACATTTCACAGCAAAAACAAATCAATTACCTGTTGAAGAACTTCTGCTGAGGTCATCCTAAGTGTCCAACGAAGAGAATCCATGGTTCTTTTGTTAGAAAAAGTAATGTATTTTATCCATAAATCCTCCATTTGGTTCGTGCGTTATAATCAGAAACGACAGCTTCCACTACTCCATTAAAAGCGTGGCGAACTCGTTCATCTTATACCTATAAACTTGTCCAAGAACAATCAAACATAGTTTTAAATGTATCCTTAGGAACACTTTGACGTATATTTACTATTATAAATCAACCTGAATATAAACTGATCGATAACGACGGTAAAAAAGACACTGCGCGCTTTGTCGGGAGCGAGCGCTGGGTACTGTTTACATGACAGAGTGACTTCCTTGTTTGCTCTTCTTCTCTGGTCTTATTCATCCAAAATGAAAAAAATACACTGTCTCGAGACGGTTGACATCTAAAGGAAGCGATGGGTACTGCATTCATATGCCCTTATATGGTCATTTTCATGAGGGAGGGGTGCCCAAATGAGCAATGTGTCAAAATCACTTTTTCCAGGACAGAAATTCCTCGGGGTTTCGCCTACTATATGCGTTCTGTTTTACTCACAGACAAATGGTTAACAGTTTTGGAAAATTCAGAGTGTTTCCTATCCAATGGTACCAAATATCTGCATATCCTATTTTCTGGGCCTAAATGGGAGGCATTTTACTTTGGGCACGCCAGGCTCTCCAAAACCGACCCCTCAGCTGCCACTCCCTAACAAGTTCATTATTCTATAACCCCCATCCTATGTGGATCTTATTGTTAGATGTGCTTCTTGAGCAAACTTAGGACGAAATATAATATTGAGTCATATAAATCATCCAACCAGTAACCCAGAGGCTTATGAAGACTCTAGTTTCATGAAACCAGTTAAACGACCGTTATTTCTCACACTACCTATTTTAAATCCCATGTTGTTTCTTCACATTGTTTCCACATCTACTTATTTTATATCCCGTCTTAATAATCAACCTTATCCCTATGTGTTTCACACGTAATGTGTATGTCACTACCCCCTATGTATGTGTGCTAGGCTGACCCTCTATGTTCCCAATATATGTGTATTAGGTCTCCATGATCTATGTGTGTGGTTCCTAACGTTATCAAATTACTCTAATTATGGTCTAATGTATATATTCCCACAGCCTATGTGATATGTATTCTACCATGTGGGATTCTCCGGTCTGGAAACTTTATCTATAGAGGTGACTTTCAATCGGACATTAGGTCTCACCCGTTTACAACTATAAGCTATTTTCCAGGGGTCGTAAAGCCCTAGTTGACTGCCTATTTTTCTGTTGTTTCTTGGGACTGTTGAAGTTAATATCTTCTATCTCCAACCGCTATATTAGGTGTTCCCGGAAACTTTATCTATAGAGGTGACTGTCAATTGGACATTAGATCTCACCCGTATACAACTATAAGCTATTTTCCAGGGGTCGTAAAGCCCTAGTTAATCGCCTATTTTTCTGTTGTTTCTTGGGACTGTTGAAGTTAATATCTCATATCTCATCTCCGCTATATTAGGTTTCCCTCTCCTCCTGTTTTGGACTTTATTTCAGTGACCGGTCTTACCATCTAGAATTACCGTCTATCTCACCAAACCTAGTTTATATCCTCACATAAGGACTTTATTTAGGTATGTTTATTGAATTATCGACAGAGGTTAATTTACCATTTAGGTTATCTTATTCACAAACCACCATCTTTACACAGAGCACCTATTTAATATCCCGGCTTAATAATCCGTGTGTGCAAAGTCCGGATCTATTAAGGAAGGGAAGACCCCCCATGAAATGGACAAAAATGAATGGCAACATATTGCCATTGGAACAAACATACACACGATGGAAAAGAGTGCCCAAATGTACGCCATTTCAATCATTTCTTATGGCAAACGGCATACGGCAAATGCCAAGTGTAATAACTCAAAATTACTATAGGTGGCGGCGCGTTCCAACGAGGCAAAACATATTGCAAATGTACATGAAGACAAGACCCAAGGGTCAAATTTGGACATTTCAAAAAATATCAAAATACCTACGCCCCTAAAAAGTGCTTTCTGGGCCGTTTTTACGATTCTAACGATATTTTCGATAATAACACGTATATAAGATGTGTATAAACATACCCTTGTCTAATTTTATTAATATAGTTTTATAAATTTTTATACAAAATTTTTGTCCATAAGGCCTATGTTTTGTCCATTTGCAATATGTTACCATAGGAAGTCAAAGTCAATGTCCATTTGCAATATGTTTTGTCCATTTGCAATATGTTACCATAGGAAGTCAAAAGTCAATGTCAAAGCCATTTTCATATATCGTCATAGGAAGTCGGCTTCCGAACCCAAAAGTCAGTGAGCAATGTCCAAATGGCATTTAAACTGACAAAATGATATATATCACTATGTTAAGCCCTCAATCGTCCTATAGGGTCTATTTTTTGAAAAACGTCCAAAATGACAAGGGGTGCCCCCATTGGGATGGCCACAGGTGGGGGTGCTCCCTAACCAGCCAGGGATACTTTGCACCCTCCTAAAGACATGAATATTTAAAATATGCTCATGGTTACCCGTTTCAATTACCAGGTACACGGTTGTCAATTTGCAATGTCTTACAATGGGCATTTACCCTCACAAATTTGACAGGCTTCGAAATACTGCAGAAATGCCCAACTGACTGGCCCATTGAACTCGGGATGGCCGGGAAGTGATCATGGTTCCTCTCCATCGCTCGTTGGTGTTGATTTCAACATGTCAAATTCGTGACGTTAAAGCCCATTGAAACATATTGCAAATGTACAGTGAAACATATTGCAAATGTACAGTACATTTACCAGGTCCATATTTTCAAAAGGGTTTTAAATGACTTTAGGGGCTGCTCCTGGTCCAGGATCTTTATGGGAGTATCCCACTATGGCCCTAAGTCAGTGGGAGAAGCCCTGCTCATTTATGGAGGTTTTCAAAATGAGTGTCCACACTCTCTTCCATTGCTTTGTACAGTACATTTGCAATATGTTTCACTGTACATTTGCAATATGTTTCAATGGGCTTTTAACATCACGAATATGACAAGCTCTAAAATACTTCAGGAATGCCCAATTGACTGCCCATTGATCTCAGGATGGCCAGGATTGATAGCGGTACCTGTCCATAGCTCGTTGGTGTTGATTTCAACATGTCAAAAAAAAGCCCATTGAAACATATTGCAAATGTACAGTGAAACATACTGCAAATGTACAGTACATTTGCAATATGTTTCAATGGGCTGTTAACATCACGAATATGACAAGCTCTAAAATACTTCAGGAATGCCCAATTGACTGCCCATTGATCTCAGGATGGCCAGGATTGATAAGCGGTACCTGTCCATAGCTCATTGGTGTTGATTTCAACATGTCAAAAAAAGCCCATTGAAACATATTGCAAATGAACAGTGAAACATATTGCAAATGTACAGTACATTTGCAATATGTTTCAATGGGCTTTAACATCACGAATATGACAAGCTCTAAAATACTTCAGGAATGCCCAATTGACTGCCCATTGATCTCAGGATGGCCAGGATTGATAAGCGGTACCTGTCCATAGCTCATTGGTGTTGATTTCAACATGTCAAAAAAGCCCATTGAAACATATTGCAAATGTACAGTGAAACATATTGCAAATGTACAGTACATTTGCAATATGTTTCAATGGGCTTTAACATCACGAATATGACAAGCTCTAAAATACTGCAGGAATGGCCAATTGACTGCCCGTTGATCTCAGGATGGCCAGGATTGATAGTGGTACCTGTCCATAGCTCGTTGGTGTTGATTTCAACATGTCAAATAAAAGCCCATTGAAACATATTGCAAATGTACAGTGAAACATATTGCAAATGTACAGTACATTTGCAATATGTTTCAATGGGCTTTTAACATCACGAATATGACAAGCTCTAAAATACTGCAGGAATGGCCAATTGACTGCCCGTTGATCTCAGGATGGCCAGGATTGATAGTGGTACCTGTCCATAGCTCGTTGGTGTTGATTTCAACATGTCAAAAAAAGCCCATTGAAACATATTGCAAATGTACAGTGAAACATATTGCAAATGTACAGTACATTTGCAATATGTTTCAATGGGCTGTTAACATCACGAATATGACAAGCTCTAAAATACTGCAGGAATGGCCAATTGACTGCCCGTTGATCTCGGGATGGCCAGGATTGATAGTGGTACCTGTCCATAGCTCGTTGGTGTTGATTTCAACATGTCAAAAAAAAGCCCATTGAAACATATTGCAAATGTACAGTGAAACATATTGCAAATGTACAGTACATTTGCAATATGTTTCAATGGGCTATTAACATCACGAATATGACAAGCTCTAAAATACTTCAGGAATGGTCAATTGACTGCCCGTTGATCTCGGGATGGCCAGGATTGATAGTGGTACCTGTCCATAGCTCGTTGGTGTTGATTTCAACATGTCAAAAAAAAGCCCATTGAAACATATTGCAAATGTACAGTGAAACATATTGCAAATGTACAGTACATTTGCAATATGTTTCAATGGGCTGTTAACATCACGAATGTGACAAGCTCTAAAATACTGCAGGAAAGCCCAATTGACTGCCCGTTGATCTCAGGATGGCCGGGCTTGACGGTTTTAACTTATTGCAAATGGACAAAAGTCTGCCATAAAGTCACTATAATGAAAACGTAAAACACCTAGTTACGTTCTAGTTGCGGGTCCAGTTCCGACGTTATGTGTCGGCCTATCTGAGGCGACCCCAAATCCCAAGTTTCAGCTCGATAGGTCATTCGGAGCCCGAGCAGCACAGGGTTGAATGTCTGTTTTTCACCAACTGCAGGTTGGGTCTATCAAAACACCTTTAGGGTGATTTTTACCACTTCCGGTTGCTCCAGGAAGCTTAGAATCAACACAGGTAGACCTCATAGTGGTCTGATGGATTGCTATCGAAGACAGGTTCATAAGACATTCATAACCCACATAGGCACCAGGTTGAAGTTAGGGGAGCAGGCAATGTATTCCTATGGGGAGAGATTTCATAGCAAACGGTTTGATGTAAATACCCTGTTTTCACTGTTAAAGGTTAATGCCACACAGTCACGGTTAGGCTTGCTCAGATCGGGAGGACCTTAGGAACATTCCTGAAGTTGAATTGTGCTTCTAACCCAAACGGGTCTGCCGCTGTCACCCAAAATCAGCTGACATTTAGGGCCAGGCTTCATTTTGCGCCTACTTTTTTGCACGGTCTATGAGGTCAGAGCGAGCTACAGTCAAGTGGGGCGTCTGGTTGAACTCGGCACGGCCTAGAGACTATGGTGATGCCCTTTTTAGTGTTGATTTCAGTCTGTCATTTTGGTGATGTTTCAGCCCTATTGAAACATATTGCAAATGTACAAAAGTCAACGAGCAAGTCAGCGTCAATCAATCAATTAGATATCATTCTGACACCAAACTGATAAAACTGACACCAAACCCACTTTTCCCATCTCATTTAGAAGCCAACAATCACATATATCAGGGCAGGCTCAAAATTCTGTTTAAATCATAGTAAAAATGTAAAACACCTAGTTACGTTCTAGCTGCAGGTCCAGTTCCGACATTATGTGTCGGCCTAGCTGAGAGCGACCCGAATCTCAAGTTTAGGCTCGATAGGTCATTTGGAGTCCGAGCAGCGACCTTAATTGGTGCTGAAAATCCACGTTTTCCGGGCGTTGCTACGGGTCCTTGAATGAGCTATCGGACAGAAAGCGTTAGGGTCCGTCTCTATGGGCCGAGGCGGTTCTAATGCACCTAACCTTGTGTCTCTGGGACTTTTAAAAATTTTGTCATTTTCGTGATGTAAAAATGAATTGAAAATATTGCAAATGTACAAGGCTGTTTCTCGGCCTGTGAACCTTCTAGAGCCCCATAACTCACCGTGCACTATCGACATAAGCTCTAGAAAAGGGTTCTAAAGTTTCAGAGCTCTAGGTCTGACGGTTCTTTAATAGTTGAGCGAAAGTAACTATTGCAGGCAGTGTGTGTCTGTAAGCCCCACACTATGTCACTCCCCATGGACTGTGTGCATGTGTGAGTTTTTCAAGGGATTCTGATGGGAGAAATGACTGATTTACAGTTCATTGGGGTTGCCTAATCACACATGTGAAGTTTTGGAAAGATGTGACCTTTTTAACCCTTCGAAACAGACACTGTGACCCCAATTTAAGGCACTTCCGGTTGTCACAGGAAGCTGTAGGTAGACACATATCCTCATTGGGGTAGGCTTTAACAGAATCCTGAGTTTTAAGTCTGTAAGTTAAGAACTGACTGATTAACACAGGTTTGAAAGTCTGTTTTTCACCAACAGCAGGTTGGGTACTGTAAAACACCTTTAGGGTGATTTTAACCACTTCCGGTTGCTCCAGGAAGCTTAGAATCAACACAGGTAGACCTCATAGTGGCCTGATGGATTGCTATCAAAGACAGGTTCATAAGGCATTCATAACCCACATAGGCACCAGGTTGAATTTAGGGGAGCAGGCAATGTATTCCTATGGGGAGAGATGTCATAGCAAACGGTTTGATGTAAATACCCTGTTTTCACTGTTAAGGGTTAATGCCACAGGGCCACGGTTAGGCTTGCACAGATCGGGAGGTCCTAGGGAACGTTCCAGAAGTCGAATCGTGCTTCTAACCCAAACGGTTCTGCCGCTGTCACCCAAAAGCAGCTGAAATTTAGGGCCAGGCTTCATTTTGGGCCTACTTTTTGGCACGGTTGCTGCGGTCAGACCGAGTGAGCTACGGTCAAGCGGGGCATCTCGTTGAACTCGGCAAGGCCTAGAGACTATGGTGATGTCATTGCAGGCTCTGTGTGTCTTTAAGCCCCCCACTGTGTCACTCCATCCCATATCTGTGTTTGTGTGTGTGTTTGAGGGTTTTCTTGTAAATCTGTTGCGAGAAATGACTCATTTACAGTTCATTGGGGTTGCCTAATCACACATGTGAAGTTTTGGAAAGATGTGACCTTTTTAACCCTTCGAAACAGCACCTATGACCCCATTTTAAAGCACTTCCGGTTGTCACAGGAAGCTGTAGGTAGACACATATCCTCATTGGGGTAGGCTTTTACAGAATCCTGAGTTTTAAGTCTGTAAGTTAAGAACTGACTGATTTACACAGGGTTGAATGTCTGTTTTTCACCAACTGCAGGTTGGGTCTATCAAAACACCTTTAGGGTGATTTTTACCACTTCCGGTTGCTCCAGGAAGCTTAGAATCAACACAGGTAGACCTCATAGTGGTCTGATGGATTGCTATCGAAGACAGGTTCATAAGACATTCATAACCCACATAGGCACCAGGTTGAAGTTAGGGGAGCAGGCAATGTATTCCTATGGGAGAGATTTCATAGCAAACGGTTTGATGTAAATACCCTGTTTTCACTGTTAAAGGTTAATGCCACACAGTCACGGTTAGGCTTGCTCAGATCGGGAGGACCTTAGGAACATTCCTGAAGTTGAATTGTGCTTCTAACCCAAACGGGTCTGCCGCTGTCACCCAAAATCAGCTGACATTTAGGGCCAGGCTTCATTTTGCGCCTACTTTTTGCACGGTCTATGAGGTCAGAGCGAGCTACAGTCAAGTGGGGCGTCTGGTTGAACTCGGCACGGCCTAGAGACTATGGTGATGCCCTTTTTAGTGTTGATTTCAGTCTGTCATTTTGGTGATGTTTCAGCCCTATTGAAACATATTGCAAATGTACAAAGTCAACGAGCAAGTCAGCGTCAATCAATCAATTAGATATCATTCTGACACCAAACTGATAAAACTGACACCAAACCCACTTTTCCCATCTCATTTAGAAGCCAACAATCACATATATCAGGGCAGGCTCAAAATTCTGTTTAAATCATAGTAAAAATGTAAAACACCTGAGTTACGTTCTAGCTGCAGGTCCAGTTCCGACATTATGTCGGCCTAGCTGGCGACCCGAATCTCAAGTTTCGCTCGATAGGTCATTTGGAGTCCGAGCAGCGACCTTAATTGGTGCTGAAAATCCATGTTTTCCGGCGTTGCTACTGGGGTCCTTGAATGAGCTATCGGACAGAAAGCGTTAGGGTCCGTCTCTATGGGCCGAGGCGGTTCTAATGCACCTAGCCTTGTGTCTCTGGGACTTTTAGACATTTTGTCATTTTCGTGATGTAAAAATGAATTGAAAATATTGCAAATGTACGAGGCTGTTTCTCGGCCTGAAAACCTTCTAGAGCCCGGTAGCTCACCGTGCACGATCGACTAAAGGTCTAGAATGGGTTTCTAAAGTTTCAGAGCTCTAGGTCTGACGGTTCTTTAATAGTTCGAACAAAAGTAACTATTGCAGGCAGTGTCTGTCTGTAAGCCCCTCACTGTGTCATTCCCCATTGACTGTGCATGTGTGTGATTTCAGAAAATCACAGAAAATCACAGAAATCACGTAGAGCTCGAAACCCACTTTAACGGATCCGTCTGAACACGCAGCAACTGGATCCATAACTTTTTTGGGAAAAAATATTTTTCTCAACATTACAGATTGGACATTTGACAATTAATCGAAAATTAAAAGAGATAAATGTCTGGTTCTTTTTTTCCTTACACCGTAGGTTCATGTACTTTGACGTAAAGCTGTCAAATTAGTGCTCTATTTCCATTTTTCACCTTTAATCCCAGAAAATGGGCCTTATCTCAAAAACCGTGAGTCCCTGACGCCATTCTGTTTCGGGGCCAACTGCCCATATGGCCAAACCCATGCCCACCAAGTTTCGTCTTCAAAGTATTTTCGGTTTAGGAAAAAAAGCCAGGTCAATTAGGTGTATGTTTTGTACATTTGCAATATGAAGGCATTCGCCATCTGGTGGGATTAACATGAAGGGCGGAAAAATGAAAAAATGAATTTATTTTATTAAACGGATATCGAAAGTCCGAGAAAGTTCGTTTGATGACTTCCTGGAAGATTTGGCCCTAGGGCACGGCCCGACGGCGTCGGCTTATTTTAGAAACAATTTCGGACGTCTAGTAAGGGAGCGTACATTTGCAATATGCAGTTTCTCATCAAACATACAGCAAATGCCATCCGCGTCCCTTAGGTAAGATAGTTTTATTTATGGCAGCGCCTTACCTCAGGTCATTTCGGACCTGTCGCATCGCTTGTTTAAAGTTAACTTTCGGCTTCTTTCAAAGTAGAAACTAGTAAACTTGTTAAGAATGATTAAGCTTCTATTTTTGCTAAATTCCAAACATGCTAGAACCAAAACAAACTCTTATTTTGTTTAATTCTAAACATTTTAGAACCACAATTAAGATATCTCAAATCATTCCCTTCAAAATCCGTGAATAAAGACTCTACTGACCTGTGAGGGTTAAAGAGGAGGAGGAGGGGGAGAGTTGGGGGGTCAGGAGGGTTATAGAGGAGGCAGAGAGGTGGGGGGTTAGGGTGTCAAGAGGGCCATAGAAGAGGAGTAGAGGGTGGAGTGTTGGGGGGTCAGGATGTTTATAGAGGAGGAGGGTAGAGGGTTGGGGGTCAGGCTTGTTGTGGAGGATTAGGGTTTGGGATTCAGGAGGATGAGGAGGGGTGGAGGTTTGGGAGGTTAGGAGGGTTAAAGAGGAGGAGGAAAGGTTTGAGTGTCAAGAGGGTTATAAAGGAGGAGGAGGGGTGGAGGTTTGGGGGTCAGGAAGGTTATAGAGGAGGAGGAGGGTAGGGGAGTCAGCATGGTTATAGAGGAGGAGGGTGGAGCGTTGGGGGGGTCAGGCGTGTTATGGAGGAGGAGGGTTTGGGGGTCAGGAAGATTAAAGAGGATGAGGGAGGGTGGAGGTTTGGGAGGTCAGGAGGGTTAAAGAGGAGGACGAGGGTTAGAGGGTCAAGAGGGTTATAGAGGAGTAGGAGGGATGGAGGGTCAGGAGGGTTATAGTGGAGCAGGGGTGGAGGGTTGGGAGGTCCAGAGGGTTAAAGAGGAGGACGAGGGTTAGAGGGTCAAGGGATATAGAGGAGGAGGAGGGGTGGATGGTTGGGGGGTCAGGAGGGTTATAGAGGAGGATGAGAGTGGTGGATCAGGAGGGTCATAGATATGGAGAAGGTGGAGGATGTGTGGAAGGTTGGGGTGTCAACAGGGTTATACAGGAGAAGAGGGGTGGAGGGTCATGAGGGTAATCGAGGAAGAGGAGGGGTAGTTGAGGGTTGGGGGGGTCAGGAGGGTTACAGAGGATGATGAGGGTGGAGGTTTGGGGTTCAGGAGGATTATAGAGGAGGAGGAGGAGGGTTGGGGAGTCAGGAGGTTTATAGAGGAGGAGGGTACAGGGTTGGGGGGGTCAGGCTTGTTGTGGAGGATTAGGGTTTGGAATTCAGGAGGATGAGGAGGGGTGGAGGTTTGAGAGGTTAGGAGGGTTAAAGAGGAGGAAGGTTTGAGTGTCAAGAGGGTTATAGAGGAGGAGGAGGGGTGAAGGATCAGGACAGTTATAGAGGAGGAGGAATGGTGGAGGGTTGGGGGGACAGGAGGTTTATAGAGGAAGGGGAGGGTTGGGGGGGTCAGGAGGGTTATAGAGGAGGAGGAGTAGTGGAGGGTTGGGGGGGTCAGGAGGATTATAGAGGAGTAAGAGGGGTGGAGGGTTGAGGGATCAGGAGGGTTATAGAGGAGGAGGAGGGGTGGCAGGTTTGGGGGGGTCACAAGGGTTAAAGTGGATGAGGAGGGGTGGAGGGTTGGGGGATCAGGAGCGTTATAGAGGAGAAGGAGGGGTGGAGGGTGGAGGGTCATGAGGGTTATAGAGGAAGAAGAGGGGTAGAGGGTTGGGGGTCAGGAGGGTTATAGAAGAGGTGGAGGGTGGAGGTTTGGGGGTCAGGAGGGTTATAGAGGAGGAGGAGGGTAGGGTAGTCAGCATGGTTATAGAGGAGGAGGGGTGGAGGGTTGGGGGGATCAGGCGTGTTATGGAGGAGGAGGGTTTGGGGGTCAGGAGGATTAAAGAGGATGAGGAAGGGTGGAGGTTTGGGAGGTCAGGAGGTTTAAAGAGGAGGACGAGGGTTAGAGGGTCAAGAGGGTTATAGAGGAGTAGGAGGGATGGAGGGTCAGGAGGGTTATAGAGGAGCAGGGGTGGAGGGTTGGGAGGTCCAGAGGGTTAAAGAGGAGGACGAGGGTGGTGGAGAGTTGGGGGGTCAGCATGGTTATAGAAGAGGAGGAGGGTTGGAGGGTTGGGGTGGTTAGGAGGGTTATAGAGGAGCAAAAGGGTTGGCGGGTTGGTAGGGTCAGGCGGGTTACAGAGGAGGAGAAGGGTTGGAGATTTGGGGGGGGTCAGGAAGGTTATAGAGGAGGAGGAGGAGGAGGAGGAGGAGGAGGAGGAGGAGGAGGAGGAGGAGGAGGAGGAGGAGGAGAAGGGTTTAAGGGGTCAGCAGGGTTATAGAGGAGGAGGACAGGTGGCAGGTTGGGCGGGTTACAAGGGTTATAGTGGCTGAGGATGGGTGGTGGGTTGGGGGGATCAGGAGGGTTATGGAGGAGAAGGAGGGATGGAAGGTCATGATGGTTATGGAGGAAGAAGAGGGGTAGAGGGTTGGGGGGTCAGGAGGGTTAAAGAGGAGGAGGAGGGGGAGAGTTGGGGGGTCAGGAGGGTTATAGAGGAGGCAGAGGGGTGGGGGGTTAGGGTCTCAAGAGGGCCATAGAAGAGGAGTAGAGGGTGGAGTGTTGGGGGGTCAGGAGGGTTAAAGAGGAGGAGGAGGGGTGCAGGGTTGGAGGGACAGTAGGGTTATAGAGAAGATGGAGGATTGGGGGTCAGGAGGGTTATAGAGGAGGAGGGGTGGAGGATCAGGAGGGTCATAGATATGGAGAAGGAGGAGTGGTGGAAGGTTGGGGTGTCAGCAGGTTTATAGAGGTGAAGAGGGGTGGAGGGTCATGAGGGTAATCGAGGAAGAGGAGGGGTAGTTGAGGGTTGGGGGGGTCAGGAGGGTTACAGAGGAGTAGTGGTGGAGGGTCAGGAGGGTTATAGAGGAGGATGAGGGGTGGAGGTTTGGGGTTCAGGAGGATTATAGAGGAGGAGGAGGGTTTGAGTGTCAAGAGGGTTATAGAGGAGGAGGAGGGGTGAAGGATCAGGACAGTTATAGAGGAGGAGGAGGGGTGGAGGGTTGGGGGGTCAGGAGGGTTATAGAGGAGGAGGAGGGGTGGAGGAGGAGGAGGAGGGGTGGAGGATCAGGAGGGTTATACTGCCGCCCTCTAGGTTACCTGCCGCCCCTAAATGAGGATGGGTGGAGGTTTGGGAGGTCAGGAGGGTTAAAGAGGAGGAGGGGAGTTAGAGGGTCAAGATTGTTATAGAGGAGGAGGAGGGGTGGAGGGCCAGGATGGTTATAGAGGAGGAGGAGGTGTGGAGGGTTGGGGGGTCAGGAGGGTTGTAGAGGAGGATGAGGGGGGTGGAGTGTTGGGGGGTCAGGAGGGTTATAGAGGAGGAGGAGGGTTGGAGGGTTGGGGTGGTTAGGAAGGTTATAGAGGAGCAAAGGTGTTGGCGGGTTGGTGGGGTCAGGCGGGTTACAGAGGAGGAGAAGGGTTGGAGATTTGGGGGTGGTCAGGAGGGTTATAGAGGAGGAAAAGGGTTGGATGGTTGGTGGGGTTAGGAGGGTTATAGAGGAGGAGGGTTGGGGTGTTGGGGGGTCCGGAGGGTTCTAGAGGAGGAGGGTTGGGCTCAGGAGGTTTATAGAGGTTGAGAGGTGTAGGATTAGGGTTTGGTATTCAGGAGAATGAGGAGGAGGTGGAGGGGTGAAGGGATGGGGTGTCAGGTGGGTAAAAAGAGGAGCAGTGTGGAGGATTGGGGGGTACGGAGGGTTGTAGAGGAGCAGGAGGGTTGGGATATCATTTGGGTTATAGAGGATGAGGAGGGGTGGAGAGTCAGGAGGGTTGGGGGGGGGCAGGAGGGTTATAGAGGAGGAGGGTTGGGGTGGTCAGGAGGGTTATAGAGGAGGAAAAGGGATGGAGGGTTGGTGGTGTCAGCAGGGTTATGGAGGAGGAGGAGGGTTGAGGGTTGGGGGTCAGGAGGGTTATAGAGGAGGAGAGAGGAGGGCATTATTATTACTGGAAGATACCAGAAAGTTTGACCTGCTGTCTGAGTTGGATGATTTCATAACGTTTCAATTTGCTTGTCTCCAGATCTTTAGTCAGTGAGAACAGACATTACTGCATCCTAAATGGCACCCTATTTATAGTGCACTACCTTTGACCAGGGCTAATAGGGATCTAGTCAAAATGAATGCACTAAATAGGGAATAGGGTGCAATATTGGACACAGTCAGTGTCTGTCCTTGTACTAAACTTCTCTCCACTCTCCAACAACCATATCTCTCTTCTCCCCCATACACCTCACCATATATAACCTCACACTCCACTCCCCTCACACATCTCACACACAAACCCTCTTTGCTCTCCTCTCTTCTCCTCTCATTTACTCTCCTTCCCACTCTCCCACATCCCACACACTTTCTCCCCCTTCTCCTCTACTCTCCTTCCTGCCTTCCTTCCCTCTCCCCCTCACCCACCCCTCTTCTTCTCTCCTACAACTTCCAGAGTTGCAGTGTCTCATGGGAGAGAGGAGTGGAAAGCGCCACAACGTTGTGAATCAATAGGCTTTTCCACTGCCTCTTGGCCAGCCTAGAAATCAATGGTTGAGGGAAATGAAGCTGTAGACTTTGAATACATTAAGCACGCTGATGCAGGAGGCAAACAGGCCAGTTCCAAACAGGCCAGTTCCAAACAGGCCAGTTCCAAACAGGCCAGTTCCAAACAGCCCAGTTCCAAACAGCCCAGTTCCAAACAGCCCAGTTCCAAACAGCTCAGTTCCTAACAGGCCAGTTCCAAACCGGCCAGTTCCTAACAGCCCAGTTCCTAACAGCCCAGTTCCAAACAGCCCAGTTCCAAACAGCCCAGTTCTTAACAGGTCAGTTCCAAACAGCCCAGTTCCAAACAGCCCAGTTCCTAACAGGTCAGTTCCAAACAGCCCAGTTCCAAACAGCCCAGTTCCCAACAGCCCAGTTCCAAACAGCCCAGTTCCAAACAGCCCAGTTCCTAACAGGTCAGTTCCAAACAGCCCAGTTCCAAACAGCCCAGTTCCTAACAGGTCAGTTCCAAACAGCCCAGTTCCAAACAGCCCAGTTCCTAACAGGTCAGTTCCAAACAGCCCAGTTCCAAACAGCCCAGTTCCAAACAGTTCAGTTCCAAACAGCCCAGTTCCAAACAGCCCAGTTCCCAACAGCCCAGTTCTTAACAGGTCCGTTCCAAACAGCCCAGTTCCAAACAGCCCAGTTCCAAACAGGCCAGATCCAAACAGGCCAGTTCCAAACTGGCCAGTTCCAAACAGCCCAGTTCCAAACTGCCCAGTTCCTAACAGGTCAGTTCCAAACAGCCCAGTTCCAAACAGCCCAGTTCCAAACAGGTCAGTTCCCAACAGCCCAGTTCTTAACAGGTCCGTTCCAAACAGGCCAGTTCCAAACAGGCCAGTTCCAAACAGCCCAGTTCCAAACAGCCCAGTTCCAAACAGCCCAGTTCCCAACAACCCAGTTCCCAACAGCCCAGTTCCCAACAGCCCAGTTCCTAACAGGTCAGTTCCAAACAGCCCAGTTCCTAACAGGTCAGTTCCAAACAGCCCAGTTCCAAACAGCCCAGTTCCAAACAGCCCAGTTCCTAACAGGTCAGTTCCAAACAGCCCAGTTCCAAACAGCCCAGTTCCTAACAGGTCAGTTCCAAACAGCCCAGTTCCAAACAGCCCAGTTCCCAACAGCCCAGTTCCCAACAGCCCAGTTCCAAACAGCCCAGTTCCAAACAGCCCAGTTCCAAACAGCCCAGTTCTTAACAGCCCAGTTCCAAACAGCCCAGTTCCCAACAACCCAGTTCCCAACAGCCCATTTCCCAACAGCCCAGTTCCAAACAGGCCAGTTCCTAACAGGTCAGTTCCAAACAGGACAGTTCTTAACAGGTCAGTTCCAAACAGCCCAGTTCCTAACAGGTCAGTTCCAAACAGCCCAGTTCCAAACAGCCCAGTTCCAAACAGCCCAGTTCTTAACAGGTCAGTTCCAAACAGCCCAGTTCCAAACAGTCCAGTTCCTAACAGGTCAGTTCCAAACAGCCCAGTTCCAAACAGGCCAGATCCAAACAGGCCAGTTCCAAACAGCCCAGTTCCAAACAGCCCAGTTCCAAACAGCCCAGTTCCTAACAGGTCAGTTCCAAACAGCCCAGTTCCAAACCGGCCAGTTCCAAACAGGCCAGTTCCAAACAGGCCAGTTCCAAACAGCCCAGTTCCCAACAGCCAAGTTCCAAACAGCCCAGTTCCCAACAGCCCAGTTCCCAACAGCCCAGTCTGACGGATTCGGGTGTAGAAAGTAGATACAACACTGTTTCTGATTCTAATACTTCTCTCTACAACCTCTGTTTTCTCCCGTCAAAATGCAGTTTGGGAAAATAGATTATTTCAGATATCCATTTAAGCAGACACTTATCCAGAGGTCAAGAGCACATCAGCAGATTTTTCACTTAGTCGGCTCGGGGAGTCAAACCAACGACCTTCCGGTTACTGGCCCAATGCACTTAACCGCTACGCTACCTGCCACCTACACTGACTGGTGGGCAAATTACTTCCTTACACTAGGGTTTTGGTTTCAGAGAGAATAATTTGGTCCATTCCTTTTACATGCTATACTTGTTGTATAACTCTTTCCATATTTGTTAATTTGCTCTAGTGTTAAGCTGCTGTATATTCCTCCTTTGTTACAGGACTCTCTACATAGAGAGAGGGGGGAAGAAGAGAGAGATGGAGAGAGAGGTGTCCTGTCCTGCAACACAGAAAGAATACACAGCAGCTACACTACAGCAATACTTGCATTTATAACATATCTATAACAACCAGCATGGCAGAGAAAAGGAATGGACCAAATGATTCTCTCTGAAACCAAAGCCCTGGTGTAGGGAAGTCATGTGTCTGCCAGTCAGTTGTGTCGGTGGATAAACTCAAATGATCGTGTGTGTTACCATACTAAGGCCACCTGGCCTGGTCTCCTCTGCTCCAGCCCTGCCTGCTCTCACACCTACTGGCCATATGGTCCTTCTGCTCCGTTCGGTGGCCCAAGGTGCTGCTCCAATCACAGGCCAATCGTTCCGGTCTGACAGAGACTGCAGGATGGTAATTAATAGAAAACCCTAACAACTCTGTAGGCTGATTCATTAGGAGAATTTCACCCTGCATTATGAAACTGATATGTATTATTCAGGAGGTTTATTCAAAACAACATACAGAAAAAGAGAGAGGGAGAGAGAGAGAGAGAGAGAGAGAGAGAGAGAGAGAGAGGGGAGGGGAGGGGTATTTAGGTTGTGTTATCTCTCACACACACACACACACCCCACATTGATTTGAAATGACTGTCTATAGGGACTGAAGCGCCTCACGAGGACCCAACAGAGGACCCAACAGAACTTCAAAACAGAATGAGGCAGGAAGAAGTCACCTTCAAAATACATCCTGCTGCTACGTCATATACCTTATCAAACCAAATATAACTGGCTGAATCTATTTCTGAAACATCAATAGTCGGATACCATTTAGAACAAAGAGGTGAGGAGAGGATGGGGATGAGGTTCCCAAGTGACGAAGCGGTCTAAGCCACTGCATCTCAGTGCTAGAGGCGTCACTACAGACCCTGGTTTGATTCCAGGCTATATCACAACCAGCCATGTTTGGGAGTCCCATAGGGCGGTGCACAATTGGCCCAGCGTCGTCCGGGTTAGGGTTTAGCAGAGGTAGGCCGTCATTGTAAATTTTAATTCGTCCTTAACTGTCTAGCCTAGTTAAATAAAAGCACAAAAACATATACAAAAATAAAAGGTTAGGATGAGGGTGGGGATAGTGTTGGGGGTGAGGGGTTGGGGCTAAGTAAGGGTGAGGGATGAGGGGGTGAGGGCTTGGGGCTAAGGAAGGGTGAGGGATGAGGGGGTGAGGGCTTGGGGCTAAGGAAGAGTGAGGGATGAGGGGGTGAGGGGTTGGGGCGAGGGGTAGCAGAAGTCAAACCAATCCCTTTACATTCATTGCTGTCAGCCCCATGATATAGCCATTTGGGACCTAGGGGTTGAAGCCAGGTGTGTGTGTGTCCACCATGCAGTAGTTGAGTGATCACACCAGGTTCTGAGCCCTTCCTGTAGGGATCAGTCTAAACAAAAATATAAACACAACATGTAAAGTGGTCCCATGTTTCATGAGCTGAAATAATAGATCCCAGCCACTCTAAAATGTACAGTTTTGTCACGCAACACAATGCCACAGATGTCTCAAGTTTTGAGGGATGCTGGCATGCCGACTGCAGGAATGTCCACCAGAGCTGTTAATGTTAATTTCAGTCCCATAAGCCGCCTCCAGCGTCATTTTAGAGAAATGGGCAGTACGTCCAACCTGCCTCACAACCGCAACCACTCCAGCCCAGGACCTCCACATCTGTCTTCTTCACCTGCGTGATCATCTGTGACCAGCCATCCGGACAGCTGATGAAACTGTGGGTTTACACAAGCAAAGAATTTCTGCACAAACTGTCAAAACCAGTCTCAGGGAATCTCATCTGCACGCTCGTCGTCCTCACCAAGGTCTTGACATGACTGCAGATAGGCATCGTAACAGTCTTCAATAGGCAAATGCTCACCTTTGATGTACACTGGCAAGCTGGAGAAGTGTGCTCTTCACGGATGAATCCCGGTTTCAACTGTAGCGGGCAGATGGCAGACAGCGTGTACGGCATCGTGTGGGCGAGCAGTTTGCTGATGTCAAACATGTGAACAAATTGCCTCATGGTGGCGGTGGGGTTATGGTATGGTCAGGCATAAGCTACGGACAACGAACACAATTGCATTTTATTGATAGCAATTTGAATGCACAGAGATACCGTGACGAGATCCTGAGGCCAATTGTCGTGCCATTCATCTGCAGCCATCACCTCATGTTTCAGCATGATAATGCACGGCCCCATGTTGCAAGGATCTGTACACAATTCCTGGAAGCTGAATGAGGCAAATGGGGGTCACACCAGATACTGACTGGGCTTCTGATCCACGCTCCCAATTCTTTTAATGGTGTATGTGACCAGCAGATGCATATGTGTGTTCCCAGTCATGTGAAATCCATAGATTAGGGCCTAATTTATTTATTTCAGTTGACTGATTTCCTTATTTGAACCGTAACTCAGTAAAATCTTAGAAATTGTTGTATGTTGCGTTTATATTTTTGTTCAGTGTAGTTAACACTGCATAATCTGCCTGCCTCAGCTTGAGTATGGTATGGTGCCCGATTCCCTATCTAGTGTTCCTCAGCAACACGTGACAAGACAGCCCAGCAACACAGAACCTTCACAACACAGCTAGCACAGCAAGGAACACAGAACCTTCACAACACAGCTAGCACAGCAGGCAACACAGAACCTTCACAACACAGCTAGCACAGCAAGGAACACAGAACCTTCACAACACAGCTAGCACAGCAGGCAACACAGAACCTTCACAACACAGCTAGCACAGCAGGCAACACAGAACCTTCACAACACAGCTAGCACAGCAAGGAACACAGAACCTTCACAACACAGATAGCACAGCAGGCAACACAGAACCATCACAACACAGATAGCACAGCAGGCACGTCACCCTGCTCTATCTCTTACAGCAGAGTAATTTACATGCTGTGCGTGTGTGTTTATGTGTGCACATGCACATGCACACACACACTTCCATCTGTTCACAAGTCTCACATCCAAGATTTTCATTCCTCTGCTGTTCCAACGTCTAGGCTCCTTGGGGAGTCCACACACACACACACCCACACACGCACACACCCACACACACACACACACACACACACACACACACACACACACACACACACACACACACACACACACACACACACACACACACACACACACACACACACACACACACACACACACACACACTGCTCAGCGGGGGACACCACAAGGTGACACCATCCATCACAGCACATCTGCTGACTGTTGTCTTCCAGGAGGAAGTGCCTGTGAAACACACTCATTTACATGCTGAGGGAGGGTGTGTGTGTGTGTGTGTATGTGTGTGTATGCAAGAAAGTGTGTGTGACTGCTGCCTACCAAGCAGAGCCTTCTTGACACTCATCAGTGTGTGTTCTTTTGACCCCCAGACTCCCTCACACACAGAAACATACACACACATGCACACAAACACACACAATCTCTTTCCCTCAGTACTGTGAAGCAGAAAGTCATTAAGTGGTTTTATTGATCCGCTAATGAAAGAGAAGAGCAGAGTATGCACACAGCCAGAGGTGGAGGTCCAGCAATGTCACACCTGACAGATACCTGACAAGGACAGCAGTGTGTGTGTGTGTGTGTGTGTGTGTGTGTGTGTGTGTGTTGGACTAACAGGGGGTTGGAGGACTGCTTGTCTGTCTCTGAAGGAGCCAATTAATGATTAATGTATGCTCTTCTCCTCTCTCCTCTGTTGCTCTTCTGTCTCTCCTCTGTTGCTCTTCTGTCTCTCCTCTCCTCCCTCCTCTCTTGCTCTTCCTCTTCTGTCTCTCCTCCCTCCTCTGTAGCTCTTCCTCTTCTGTCTCTCCTCCCTCCTCTGTAGCTCTTCTGTCTCTCCTCTCTCCTCTGTAGCTCTTCCTCTTCTGTCTCTCCTCCCTCCTCTGTTGCTCTTCTGTCTCTCCTCTCTCCTCTCTTGCTCTTCCTCTTCTGTCTCTCCTCCCTCCTCTGTGGCTCTTCCTCTTCTGTCTCTCCTCTCTCCTCTCTTGCTCTTACTCTTCTGTCTCTCCTCTCTCCTCTGTTGCTCTTCTGTCTCTCCTCTCTCCTCTCTTGCTCTTCCTCTTCTGTCTCTCCTCTCTCCTCTGTTGCTCTTCTGTCTCTCCTCTCTCCTCTCTTGCTCTTCCTCTTCTGTCTCTCCTCCCTCCTCTGTAGCTCTTCTGTCTCTCCTCTCTCCTCTGTAGCTCTTCCTCTTCTGTCTCTCCTCCCTCCTCTGTTGCTCTTCTGTCTCTCCTCTCTCCTCTCTTGCTCTTCCTCTTCTGTCTCTCCTCTCTCCTCTCTTGCTCTTCCTCTTCTGTCTCTCCTCCCTCCTCTGTAGCTCTTCCTCTTCTGTCTCTCCTCTCTTGCTCTTCCTCTTCTGTCTCTCCTCCCTCCTCTGTAGCTCTTCCTCTTCTGTCTCTTCTCCCTCCTCTGTAGCTCCTCCTCTTCTGTCTCTCCTCTCTCCTCTCTTGCTCTTCCTCTTCGGTCCTTCTTCTCTCCTCTGTAGTTCTTCCTCTTCTGTCTCTCCTCTCTCCTCTCTGCTCTGTAGCTGTTCCTCTTCTGTCTCTCCTCCCTCCTCTGTAGCTCTTCCTCTTCTGTCTCTCCTCTCTCCTCTCTGCTCTGTAGCTCTTCCTCTTCTGTCTCTCCTCCCTCCTCTGTAGCTCTTCCTCTTCTGTCTCTCCTCCCTCCTCTGTAGCTCTTCCTCTGTCTCTCCTCTCTCCTCTGCTGCTCATCTCTTTCTGTTCAATATATGTCTGTGGGAACACACATTCTCCAGGAGAAAGCAGGCTCTCCTCTTCGCCTGTCTACCTGTCAGGGCTGTTGTTGTCAGGTAGCCAGATTGGCAGCTCTCTTGGACAAAGAAAAAAGAACTGACATATTCTGTCCACAAAACAGCCCATGCAAAGTTTCCCCAAATAGCCATCAATCATCATCAAGTAACATTGGAATGAGACGGAAAGCACCTGCTGGACAATTCAGTCTACTCCACAAGGGTATCAGGTTATATTCCGTCTACTCCACAAGGATATCAGGTTGTATTCAGTCTACTCCACAAGGCTATCAGGTTGTATTCAGTCTACTCCACAAGGCTTTCAGGTTGTATTCAGTCTACTCCACAAGGCTATCAGGTTGTATTCAGTCTACTCCACAAGGATATCAGGTTATATTCAGTCTACTCCACAAGGCTATCAGGTTGTATTCAGTCTACTCCACAAGGCTTTCAGGTTGTATTCAGTCTACTCCACAAGGCTATCAGGTTGTATTCAGTCTACTCCAAAAGGATATCAGGTTGTATTCAGTCTACTCCACAAGGCTTTCAGGTTGTATTCAGTCTACTCCACAAGGGTATCAGGTTATATTCAGTCTACTCCACAAGGGTATCAGGTTATATTCCGTCTACTCCACAAGGATATCAGGTTGTATTCAGTCTACTCCACAAGGCTGTCAGGTTATATTCAGTCTACTCCACAAGGGTATCAGGTTATATTCCGTCTACTCCACAAGGATATCAGGTTGTATTCAGTCTACTCCACAAGGCTGTCAGGTTATATTCAGTCTACTCCACAAGGATACCAGGTTGTATTCAGTCTACTCCACAAGGCTATCAGGTTGTATTCAGTCTACTCCACAAGGCTGTCAAGTTATATTCAGTCTACTCCACAAGGATATCAGGTTGTATTCAGTCTACTCCACATGGCTATCAGGTTGTATTCAGTCTACTCCACAAGGCTATCAGGTTATATTCAGTCTACTCCACACGGCTGTCAGGTTATGTTCAGTCTACTCCACAAGGCTGTCAGGTTGTATTCAGTCTACTCCACAAGGCTATCAGGTTGTATTCAGTCTACTCCACAAGGCTGTCAGGTTATATTCAGTCTACTCCACAAGGATATCAGGTTATAATTAGTCTACTCCACAAGGCTATAAGTTTATATTCAGTATACTCCACAAGGCTATATCAGGCTATATATTCACTCTACTTCTGTGAGCCACCAGGCTATCAGACAATCTGAGGAGACGTGTTTAAAGGATCAGTGGTTTCCTACTGTGGTAGATTACAGTGTGTCATCTGATCCACAGGAGAGCCTTGTCTCAGGAGAACAGGTACTGTTCAATTCCATGGTCTACGGTCTATGTATAGCTGCTATTGTTGTGCTAATGAGACTGTCTCAGTATGATCAGAGGAGAGAAGTTCATGGACCGACAGAAAGGCTGTTGAGTAAGTACTGTGTGTGTGTGCGTGTATGTGCATGCGTGCCTGCCTAGGTGTGTGTGTGTGTGTGCGTGCGTGCCTGCCTGCCTACAGTGAGGGAAAAAAGTATTTGATCCCCTGCTGATTTTGTACGTTTGCCCACTGACAAAGAAATGATCAGTCTATAATTTTAATGGTAGGTTTATTTGAACAGTGAGAGACAGAATAACAAGGGAAAAAAGTATTTGATCCCCTGCTGATTTTGTACGTTTGCCCACTGACAAAGAAATGATCAGTCTATAATTTTAATGGTAGGTTTATTTGAACAGTGAGAGACAGAATAACAAAAATCCAGAAAAACGCATGTGAAAATTTTTATCAATTGATTAGCATTTTAATGAGGAAAATAAGTATTTGACCCCACTGCAAAACATGACTTAGTACTTGGTGGCAAAACCCTTGTTGGCAATCACAGAGGTCAGACGTTTCTTGTAGTTTGCCACCAGGTTTGCACACATCTCAGGAGGGATTTTGTCCCACTCCTCTTTGCAGATCTTCTCCAAGTCATTAAGGTTTCGAGGCTGACGTTTGGCAACTCGAACCTTCAGCTCCCTCCACAGATTTTCTATGGGATTAAGGTCTGGAGACTGTCTAGGCCTCTCCAGGACCTTAATGTGCTTCTTTTTGAGCCACTCCTTTGTTGCCTTGGCCGTGTGTTTTGGGTCATTGTCATGCTGGAATACCCATCCACGACCTATTTTCAATGCCCTGGCTGAGGGAAGGAGGTTCTCACCCAAGATTTGACGGTACATGGCCCCGTCCATGGTCCCTTTGATGCGGTGAAGTTGTCCTGTCCCCTTAGCAGAAAAACACCCCCAAAGCATAATGTTTCCACCTCCATGTTTGACGGTGGGGATGGTGTTCTTGGGGTCATAGGCAGCATTCCCTCCTCCTCCAAACACGGCGAGTTGAGTTGATGCCAAAGAGCTCCATTTTGGTCTCATCTGACTGCAACACTTTCACCCAGTTGTCCTCTGAATCATTCAGATCTTCATTGGCAAACTTCAGACGGGCATGTATATGTGCTTTCTTGAGCAGGGGGACCTTGCGGGCGCTGCAGGATTTCAGTCCTTCACGGCGTAGTGTGTTACCAATTGTTTTCTTGGTGACTATGGTCCCAGCTGCCTTGAGATCATTGACAAGATCCTCCCGTGTAGTTCTGGGCTGATCACCGTTCTCATGATCATTGCAACTCCGCGAGGTGAGATCTTGCATGGAGCCCCAGGCCGAGGGAGATTGACAGTTCTATTGTGTTTCTTCCATTTGCGAATAATCGCATCAACTGTTGTCACCTTCTCACCAAGCTGCTTGGCGATGGTCTTGTAGCCCATTCCAGCCTTGTGTAGGTCTACAATCTTGTCCCTGACATCCTTGGAGAGCTCTTTGGTCTTGGCCATGGTGGAGAGTTTCTGATTGATTGATTGCTTCTGTGGACAGGTGTCTTTTATACAGGTAACAAGCTGAGATTAGGAGCACTCCCTTTAAGAGTGTGCTCCTAATCTCAGCTCCTTACCTGTTTAAAAGACACCTGGGAGCCAGAAATCTTTCTGATTGAGAGGTGGTCAAATTCTTATTTCCCTCATTAAAATGCGAATCAATTTCTAACATTATTGACATGCGTTTTTCTGGATTTTTTTGTTGTTATTCGGTCTCTCACTGTTCAAATAAACCTACCATTAAAATTATAGACTGATCATTTCTTTGTCAGTAGGCAAACATACAAAATCAACAGGGGATAAAATACTTTTCTCCCTCACTGTAGGTGTGTGGGTTTGTTTGTGCGTGTGTGGGTTTGTTTGTGCGTGTGTGCGTGCGTGTGTATGTGTGCCTGCCACCTGGGGGCGGCCTGTCAGGAAGTCCAGGATCCAGTTGCAGAGGGAGGTGTTTAGTCCCAGGATCCTTAGCTTACTGATGAGCTTTGAGGGCACTAGGGTGTTGAATGCTGAGCTGTAGTCAATTAATACCATTCTCACATAGGTGTTCCTTTTGTCCAGGTGGGAAAGGGCAGTGTGGAGTGCAATAGAGATTGCATCATCTGTGGATCTGTTGGGGCGGTATGCAAATTGGAGTGGATCTAGGGTTTCTAGGATAATGGTGTTGATGTGAGCCATGACCAGCCTTTCGAAAGCACTTCATGCTACAGAAGTGAGTGCTAAGGGTCGGTAGTTGTTTAGGCAGGTTACCTTAGTGTTCATGGGCACAGGCACTACGGTGGTCTGCTTAAAATGTTTGTATTACACACTCGGACAGGGAGAGGTTGAAAATGTCAGCGAAGACACTTTCCAGTTGGTCAGCACATGCTCGCAGTACACGTCCTGGTAATCCGTCTGGCCCTGCGGCCTTCTGAATGTTGACCTGTTTAAAGGTCTTACTCGGCTGCGGAGAGCATGATCACACAGTCTCCAGAACAGCTGGTGCTCTCATGCATGTTTCATTGTTATTTGCCTCAAAGCAAGCATAGCAGTAGTTTAGCTCATCTGGTTGGCTCGTGTCACTGGACAGCTCTCGGCTGTGCTTACCTTTCTTTGTAGTCTGTAATGGTTTGCAAGCCCTGCCACATCCAACGAGCGTCAGAGCCAGTGTAGTACGATTCGATCTTAGTCCTGTATTGACGCTTTGCCTGTTTGATGGTTCGTCGGAAGGCATAGCGGGATTTCTTATAAGCTTCCGGGTTAGAGTCCCGCTCCTTGAAAGCGGCAGCTCTAGCCTTTTATCTCAGTGCAGATGTTGCCTGTAATCCATGGCTTCTGATTGGATATGTCCGCACGGTCACTGTGGGGACGACGTCATTGATGCACTTATTGATGAATCCAATGACTGATGTGGTGTACTTCTCAATGCCATCGGAGGAATCTCAAAACATATTCCAGACTGTGCTAGCAAAACAGTCCTGTAGCTTAGCAGCTGCTTCATCTGACTGCTTTTTTACCTGATCTAGTCACTGGTGCTTCCTGCTTAAAAATTTTTTTAGGGAGAGCTTTGTATGCGAGGGAGAGCTTTGTATGCGTCTCTGTGTGTGGAGTAAAGGTGGTCCAGAGTTTTTTTCCTCTGGTTGCACATTTTACATGTTGATAGAAATTTGCTAAAACGGATTTAAGTTTCCCTGCATTAAAGTCCCCGGCTACTAGGAGCGCCACCTCTAGGTGAGCGTTTTCTTGTTTGCTTATGGCGGAATACAGCTCATTCAATGTTGTCTTAGTGCCAGCCTCTGACTGTGGTGGTATGTAAACAGCTATGAAAAATACAGATGAAACCTCTCTAGGTAGGTATGTGGTCTACAGTTTATCATGAGATACTCTACCTCAGGCGAGCAATAGCTCGAGACTTCTTAGATATCGTGCACCAGCTGTAATTTACAAAAATAGTCCGCCGCCCCTTGTCTTGCCAGACTTCGCTGTTCTATCCTGCCGGTGCAGCGTATAACCAGCCAGCTGTATGTTGATTGTGTCGTCGTTCAGTATAAGATATTACAGTTTTTAATGTCCCGTTGGTAGTTTAATCTTCTGCGTAGTGTCATCTATTTTATTGTCCAAAGATTGCACGTTTGCTAGCAGAACAGAAGGAAGTGGGGGTTTATTCGATCGCCTACACATTCTCAGAAGGCAGCCCGCCCTCCGGCCCCTTTTTCTCCGCCTCCTCTTTACGCAAATGACAGGGATCTGGGCCTGTTCCCGAGAAAGCAGTATATCATTCACGTCGGCCTCGTCAGAATCGTTAAAGGAAAATAAATATTCTGTGGTGAGTAATCGCAGTCCTGATGTCCAGAGGTTATTTTCGGTCATAAGAGACGGTAGCGGCAACATCATGTACTAAATAAGTAAAAAAATAAGTTACAAACAACGCAAACAAACGAACAAAAAACACAATCGTTTGGGGGCACGTAAAACGTCTGCCTTCTTCTCCGGCGCCATACTTTCATCAAGCCAACCAACCGTACAGTCAGGTGAGTGTCTGTCTACTTTCATCAAGCCAACCAACCGTACAGTCAGGTGAGTGTCTGTCTACTTTCATCAAGCCAACCAACCGTACAGTCAGGTGAGTGTCTGTCTACTTTCATCAAGCCAACCAACCGTACACAGAAAACTAGTCATTTGCATTCATTAATTAAAGGACTGTACTCTGCCTCACGAGCTGGGCTTAATTTCCTACACACATTCGCAAGCACGCAAGCACACACATACACAAACACACACACACACACACACACAAAGAAACAGGCGTAGGTGTGCACGCACAAGAGCATGAACGCATTTAGGCAAACAGACAGACAGACAAACACACACACACTCCTCTCCTATCCACTCCTCTTCTATCGTCTCCATTACAGGCACTTATCTGAGACATTAGCAATGATTAGCATTGATTAGCTCCTGTATTATCCCACCACCACCCGCCTACAAACCCCCAAATTCAATATTTCACTCTTTAAGAAATACCATTGAGCTCCTTAATAAAAGCATGAATAATCACCCGACCGCCAGAAAATAGTGAAATAATTAGCAGAGTCAGTGGGTTCTGCTATCTCCTAGACTGGTTGAGTGCTCAGGCGAAAGCTTTTAACTTTTTTTGTGTGATTTCAATTAAAAAGTGGAGGGATGTTGGCTATCTTTAAACGATAGTATGTCCTCCTCTCCTCCTCTCTTCTCTCCAGAGGAACCATTATCCTGCTCTCCTCACTACTTTGATTAGCACATGGCTATACATCTCTCCGGATAAAAATGTGCATGTCATCCTTTTCCTACAAAGTTACTCTCCGGCATTTTTCCTCTACTCATAATTTACATTTATAATTTCATCAAAATTAAGATAATCCTTTTGAGAATTGGAAGGTTCGTTTTTTTTTACTGACAACAGTTTTTACTGAATACTGAACATGTTTAGTCAATAACCTGGTGCAGTAGGGCTTGAATCCCACCATGGCTGCTTGCAGATTTTTGTGTGAATTGTTTTTTGAATCAAAATGGCTGCCACACATTGACAAATCTGAGGTCTTGGTACAGTGATGTGTCTCTGAACTTGTGTCAGGTTACTTATATAGCAAGCAAGCTAGTGTCAGGTTACTAGTGTAGCTACATCACAACACCATCCTTTACAAGGCTATAGATGTGAATACTGAGCAACGTAGTCATCAATTTCTCCTCTCCATGAATATTCCTCTGTAACATCCTCCTGATAAGAGACACACATGCACACACTCATACACACACACACACACACACACACACACATGTTTTGTTATTCTATCCTCGTGGGGACATAAAGTAGAATTCCATTCAAAATTATATTTTCCCTAACCCCTAACCCTAAACATAACCCTAACTCTGACCTTAAACAGTAACCCTAACCCAAACCCTAAAATCTAAACCTAACTCCTAACCCTAACCACTAACAACTTACCCTAACCATAATTCTAACCCTATCCCTAATTGTAACCCCAAACCTAACCCCTAAACTTAAAATAGCCTCTGTCCTCATGGGGATGTGGGAAATGGCCCCACGAGGGAAAATGTACTATCCTTGTGGGGACTTATAGACATTTTAGGTCCCCACAAGGATAGAAGAACCAACCCACACACACACACACACACACACACACACACACACACACACACACACACACACACACACACACACACACACACACACACACACACACACACACACACATAAATGTAAGGTCACACTCCAGAGCTTCTGCTCATTACACTGAGACTGGGGTTGGGGTGAGTAACACTTATAACTTACAAAGTGGAACAGCCCGGTCCAGAGCTTCTGCTCATTACACTGAGACTGTGGTTGTGGTGAGTAACTCTTATAACTTACAAAGTGGAACAGCCCGGAACGAATATGAATGAATGATCAGCCAATTAGACACATGCTCTGCTTTGATTGGTCTGATTCAATTATAATATGTTAACTGACTTCAAGAACAAGACCTTGCAATGTATTAACCTTTCATAAAACGGTAAGTTCCAACCATGCATTAGCCGTGATGTGTTCGAAACTGTGATTTATTTCATTATAAACTGCAGCAAAGTGAAATCGTCCCACCAGTTTTGACATTACTTCACCTTGGCCATTACCTTTGGCACAGATGAAATAAACTAGCCAACAGACTTTTTTATAGTATTAATGAAGATCAGCCAATTAAATACATGCTCTGCTTTGAATGGTCTGATTCAATTATAATATGTTAATGTTATTTACTTCATAGTAGCAGTGTAACAGTGTTTAATATCCGGAAGTAAAGGGCTAGTGTAAGTAATGTAGCACTACAACTGTGTTTGTAGGATTATACTCACAGACAGAAAGAGTCACAGGAGCTAACCTGCTGAACAGCGTTTGTTTCATGCAACGTCACACTGTAAGACTTTTCTGTTAAACACTGTAGAATACATACCGTCAATCTGTTTTACAGTAGATTGCACTGCATTTTTGGTAAAATGCTGAAAAATACTGTTATGAACTGAAATTGGAAGCCTGCTATAAAAATTACTCTAACATACTGTATTTCTTTACACTAATAGCTTACCTCATGCTGTCGGGTGAGACTCATGAAGCTCAGACTATTTTAATAACGTTATGTATCTTCTTGAAGCTGCTGTGAAGAGCTAGAATATTTTCAACAGCTGCTGGGTACACTAGATACCTTGACTTATATATATATAAGTCAAGGTATATAAGTATATTTATTGCTAGCCAACGTTGAATTACAGCATGTTTTCTTAGCTAACCTAGCTAGCTAGCTAGCTCACTGGCTAACATTTGCTAGCTAGCTAGCTAGTTAGCTAGCTCAAGTTGACACAAGCCATTTCGATCTGCTCTAATTTGCTCGTAAATATCTTGCTGTGTGACCTAGAAAGAATTCACCCAGATAATAATTGCAGTGATAACCGGCTTTACTGTACCGCAGCCTCTGAGTACCATAAAGAATAAACTGACCGTTATGTTTTCACCATTACTACAGAGAAAATGACATGTTTCTAGCAGTTCAAAAGATATGACCCATATTAACGGCTCAACATTAATAAACTACTCGCATGCCTCAGCCACTAAAGCCGACACATGACCAGTGCACCACCGGTGTTGTATGAAGGTGCCTGCCGACCTAAGGTGCTTCCACCGGGCAGCTCTATCACAGTGCCAACAGTAGTAGCTGGTAACGTGGCCAATTTCTTTCCCTCGCAGGGTTAGTAGGATAGCAGCCTACACAAGAAATAGCTAATATTGGTAGCCATCTAGATGTCACTGTGGTACAGTCTACTTAATTGGCAGAGCATGAACGGCAACACCGGTACACAGTGTCCTCCTTAGCTGTCACAACCTGTCTGACACAGGATGTATGATTCGGTTTACTCCGCTCTCAGCTGCGTGACATGTGTCCGTGTCTGTATAACCTCTTAACAACATTGTTCCATAATGTTACAGTATTAGCTAAACCTGATCACTCTAACAGTACAAACATTTGGTGGCACGGAAAGAAAGGAAAATGTTGTGAGTCAGGTAAAATAATCTGTGGTATTGTGTAGGCTATAGCTATCAGGAATCAAGGTAAAGCCCAAGTGCAGACTTGTCACGAGAATTTTGTTCTCAATTGTTGACATAAACTATCAATCAGGCTTTGAATTATTCCCAGAGGTTGTAAAGCTCTAGTTATTGAAAAATTAGACAAAGTCCCATGTCTGCAATTTGGTCAGGTATTGTTTATTCATGAGAATTCTGAACTCCAAATGTGAACACAGTCTTTTTATGTTGTATAAGCTTTAAGCTGAACACAAATGATACAAATGCTCCACCCTCTCTAGGAAATAGTACTTTCCCACAGTACACATTCACTAATCTTGCAACATAAGTCAATCTGGACAGCTCCTAGCCTTCCCTCCTGTCCCAAGGACGAGAAGGCCTCTCTCCTGTAGTCTGATTTCACAAATAATTCTCTGTTCTCACAGATACTCCTTTACCACCTTGTTCCACTCTCTATACAATATACATTTCTAGACACACACACATCAATTGGATTATCATTGTCTTATAACCCTATCCCTATTGCATACATTTTCAGAATGGAATATTCTTAGTCATTACTTAAACATACAAACATCCCTATCAAGACTGTGTGAAGTAACAGTGTTTATTGTAACCACAGGGGCAGGCAAACGACAGGTCAAGACAGAGGTCGAAAATCCAGAGTAGGAGCAAAGGTACAGGACGGCAGGTAGGCTCAGGGTCAGGGATGGGCAGAGTGGTCAGGCGGGCGGGTACAGGGTCAAGACAGGCAAGGGTCAAAAACCAGGAGGACGAGAAAAAGAGAGGCTGAGGAACATGATGAACACCTGATGCGGCACACGTTGTGTGTTTCAAGCGCCCTGAACCCCCCTTACCCCGAATAGAGTTGCCTGTGATCATAGATCTAAGATTGTACCCAATCTCAATTTTAACTCAATCTCCCTCTCTCTCCTAATGACTGATGATTGGCTGAGAGAAATTGATGTGGGCTGTCTTGTTAGACTTCAGTGCAGCTTTTGACATCATCAATCATAGTCTGCTGCTGGGAAAACGTATGTGTTATGGCTTTACACCCCCTGCTATATTGCAGATAAAGAGTTACCTGTCTAACAGAACACAGAGGGTGTTCTTTAATGGGAGCCTCTCAAATATAATCCAGTTAGAATCAGGAATTCCCCAGGGTAGCTGTTTAGGCCCCTTGCTTTTTTTCAATTTTTACTAACGACATGTCACTGACTTTGAGTAAAGCCAGAGTGTCTATGTATGCATATGACTCAACACTATACACGTCAGCTACTACAGTGACTGAAATGACTGCAACACTCAACAAAGAGCTGCAGTTAGTTTCAGAGTGGGTGGCAAGGAATAAGTTAGCCCTAAATATTTCTATATCTTAAAGCATTGTATTTGGAACAAAGCACTCACTAAACCCTAAACCTCAACTAAATCTTGTGATAAATAATGTGGAAATAGAGTTGAGATGACTAAACTGCTTGGAGTAACACTAGATTGTAAACTGTCATGGTCAAAACATATTGACGCAGATGTAGCTAGGAAGGGGAGAAGTCTGTCTATAATAAAGCGATGCTCTACCTTCTTAACAACACTATCACCAAGGCAGGTCCTACAGACCCTAGCTTTGTCGCACCTTGACTACGGTTCAGTCGTGTGGTCAGGTGCCACGAAAAAGGACTTAGGAAAATGTCAATTGGCTCAGAACAGGGCAGCACGACTGGCCCTTGGATGTACACAGAGAGCTAATATTAATAATATGCATGTCAATCTCTTCTCCATTTAATATTAGAAATACATTCCGGTAACCTGCCTCACCCACCGCTATTTTTTAGACCTTTTAGACAGAACTCCATTGGAAGCTAGCCAGCTAATTAGCTACTAGCTATTTAGTCACTGTTAGCCACTGCTAGTGGCCTTTACCTTCTGCACAAACACCAGCCCTTTTTAGCCTGGATAATACTCGCCAGCCTGCCAGTATCGGACTGTTTCTCCACAACAACGCCGGATCCCTGCCGTAAACCCTGGAACACTACACCTGATCTCCACAGCTAGATAGCTGCCACCGAGTGACCCAGCCCTGAGCCAGGCCCACCTCCCGGCCTCCTCCCAAACACGGCTAGAACCCACTACTCCACCGGTTCCTTGCTGTAAGCTCTCGACCCTGGCACCGGATTCATCGCTGCTACCATTAGTGGCTAACGCCCCTGCCCCGAGGCTAGCACCAGTTAGCCGCGAGCCAGCCGCATCTACCGGCTAGCAAAGGAAAGTACCACAACAACAATATCTCTCTCGACAGCTGGCTTGGACCATTGCTTGCTAGCGTAGTAACGAATACCTCGCGGCTTCCCTGTGCCATCTATTGCTGTTCACTAGACCCTACGATCACTTGGCTACATAGCTGATGCCTGCTGGACTATTCATTAATCACGGTACTCCATTCTGTTTATTTTTGTTTATCTACTCAGGCTCTGTGTGTAGCTAACCAACCAGTTTAAATGTTGTTGTTATCTTAGATGATTAGCTGTTGTGGTCTTACCCGTTGTGTCTTAGCTAGCTCTCCCAATCAATTATGCCTGGCTTTATGTCTCTCTCTAATGTCAATATGTCCTGTTTACTGTTGTTTAGGATAGTTATCATTGTTTTAGTTTACAGTGGAGCCCCTAGGCCCACTCTACATGTCTCAGATTCCTCCTTTGTCCCACCTCCCACACATGCGGTGACCTTACCCAGTATTACCAGCACGTCCCGAGATGCAACCTCTCTTATCATCACTCGGTGCCTGGGCTTACCCCCACTGTACCCTCACCCTGCCATACCCCTGTCTGCACACTATGCCCTGAATCTATTTTTCATGCCCAGAAATCTGCTCCTTTTATTCTCTGTTCCCAACGCACTAGACGACCTGTTCTGATAGCCTTTAGCAGTGCCCTCATCCTACTCCTCCTCTGTTCCTCTGGTGATGTGGAGGTAAACCCAGGCCCTGTGTGTCCCCAGGCACTCTCATTTGTTGACTTCTGTAATCGAAAAAGTCTTGGTTTCATGCATGTTAACTACTTACCCGACACTACCCGGTGAAATGTGAGGCGCCAAATTCAAAATCCAAAAGTTGAATTATTAAACATTCATAAATATACAATTGTTGCATAGTCATCAAAAGGTCTGCTTGGCAATATCACAGCGTTGTCAGATTTCAAAAAGGCTTTACGGCGAAAGCACAACATTTGATTGTTTGAGGGTAGCACCTCTAATATTTATGCATTAGCATAAATCCGCAACCCAACACGGGTCTCACAAAACGCATAAATTCGCAATTATAAAATCGCTTACCTTTGATGAACTTCTGATGAGGGCTTCCCAAGTGTCCAACGAAGACAATCCATGCTTCTTTGGTTAGAAAAAGTCATTTATTATATCCATAAATCTCTGTTTGGTTGGTGCGTTATGATCATAAAATCCACCGTTGAGTCGCCCATTGAACCGTGAAGAGAACACGTTCAAATTATACCTATACACTTTCTACAAACAAATCAAACATCATTTTTAATTTATCCTTAGGTATCCTTTTGGGTATATTTGCTGTAATATTTAAACCGGACGATAACGTGAACAATAGGAAAGAAAAATAAAGTGGTGCGCGTTCACAATCTCGCGCGCGTCAAACCTTGTTTACAAAAGTGGTTGCCTGACAATTTCCTCTCCCTATCCGTTCTGGTCACTGCTAGAATTCCCAGTCTTTGACTGTTGACTGTTGACATCTAGTGGAAGCCATAGGTACTGCAGTCTCAGTCCTACATAAGATTGTATGCAATAGGCACAATGGAGAAGATGGTCATTTACAAAATTCTCCTCGGGTTTTCGCCTGCTATATCACTTCTGTTATACTCACATACATTATTTTAACACTCTTAGAAACTTCAGAGTGTTTCCTATCCAATAGTACTAATTATGTGCATATCCTATTTTCTGGGCCTGAGTGGCATGCATTTTACTTTGGGCACGCCAGACTTTCCAAAACCGTCACCTCGGGAGCCGCTCCCTAAGAAGTTAACATCAGAAGCCTCCTCCCTAAGTTTGTTTTACTCAGTGCTTAAGCACACTCTGCCAACCCTGATGTCCTAGCCGTGTCTGAATCCTGGCTTAGGAAGGCCACCAAAAATTCGGAGATTTCCATACCCAACTACAACATTTTCCGCCAAGATAGAACTGCCAAAGGGGGAGGAGTTGCAATCTATTGCAAAGTTCTGTCATACTTTCCAGGTCTATGCCCAAACAGTTCGAACTTCTAATTCTAAAAATGTATCTCTCCAGAAATAAGTCTCTCACTGTTGCTGCCTGCTATAGACCCCCCTACAGCTCCCAGCTGTGCCCTGGATACCATATGTGAATTGATTGCCGCCCATCTATCTTCAGAGTTCGTTCTGTTAGGTGACCTAAACTGGGATATGCTTAACTTCTTAGGGAGCGGGCGCCCCACTCCCGACACTACCCGGTGAAATGCAAGGCGCCAAATTCAAAATCCAAAAGTTGAATTATTAAACATGCATCAATATACAAGTGTTTCATAGTCATCAAAAGCTCTGCTTCTTGGAAATATCACAGAGTTGTCAGATTTCAAAAAGGCTTTACGGCGAATGCACCACATTTGATATTTTTAAGGGTAGCACCTAACATATTTTTCCATTACCATAAATCCATAAGCCTCCACGGTTCACAGAACACACATTTCACAGCGAAAACAAATCAATTACCTTTTGAAGAACTTCTGCTGAGGGCTTCCCAAGTGTCCAACGAAGACAATCCATGGTTCTTTTGTTAGAAAAAGTAATGTATTATATCCATAAATCTCCGTTTGGTTGGCGCGTTATAATGAGAAAATATAGCGTCGACTCCTCTATTGAAACGTGAAGAGAACTCGTTCAACTTATACCTATAAACTTGTCCAAGAACAATCAAACATAATTTTAAATGTATCCTTAGGAACACTTTTATGTATAAATAGTATAATATTTCAACCGGAATATAAATTGGGCGATAAGAAAGGAAAAAAACAAAGAGCGCGCCAGCCGTGAACGAGCCTTTTCCTCTATTGACATTCTGTGTGACCACTTCCTAATTCTTCTACTTCTGCCATCTAATGCATCTAAAAAGAATCAGAACACTTTCCCGAGACTGTTGACATCCAGAGGAAGCAATAGGTACTGAATTCATATGCCCTTATCTGGGCATTTTCATAAGGGAGGGGTTCTAAATGAGGCAATGTGTCAAAACCACTTTTTCCAGGACAGGCTGGCGTGTTTAGTTTGTCTTTTGCTTAGGAGGGTTTTGTGTTCTAGGTTTTGTATTTCTACGTTGGGGAAATGGTTCCCAATTAGAGGCAGCTGATTGTCGTTACCTCTAATTGGGAACCATATATAGTTTTGTGGTTTTCACTGGGGTTTTGTGGGTCATTGTTTATACTGATGTTTGTAGTAGTATGTTTATTGGTGTGTGCACGTTTAGCCACACCGGAGTTATGATCTTTATTTGTTTATTGTTTTGCCAGTTACGTTAAATAAAGTATGTATACTGGAAGCATCGCTGCGTCTTGGTCCGTCCCTATAGAAGATCGTGACAGAATGACCCACCAAATAAGGACCAAGCAGCGAGATAATCGGGGTCAGCAGGATTACTGGACATGGGAGGAAGAACTGGATGGAAAGGGACCCTGGACCCAGCCTGGGGGAGTATTGCCGTCCAAAGGAGGAGTTGGAAGCAACGAAGGCTGAGCGTCGTTTTTATGAGGATAAATACGGAGCATGGAAACCCGATCGGCAGAAGTACGTGGGGACACGGCTGGCGAGGAAACCCGAGAGGCAGCCCCAATAATTTTTTGGGGGGGACACACGGGGAGGTTGGCTGGTTCGGGTTGGAGACCTGAGCCAACTCCTCGTGCTTTCTGGAGGGAGCGTCGCACTGGTAAGACACCGTGTTATGCGGTGAAGCGCACGGTGTCTCCAGTGCGCGTTCACAGCCCGGTGCGCGACTTGCCAGCTCCTCGCATCTGTCGAGCTAGGGGGAGTTGGCAGCCAGGAAGGAGGGTGTTGGCTCAGCGCTTCTGGTCTCCGGTGCGCCTCTTTGGGCCTGGATATCCTGCACCGGCTCTGCGTGCGGTGTCTCCGGTTCGCGCCCCACAGCCCGGTGCGCGACATTCCAGCTCCCCTTATCTGTGAGGCTAGGGTGAGTGTGCAGCCTGGAAGAATGGTGCCGGCTCTGCGCTCTAGGTCTCCAGTGAGCCTTCTTGGACCTAAATATCCTTCGCCGGCTCTGCGTGCGGTATCTCCGGTTCGCGCCCACAGCCCAGTGCGCGACATTCCAGCTTCCATCATCTGTGAGGCTAGGGTGAGTGAACAACCTGGGAGAAGGGTGCCAGCTTCCCGCATCAGGTCCCCTGTGCGCGCCGTGGGTCCAGCACGTACTGTCCCTGTTCCACGCACCAGGATCCCTGTGCGCGTCATGGGCCCAGCACGTCCTGTCCCTGTTCCACGCACCAGGATCCCTGTGCACATCGCGAGCCCAGCACGGCCTGTCCCTGTTCCACACACCAGGGTCCCTGGTGTGGGCCCAACACGTCCTGTCCCTGTTCCACGCACCAGGATTCCTGTGCGCATCGCGAGCCCAGCATGGCCTGTTCCTGCTCCCTGCACCAGAATCCCAGTGCGCATCGTGAGCCCAGCACGGCCTGTTCCTGCTCCCCGCACCAGAATCCCAGTGCGCATCGCGAGCCCAGCACGGCCTGTTCCTGCTCCCCACACCAGAACCCCTGTGCGCATCGCGAGCCCAGCACGGCCTGTTCCTGCTCCCCGCACCAGAACCCCTGTGCGCATCGCGAGCCCAGCACAGCCTGTTCCTGCTTCACGCACCAGGTCCCCTGTGCGCATCGCGAGTCCAGCACAGCCTGTTCCTGCTCCACGCACCAGAACCCCTGTGCGCATCGCGAGCCCAGCACGGCCTGTTCCTGCTCCCCGCACCAGAACCCCTGTGTGCATCGCGAGCCCAGCACAGCCTGTTCCTGCTTCACGCACCAGGTCCTCTGTGCGCATCGCGGTCCCAACACAGCCTGTTCCTGTTCATTGTACCAGGCTTCTACGGTATCGTATCAGCCTGGTACGTACTGTTCCGGCTTCTAGCCCCGGGCCTCCGCCACCTAGGACTAAGAGACCCACCCGAGGACCCCCCCATGGACTTTTTGGTGCGGTTGGAGTCCGCGCCTTTGGGGGGGGGGTAATGTCACGTTCAGGCCTGAGTTACAGGCTGGCGTGTTTAGTTTGTCCTTTGTTTAGGAGGGTTTTGTGTTCTAGGTTTTGTATTTCTATGTTGGGGAAATGGTTCCCAATTAGAGGCAGCTGATTGTCGTTACCTCTAATTGGGAACCATATATAGTTTTGTGGTTTTCACTGGGGTTTTGTGGGTCATTGTTTATACTGATGTTTGTAGTAGTATGTTTAGTGGTGTGAGCCTGTTTAGCCACACTGGAGTTACGATCTTTATTTGTTTATTGTTTTGCCAGTTACGTTAAATAAAGTATGTATACTGGAAGCATCGCTGCGTCTTGGTCCGGCCCTATAGAAGATCGTGACAATCTTGCTCCTTTGCACCCCAGTATTTTTACTTTGCACATTCATCTACTGCACATTTACCATTCCAGTGTTAAATTGCTATACTGTAATTACTTCACCACCATGGCCTATTTATTGCCTTACGTTCCTTATCTCACCTCATTTGCACACATTGTATATAGTTTTTTTTTTTTTCTACTGTATTATTGACTGTATGTTTGTTTACTCCAATGTGTAACTCTGTTGTTGTATGTGTCAAACTGCTTTGCTTTATCTTGACCAGGTCACAGTTGTAAATGAGAACTTGTTCTCAACTTGTCTACCTGGTTAAATAAAGGTGAAATAAAAATAAATAAAATAAAAATCTCTCCTGGCTGAAAGTGGACTTCATCACTACTTGTATTTATGAGAGATATTGACATGTTGAATGCACCGAGCTGTCTGTCTTAACTACTGGCACAAAGCTCGGACACCCATGCATACCCCACAAGACATGCCACAAGAGGTCTCTTCACAGTCCTCAAGTTCAGAACAGACTATGGGAGGCACACAGTACTACATAGAGCCATGACTACATGGAACTCTATTCCACATCAGGTAACTGACGCAAGCAGTAAAATTAGATTTAAAAAACAGATAAAAAAATACCTTATGGAACAGCGGGTACTGTGAAGCAACACAAACATTGGCACAGACACACACACACACACACACACACACACACACACGATGACATACGCACTATACATACACATGGATTTAGTACTGTAGATACGTGGTAGTGGTGGAGTAGGGGCCTGAGGGCACACAGCGTGTTGTGAAATCTGTGAATGTATTGTAATATTTTTAAAATTGTATAAACTTCCTTAATTTTGCTGGACCCCAGGAAGAGTAGCTGCTGCTTTGGCAGGGGATCCAATGGGGATCCATAATAAATACAAATACACAGGCACGCAATATACTGTAGTTTAAAATTAGTTTTGTACTGATGATCGTATCTGGTTACATATGTGTTAACTGTTGTTACTTCTATTGCCAATTATGTTGTTAATTTGTTCATGTTGTTACTTATTTGAATAAATGTATTTTATGTAGAAACGTGTAGTTTTTCTTACATTTAGATTTCATGGAGAATTTCATTGTAAATGTACAGCGTTATACTGGCACAACAGTTGCCAACTTAATACTGTAATTTTCCTTTACAACAGAGATGCTGCAATATATTTTACAGTTATTTTTCCTTACAGTAAAACATAACATCATCCTTGCTGTACATTTACAGCAGGGATGCTGTAATATGTTTTACAGTAAGGAAAATAGTACTCTAAAATATATTACAACACCACTACTTTTAAGCAAAATTACAGGAGAGGATGTGAGGGGTGAGAGGAGAGGAGAGGAGAGGAGAGGGGGAGGGGAGGGGACGAGAGGAGAGAGGAGGAGTGGGGAAGAGAGGAGAGAGGAGGAGAGAGGGGGAGGGGAGGATGTTAGTGGTTAAAGAGAAAGATTGTGTTACAGATTATTATTCCCATGCTGTCTGGAAGCATCATAGCGGAACGTTCAGAAGAGGAGGAGTGGAGGAGTGGAGGTCTCTGTTCCCCACGACACCTGCTGCGTCTCCATCTGCTATTTCCTAAATGGGCTCCCACATTCCTCCTTCCTTCCTTCCCTCCATCCATCCATCCCTCACTCTAATGGTCCCTCCTCTCCTCCTCCCCCTTTCTCTCCTCCACCTCTCTGCAAACTTTTCAACCAATCCTCTCTCTCCTACTCCATTCAATTCTCACTCACAGAGGAACTCTGACTTTACCCAGAATACACAGGAACAAACAGGGGGAAATAATAGAGAGAGAAAGAAAAAAAGAAAGAAAGAAAGAAAGAAAGAGAGAGTAAGAGAGAAAGAAAGAGATAACGATAGAGAGAGAGGAGAGAGTTCTTCTCAGTCTGACAGAGTTGTCATAGTGATGATGTCTCTGGAGAGCTCTGCATAGCTGATTGGAGGAAATAGCTTTGATGACACACACACACATGCACCCTTTCTATACCTCACCACACACACACACACATGACCGAGGAGCCTGGGGAATATTGTCTTTGTTAATGTCTGTCAGCAGTAGCACCTGCAATGATAACTACTGCCCATATAAACCATTATCAACCATTCTAACATCAGACCTAATGTGAGGTACAGCATTAGCATGAGACAACATGGCTGTTTGAAATCAGTGTTCCTGACAGGCTGAGTAGAACAGCTCTGAGCGCTTCTATTAAACCTCCCAGTATGCAGTGGGACATCATAACAAACCCAGCTACTCAGTCTGAGGCTTCAGCTCATTGGCTCTGCTAGAGTTCTACAAGTTCTACAAGTTCCCCATGGTTATCTCATCAAGTGGATATGGGTCTGTCTCTTTCTGTGTCCCCTCTTTCTTTCTTTCTTTCTTTCTTTCTTTCTTTCTTTCTCTTTCTCGCTCCCTCTATCCCTCTCTCCCTATTTCGCTCCCTCACTATTTTCTTCCTTCTCTCCTTCTCCCCCTTTCTCTTTCTCTCTTTCGCTCTCTTCCTCCCTCTCCCTCTCACTCACTCTCTCCCTCTCTCTCCCTCTCTCTCTCTCTTTCTCTCTGTTCCCCCATGGGGATCTTATCAGGATGGGTTATGAGTGTAGATGATGATGTGCTTGTATGTGTATGAGGGAGTAGTTGTTTTGTTGTTGTGTTGTTGTCCATTAGGCCTGGTGCTAAGGGCTGGAATAGGCCTCTAATAAGATATTAAGGCCGGGATCCAATCCGATCGCAATTGTTCTGCTATTCGACCATTTAAAGCAGATAATTTAGGACCCCAGCCACCCGAGCCAAGGACTGTTCATTTGGCTATGGGTCTGACAGACGGAGTCAGTACAGGTGCAGCAGAGCTAAGACCAAGAGACTAAAAAACAGCTTCTATTACCAGACCATCAGACTGTTGAACAGCTTCTATTACCAGACCATCAGACTGTTGAACAGCTTCTATCACCAGACCATCAGACTGTTGAACAGCTTCTATCACCAGACCATCAGACTGTTGAACAGCTTCTATCACTAGACCATCAGACTGTTGAACAACTTCTATTACCGGACCCTCAGACTGTTGAACAGCTTCTATTACCAGACCATCAGACTATTGAACAACTTCTATTACCAGACCATCAGACTGTTGAACAGCTTCTATTACCAGACCATCAGACTGTTGAACAGCTTCTATTACCAGACCATCAGACTGTTGAACAGCTTCTGTTACCAGACCATCAGACTGTTGAACAGCTTCTATTACCAGACCATCAGACTGTTGAACAGCTTCTATTACCAGACCATCAGACTGTTGAACAGCTTCTATTACCAGACCATCAGACTGTTTCTATTACCAGACCATCAGACTGTTTCTATTACCAGACCATCCAACTGTTGAACAGCTTCTATTACCAGACCATCAGACTGTTGAGCAGCTTCTATCACCAGACCATCAGACTGTTGAACAGCTTCTATCACCAGACCATCAGACTGTTGAGCAGCTTCTATCACCAAACCATCAAACTGTTGAACAGCTTCTATCACCAGACCATCAGACTGTTGAGCAGCTTCTATCACCAGACCATCAGACTGTTGAACAGCTTCTATTACCAGACCATCAGACTGTTGAACAGCTTCTATCACCAGACCATCAGACTGTTGAACAGCCATTACTAGCCGTCTACCAGGTGATGCACACACATACACACTCACACAAATCACACATACAAGCTATCACACCCATACACACACATACACACTTAAAACACACTCACACACACACTGCCAAACGCTGCTGTCCTATGCTATAGACACATTTAACCACTGGTCACTTCCCGTTTCACACTGTATTGAAATACTGTATCCCCGACATAGCTCGTCATAGTTCTACTACTGTACATTGTATTTCAGTTACACTGTTTATACACACCACATGACATATTTTACTGTAATATTTCTACAGCTGTCACTCTGACAGAGCTCCAGAGTTCCTCTGTGGAGATGGGAGAACCTTTCAGATTGACAACCATCTCTGAAGAACTCCACCAATCAGGCCTTTATAGTAGAGTGGCCAGACGGAAGCCACTCCTCAGTGAAAGGCACACGACAGCCCGCTTGGAGTTTGTCAAAAGGCACCTAAAGAACTCTCAGACCATGAGAAACAAGATTCTCTTGTCTGATGAAACCAAGATTGAACTATTTGGCCTGAATGCCAAGCATCACATCTGGAGGAAACCTGGCACCATCCCTACGGTGAAGCTTGGTGGTGGCAACGTCATGCTGTGGGGATGTTTTTCAGTGTCAGGGACTGGGATACTAGTCAGGATCGAGGCAAAGATTAATGTTGCAAAGAGAGATCTGCTCCAGAGAGCTCAGGACCTCAGACTGGGGCGAATGTTCACCTTCTAACAGGACAACGACCCTAAGCACACAGCCAAGACAACACAAGAGTGGCTTCGGGACAAGTCTCTGAATGTCCTTAAGAGGCCCAGCCAGAGCCCGGATTTGAACCCGATCTAACATCTCTGGAGAGACCTGAAAATAGCTGTGCAGTAACTCTCCCCATTCAACCTGACAGAGCTTGAGATGATCTACAGAGAAGAATACAGGTGTGCCAAGCTTGTAGCGTCATACCCAAGAAGACTCAAGGCTTTAATCGCTGACAAAGGTGCTTCAACAAAGTACTTATGTAAATGTGATATTGAAGTTTTTTTTTTATATATATAAATTCGCAAAAAAAAAAAAAAAGTTTTTGCTTAATCATTATGGGGTATTGTTTGTAGATTGATGAGATTTTTTTTTTTTTGGAACAAAGCTGTAGCATAACAAAATGTGGAAAAAGTCAAGGGGTCTGAATACATTCCGAATGCACTGTACTACTATCAAAGGCAACAGAACACAGTGGAATGACAGTAATGACAGTAAACACGTCTTCTAGTCGATGAGAACAACCCTTTATGATGTGATTAAATATTAATAACACGTCATCTACTAACAAAACATTACATTTCACCATTTAGAAATGTCTGATCCATTATTCAAACTCTCCATCAGAGAGATGAAATATGAATGCAATAAGTTGAAGAGAAAGACACGGTACAAAGATAGTGTTATTGTGTTCTGTGTGACGTTGTTCTACTTAGTCTGTCATGAGTAATGCTACAACGTGTTAGCACGCTACGTCTACTAGCTCTGTCTACAATGTATGTAATGCTAAAACATGTTAGCATGCTGCGTCTACTAGCTTTGTCTACAGTGTACCAGACAATATAAATGTAATGGATGAAGATATAATGCTACAAAGTGGTCTACATCTGTTGTGGGAGATCGTAAACAAAGTGTTATGATGTGACCTTGTCCTCTGTGCTAATGGTCTGTCTGGCATCACATTTAATAACAACATAGGTTGTACCACTGACATTACGTATTGTCTTCATTACTGTAGAGCTAGCCTCCTCTCCTCTCCTCTCTCCTCTCCCCAGACAGCAGACAGCAGACAGCAGACAGTGGACAGCAGACAACTCTTTACTCTCTGGTAAAACTATCAGTGAGATATTAAGATAAAAATAGCTGAATGATTTTCTGTTCCACTCTTCCCTGTTCTCACACCTTCAGCTCTTCCAGACCCACTCCCCTCTGGTACTGGACTGACAGGCTAGGCCCTCAGTCCCTGAATAATATCGTACACACACATCACACGGACGTGCACACACATGCACACACTTACACACACGCACACAAACAAAAACACATACACACACACACTCCTCCAGGCTAGTACTGCAGGGCCTTACCAAGCAGGGGGAGGTCAGGTGTTTTGGTCCAGTGACAGCATGATTACAGGGGCTGTAGGGCTCTGCTGCATCACTACCCTGGCCAGACTGTTGAAACACAGACGTACTGCATCACATTACAGGACAAACACTCAGGTACACGGACACGGACGAATGCAGGCATCCACAACACGCACGCACACACACACACACACACACACACACACACACACACACACACACACACACACACACACACACACACACACACACACACACACACACACACACACACACACACTAAATCCCTTACAGATATGAGCAAACACCTTGACCTTTACAAAGACTCAGCATTTACCTCAGAGCATTTGGCTTTTTCTGTTCCACAGCACTATAATAAATACCACAGGATTCAGATATGGGGTTAGTATGAGATGTGGGGTTTGGAGGCAAGATAACAGGTGTATGTGTGTGTGTGCGTGTGTGCGTGTGTGTCTGTCTGGTGGAGGAGAGGAGGGGGTTGAAGACAGGGGATAGCGTACTAAACAACACCTTCTACTATAGAAGCTATTACTGAAGGAGAACACCTGAAAATTGATTTCTTTTTTTTAGAGGCTGGAGGTACTGGTGGAGTGTGAGTGTGCATGTGTGTGGCTTGGACAACTATACATGTTGACAAAATGGGGCAGATATGTATCTTCATGACAGGTACCAGCTCTGGTTTGGCAGCGGCTCTGCTATTGACTTTGATTAATGAGAGAACCTGCATGTATGTGTGCCTTGTGTGTGCCTTCCTAACACCTCTCACCTCCCTCCATCTCCTCCCTCCTGTCCCCATCATAGACTCTCCAACTGGTTGAGAAGCTCATTCCCCTCCACTCCTCTGTTGTTCCTGCTAGTTGTTCTAGGTGATGCTGTCCTGTTGAAACAGAGAGCATTGCAGGGTTGGCTGAATGGACCTGGCAGCTTGTCTCTCTGTGGACCGTTGCTATGAACTTTCTCTGTCTGGATCACTGGCTCCTTTATACAGGGCTGCTGGCACCACCTGAAACCCAACTCCTCTCTCTCTCTCTCTCTCTCTCTCTCTCTCTCTCTCTCTCTCTCTCTCTCTCTCTCTGTCTCTCTCTCTCTCTCTCTCTGTCTCTGTCTCTGTCTCTCTCTCTCTCTCTCTGTCTCTGTCTCTGTCTCTGTCTCTGTCTCTGTCTCTGTCTCTCTCTCTCTCTGCCTGCCTCTCTGTCTGTCTGTCTCTCTGCCTGCCTCTCTGTCTGTCTGTCTCCCAGTGTCTGTCTGTCTGTCTCCCTGTGTGTCTCTCTCTCTCTCTCTCTCTCTCTCTCTCTCTCTCTCTCTCTCTCTCTCTCTCTCTCTCTCTCTCTCTCTCTCTCTCTCTCTCTCTCTGCCTGCCTCTCTGTCTGTCTGTCTGTCTGTCTGTCTCCCTGTGTCTGTCTCTCTCTCTCTCTCTCTCTCTCTCTCTCTCTCTCTCTCTCTCTCTCTCTGTCTTCTCTATTTCAGGGCAGTGTGTAGTGACTGCTAATGCTGCTCTCACCATGGGTGCCAACGCAAAGGCACCCTCTTCCTGTATGTGCGTGTGTGTGCGTGTGTGCGTGTGTGTGTGCATGTGCATGCGAATGGCTTGTTCTCTATGTCTGCTTCTCATTCTTCATCTCTTCACCCCCTCTCTCTCTTTCTCGCTCTCCCTCTCTCCTCTTTCCTCTCTTAAACAGATACATCTCTGTGTGTAAATCATAATAGGAAGTGAGCAGGACATTTAGCTGAGCAGCAGATGTGTATGAGAATATATAAACCCCCTGGAGAAGGTGTGTAGCTGGGGAGGGTGTGTAGCTGAGGAGGGTGTGTAGCTGATGAGGGTATGTAGCTGGGGAGGGTGTGTAGCTACATGCCCCATCTGTATCAAAGGGCTGCTTCTAACCTGCAGCCAGATGGATGGAGTGTTTAGTGATGATCTAAGGAGGGTTGTGCTCCCTGCCAGACTGACTGATCAAAGGCTTCACTTTAGGCCTGCTACCTCACTAGACACAGGCCGAGGCTGATCCCCACAAGGATAGAAGAACCAACCAACCAACACACACACACACACACACACACAGTCACTTAGAGGAATACCGTATTGTATTGGAAGCACTAGGATACAATACTGCAGTGCAAGCAGTTCAGTTACATGTATTATCATAAGCATTAAAGGGGCAATCTGCGAATGGGACATCCATTTTTGGACTTTGAAATGAATGATGAATAGCGATTGATTCTTGAGGAATATAACTTATAAATGCTTCATGAACTTGGTTCAACTGTGTTACCCTATCACAAACCCAAATATACCGTCTTCCAGTACTGAAACCACTGGGCTACTGTACATTAGTGCAGTGTAAGCAGTTCATTTACATGCATAAGCATTTATAATCATGTGATGGGGTTAGAAATGATGTGTAATCAACATTCACATTAGCCCTCCGTCCTTCCTCGACACCGTGGCACAGTTTCAGTAGTCAAGGCTACGGTATATTTTAGCAGGAAATGTTTCAGTGGTGAGACACAGGGGAAATCTACAGGCCACGGGCTCTCTCTCTCTCTCTCTCTCTCTCTCTCTCTCTCTCTCTCTCTCTCTCTCTCTCTCTCTCTCACACCACAAAGGACAAAGGCATTATATAACACGTAGCATTTTAATGCACCTCAAGTAATACCGGCGCTTCTAAAACTCACCAGAGGAAACTCTCTCTCTTTATCTCTTTATCTTGTGTGTCTTATTTCTGCATGGAGAAGGACAGTAGCCCACTCTATTTCCCTCCTCCATCATGTTCACTCTCTATCCCTCCTTTTCCCTCCATCATTAACATTCATTTGGACTACTAAGAGAGGAACAGTTTTTCTCTCCCTCTTCTCCCTCTATCCTTCTCCCACTCCAACCTAATGTTTCCCTATAAACAGCATTGAGCTGAAAAAGGAGGAGGATAAAGAGAGAGGAAAGAGAGAAAGAGAGAGAGAGTGAGAGAGAGAGAGGAGAGTAGTGTTATGTCCTTGGGTTCTGACCTCTAAACAGAGGGTGACACCACCACCTTAGTGTTATGTCACGTTGGCTGCTCACATCTGACACACCTTGTGAAAAATACAAATTTTGTTTTTCAAAAACCACCTGGACAAATACAAATTCTTCCTTAAATCCTGGAATATATCAGCCCATCTACGCTGCTACTGAAGCAGACTCCAGGAAACAAGTCATGGCCGACTGACTGGAACCAATAGGAACCCTGTGTTAGGGGAAATGCAGCACTGTCATGGTGGGGATTGTGCTGTGTTACATTCTACTACACAACACAGGTCCTTTTACTAAGCAAGAACAACACTAGGAAACAACGAGTTGGAGTTATCGGAAAACTTCTGTACTGCCAGCTCTACAAATCCTTCCTTCATCTGCTCACACACACATGACATACGTACACGTTTATACTGACTCTACGTATACACACACATACACACACTCACATGCAATCATCATATACGCTGCTGCTACCCTGTTTCTCATCCTAATGCCTAGTCACCTTACCCCTTCCTCTAGCACAATGTAAATATGGACCTGGAACTGACTGACCCTGTACATAGTATGCTTACTAACTTTCTTGTGTTCTTATTTCTTATTTGTATTTCTTGTGTGTTTTAGTCCTACCTTATTATGTTATGTTTTGTATTACATTGATTACTGCATTGTTGGGGTTAGAGCTTGCTAGAAAGGCATTTCACTGTACTTGTGCACGTGACATTAAAACATGAAACATTAAGCCAGAAGTTCTACATGAACTTAACTCTTAACTGTGTCCCAATCGGCACCCTAATCCCTACACCACTTTTGACCAGGGACAATTTGACCAGTGCCAGGGTGCCCTTTTGGACACATCCTTGTTATTTAGAATAATTTTATTAGAACACATAGTTTCTTAGTACAAGAGACTAAAGAGAACAGAACTAATTGTTATGCTCTGAATTGACCCTTTGCTAAGCCCCACCCCCCTTGGTTACTGTTGCAACCTCAGACAACATTTTCCCAGGAAGCCCAATTCAAACACGGGCAAAATCCCCTGACAATGATCTCAAACTCTGTTTCTCATACACAATGAAATTAAACACAGACTACCACTTGCTAATCAGGAAACGGGTTACAATTGGTGATTTGGAACCTGGTAAAAGTCTGTTTGTAGTGTATGACTCTGAAATAACTGTCAGCATGCAGTCAAAGCCTAAACCGCTTTTGGAGCTAACTAGTGCTCTCAAATCGTATCCTGGTGGCGACAGCAGACGAGAGCTGTATTCTTAACATTACTAACTTAACTAGCTAACATACAGAAAATAAGTTATACTGTATTAGGTGGCTGGCTCGCTAGCATCAGCAATGTTTGGTGGTCAATGAGACTGAGCGCTAACTAACCAGCTGCACTAGCAAACACTAACAAAAGTAACATTTTATATTGGAAAAATACTCCATCAGCAGGCTCTGCATTTCTGGAATCACAGTAGCAAGTCCTCCTGGTGCACTGTTAAATGTTTTAGCCATTTAAACGTTTTTTTAATGAAAACTCTCAGCCTGAAAACTCTCTCCTAGCCCTCTTGGCATTAGTGTGATTTAAACGTGTGTCTGTCTAAAGTGTCAGACTCAATGACATTTGCTATCCATTGGAGAGCTGTGATTGGTTGCCCAATATTCTGGGGCAAGGCTTAGAGAAGGGTCAAGGTTGTATTTCTCTTCAACTGGTGGACCTGTTAATATAAATGTGATGAAACAAAAACGATTTAATCATGAGTTTAGACATGAAAAAACCCTGATGCTTTGATCTTGACTTCTCTGGTCTGAAACACATTAAACTTGATATAATAACAGGGACGTTAGTTAAAATGTTCCTTCAGTGTCTACAGTGGTACATTTTCATAACACAACTCTACTTTATTCCCCCTTGGTGAATATCATTTGTATATATTATTCCACTGTATAATCACAGTATTATATGTATTTGTGTTCCACAGTGTGTAATGATTTAGCTGATTATCTATATTTCTCCCTGTTTCTCTCATTACAAAGATCATTAACAGTAATGTTACTTATTATTAAACCCAGAACATTAAACATTACTCAAGGTATGAACCTGGTAAAACAGGCACAGGCATATAAGTCTGTGTTTTAGAGTCTGAAATATAAATCTGTATAAAAATAAATGAACTATCTGTGGTTACTCCCTGAGCACCAGTACAGCCTAGCAGAGCTGTGTATCTCAGGCTATGTTGTGTCCGTTGGGAGTAGCTAGTTTGAATATGTACTGCTGGTTAGCATATTAACACAGTGGTATCATATCTTATCATATTGTAGTGTCTTACAAACCCCTCTCTGATTCAACAAAGATGCACTAGTACAATGCTGTGAGTTGAGATGGAAGTACTAATATGATTCTCCTTTCATTAACAGTGAATTAGAAATGTTAGAATGTAATTATGAGTCTGTATGAAGAGCCAAGACGTCTGTCTGTATGAGGATGCTGAGCGGTAATCTGAGACATTACCATCATCCGTTACTGTTTCTCAAAACAACATCATCAACACAAACACATCATGTAAACAAGGTCCATCAACATGCAGAGGGGAAAACTGTGGTAATAACAACCTAACAATAATCACTAGCTCATTGGAAGACAAACCAAAGAAACTGGTAGAGGCCTATATTATCTTTCCTCTAGAATCTACAGTATGGAATGTTTCTTCTCTGTGTTGTAGGATCTACAAAATGGAACGTTTCTTCTCTATGTTCTAGAATACAGTATGGAATGTTTATTCTCTATAATGTAGAATCTACAGTATGGAATGTTTCTACTCTGTTGTAGAATCTAAAGTATGGAATGTTTCTTTATGTTTTATAATACAGTATAGAATGTTTATTCTCTATGTTCTAGAATACAGTATGGAATGTTTATTCTCTATAATGTAGAATCTACAGTATGGAATGTTTCTACTCTATGTTGTATAATCTACAGTATGGAATGTTTCTTTATGTTTTAGAATACAGTATGGAATGTTCTTCTCTATGTTTTGGAATACAGTATGGAATGTTTATTCCCTATGTTGTAGAATCTACAGTATGGAATGTTTCTACTCTGTTGTAGAATCTAAAGTATGGAATGTTTCTTTATGTTTTATAATACAGTATAGAATGTTTATTCTCTATGTTCTAGAATACAGTATGGAATGTTTATTCTCTATAATGTAGAATCTACAGTATGGAATGTTTCTACTCTATGTTGTATAATCTACAGTATGGAATGTTTCTTTATGTTTTAGAATACAGTATGGAATGTTCTTCTCTATGTTTTGGAATACAGTATGGAATGTTTATTCTCTATGTTGTAGAATCTACAGTATGGAATGTTTCTACTCTATGTTGTAAAATATACAGTACGGAATGTTTCTCTCTGTGTTTTGGAATACAGTACAGAATGTTATTCTATATGTTTTGGAATACAGTATGGAATGTTCTTCTCTATGTTTTGGAATACAGTGTGGAATGTTTATTCTCTATGTTGTAGAATCTATAGTATGTAATGTTTCTCCTCTATCTTGTAGAATCTACAGTAAGGAATGTTTATTCTCCATGTTCTAGAATAAAGTATGGAATGTTTCTTCTCTATGATATAGAATCTACAGTATGGAATGTTTATTCTCTATCATGTAGAATCTACAGTATGGAATGTTTCTACTCTATGTTGTAGAATCTACAGTACGGAATGTTTCTTTATGTTTTAGATTGCAGTATGAAATGTTTTCTCTCTATGTTGTAGAATCTACAGTATGCAATGTTTTTTCTCTATATTGTAGAATCTACAGTATGGAATATTTATTCTCTATAATGTAGAATCTACAGTATGGAATGTTTCTACTCTATGTTTTAGAATCTACAGTATGGAACGTTTCTTTATGTTTTAGAATACAGTATGGAATGTTTGTTCTCTATGTTCTAGAATCTACAGTATGAAATGTTTCTACTCTATGTTCTAGAATCTACAGTATGGAATGTTTCTACTCTATGTTGTAGAATCTACAGTATGAAATGTTTTTTCTCTATGTTGTAGAATCTACAGTATGGGATGTTGTTTTAATATGTTCTAGATTACAGTATGGAATGTTTAAACTCTATGTTGTAGAATCTACGGAATGAAATGTTTTTTCTCTATGTTGTAGAATCTAAGGAAGGAATGTTTCTACTCTATGTTGTAGAATCTACAGTATGGAATGTTTCTACTCTATGTTGTAGAATCTACAGTATGGAAAGTTTCTACTCTATGTTGTAGAATCTACAGTATGGAAAGTTTCTACTCTATAATGTGGAATCTACAGTATGGAATTTTTCTACTCTATGTTTTAGAATCTACAGTATGGAATGTTTCTTTATGTTTTAGAATACAGTATGGAATGTTTGTTCTCTATGTTCCAGAATCTACAGTATGAAATGTTTCTACTCTATGTTTTAGAATCTACAGTACGCAATGTTTCTCTCTGTGTTTTGGAATACAGTACGGAATGTTATTCTCTATGTTTTGGAATACAGTATGGAATGTTTATTCTCTATGTTGTAGAATCTAGAGTATGGAATGTTTTTCTCTATGTTGTAGAATCTACAGTGTGAAATGTTTTCTCTCTATGTTGTAAAATCAACAGTATGCAAGGTTTTTCTCTATGTTGTAGAATCTACAGTATGGAATGTTTCTTCTCTATGTTATAGAATACAGTATGGAATATTTATTCTCTATAATGTAGAATCTACAGTAAGGAATGTTTTTTCTACATGTTCTAGAATACAGTATGGAATGTTTATTCTCTATAATATAGATGCTACAGTATGGAATGTTTCTACTCTACGTTGTAGAATCTACAGTATGGAATGTTTCTTTATGCTTTAGAATACAGTATGGAATGTTCATTCTCTATTTTGAAGAATCTATTGTAAGGAATGTTTATTCTCTATGTTGTAGAATCTACAGTATGAAATGTTTTTTCTCTATGTTGTAGAATCTACAGTATGGGATGTTGTTTTCCTATGTTCTAGATTACAGTATGGAATGTTTAAACTCTATGTTGTAGAATCTACGGAATGAAATGTTTTTTCTCTATGTTGTAGAATCTAAGGAAGGAATGTTTCTACTCTATGTTGTAGAATCTACAGTATGGAATGTTTCTACTCTATGTTGTAGAATCTACAGTATAGAAAGTTTCTACTCTATGTTGTAGAATCTACAGTATGAAATGTTTCTTTATGTTTTAAAATACAGTATGGAATATTTCTTCTCTATGTTCTAGAATCTACAGCATTGAATGTTTTTTCTCTAAAATGTAGAATTTCCTGTATGGGATGTTTCTTTCCTATGTTCTAGATTACAGTATGGAATATTTCTACTCTATGTTGTAGAATCTACAGTACGGAATGTTTCTCTCTGTGTTTTGGAATACAGTACGGAATGTTATTCTCTATGTTTTGGAATACAGTATGGAATGTTTATTCTCTATATTGTAGAATCTACAGTATGGAATGTTTATTCTCTATGTTGTAGAATCTACAGTATGTAATGTTTCTACTCTATGTTGTAGAATCTACAGTATGGAATGTTTCCTCTCTATGTTGTAGAATCTACAGTATAGAATGTTTCTAATCTATGTTGTTGAATCTACAGTACACAATGTTTCTCTCTGCGTTTTGGAATACAGTACGGAATTGTTACGAATCCCTTTTACCCCGTGGTCTAGGGGGAATGGAATAGAGACCCGCAACATATCTTGTGCAAATTACTATGGTGAGAAGGGAACAGTGAGAACAAAAGCACAGACAACTTAAATCTACCGTCAAACACAAAGGTTTATTTTAAACACACGGTAAAGTGGTTTGGGGAAAAGGGGCTGAGCTGGACCCAAGGAAAGAAATAATATATATTCAAAAACCCTAAGCTAATCTACCTGCGTCACGAACAGCTAGCTAACTAAATACAGTGGGTGGTCCGCCCAGTTCTAACTAATGTATTTAACACAGGGTTTCCTACAGGTAATGTATGCCCAAGGGCGACTTGTCTGGTTATCCTTTTCCACCAACAAACAGTAATACAACACAACTATACAAACTCACAGTTAATGTGAGATGTTGGCACCTACACAAAAGCGATAGCGCTACCAAACCAACATCAACTAGGCCTCACCCAGATACTACACCAAGCTAAAGCTCTGTAGCTACAAAATAAGCCAACTACTAAACAACAATAGAGAGCAATGCATACACAAAAGTCAGTAACAAAGCAAGAGTGCTACATACCAAGAACAAGCTAGAGAGAGATAACTGACTGGGGTTTTAAACCAAGGGAAAGGGGATGTGATTGGGTAAGGGAAAAGGAGCAGGTGTGTCTTCTGATTGGGACTGATTGGGGATTGATGACGGCTGATGAGTGACACCTGTGAGTAGGGCAGAAGGAGAGAAAACACACACACAGGATACCTGTATCCGTAACACTCCCACCCTTAAAAGAGCAAACCTATAAAGGATTGCGACCAAAGTATTTACAATGAATACCAACAAGTTCAACAAGAAATCATTCTTTTTTTTTTTTTTTTTTTAAACACGAGACAAAGCATCTGCCAATACATTTTCAGAACCCTTTTTGTGGCGGATCTCCAAATTATAATTCTGCACAATAAGTGCCCAACGCATAAGGCGCTGGTTCTGGTTGTACATACGGTGGAGAAACACTAACGGGTTATGATCAGTATACACAATCACTGGTAGGGCACTGGAACCAATATATACTTCAAAGTATTGCAGAGCTAACAACAAAGCAAGAGCTTCTTGTTCAATGGTTGCATAATTAGCCTGACATTTGTTAAACTTCCGAGAAAAATAACAAACAGGGTGATCCACTCCACTCTTGTCCTGTTGCAGTAAAATAGCACCAGCACCTCTGGCACTAGCATCTACCTCAAGTTTAAACGGTCGCTCAAAATCCGGAGCAGCAAGTACAGGGTAGTACATAAGAGTGCTTTAGCGGTATCAAAAGCTACCTGACAATCAGGAGACCACACAAACGATCTAGCCGGACTGAGCAAATCGGTCAATGGAGCAGCTACCGCAGAGAAATTTTTACAGAAACTACGGTAGTAGCCAACCATCCCTAAAAAGCGGCGTAGCTCTCGTCTGGTGGTAGGTGCGGGAATGCATTTATAGCCAAGACCTGGGCATCAACAGGGCGCACCTGTCCTGTCCGACCTTTTTGCCAAGATAGGTAACAGTGGCCTTCCCAAACTCGCACTTTGCCAAGTTCAGGGTTAGAGAAGCAGCTGCCAAACGTTCACATACTTCCCTTAGAGTGTTAACATGATCTGACCATTCAGGCGAATAAATTACTAGATCATCAAGGTAGGCACTACAATTGGGAACATCAGCTAACACTGAGTTAACCAGGCGCTGGAAAGTGGCTGGTGCATTCCGCATCCCAAAAGCCATAACTGAGTACTGTAGAAAGTTGTCTGGGGTCACAAATGCAGAAATCTCAGAAGCACGTGAGGTTAACGGAACCTGCCAGTAACCTTTTAAAAGATCTAACTTAGTTACATAAGTAGCAGCACCAACAGTGTCGATACAATCGTCCAGTCTGGGTAGCGGAAACGAATCTGGCATTGTGACAGAATTTACCTTTCGATAATCCGTACATAACCTGGACGTACCATCAGGTTTAGGAACCAGAATACAAGGGGAGAACTCCAAGGGCTTGAACTTGGCGTAGCCAGAGTCATTCTCAACAAATATTTCACCTCATCCTTCATTATCTTCCTCTTAGAAGCGTTGACACGATATGGGTGTTGCTTGATAGGAGCAGCATTTCCAACATTAATGTCATGTTCCAACACGTTTGTGCGAGTAGGAACGTCATTAAAGAGACATGGAAAACCGTGTAGTAGCCTCACAATATCATCTGCCTGTCCATCCGTTAAATGAACCAGACTTGACTGGAGAGACAGTAGCATTTCTGAGTTGGGCAATCTAACGCACTGTTGCTGAGTATTTGCAACTCTAATCCATCTCCATCAACATCCTTAACAGGACAGTCTACTATCATAGCAGTAGAAGCAGATGAGACAGCAGTACCTACCGCTGTGTCTGAACTATCTACCTGGGTGATGGGTCGGGTTTGGTATGCTTTCAACATGTTAATGTGGCACACACGAGATTAGCGTTTCCTATCAGGAGTTTGAAGTACATAATCAGTTTCACTTAATTTCTTTTCAATTACATAAGGACCTGAGAAACGAGCTGACAGTGAAGATCCTGGAACAGGCAATAACACAAGAACTTGGTCACCTGGCTGTAGTGGACGAGAAACAGCCTGTTTATCATAGTGTCTTTTCATACTCCTCTGTGAGGAAGACAGAGCTTCCTTTGCGAGAGCACATGCTTGGTGTAGGCGCTCACGAAAGCGACTAACGTAGTCCAACACATTCTCATCTCCAGTACACAACTCTTGGGACAAAAACTGTTCTTTAAGGACTTTCATTGGTCCTCTCACTGTGTGACCAAACACTAGTTCAGCTGGGCTGAACCCTAGGGACTCCTGTACAGTTTCACGAGCAGCAAACAAAACTAGAGGAACTCCCTCATCCCAATCTTTCTCAGATTCCAAACAATATTTACGGAGCATAGACTTCAGTGTCTGATGCCAACGTTCCAGAGCACCCTGTGACTCTGGGTGATAGGCGCTTGACACACGGTGCTTAACTGACAAGGATTTTAACACCTGCTTGAAGAGCTTTGATAGGAAATTGGTACCTTGATCAGTTTGTACCACCTTAGGTAACCCAAATGTCGAGAAGAATTTAATTAAGGCTTTACTCACCACCGGAGCAGTAATCCTTCGCAGAGGAATGGCTTCGGGGTATCTCGTTGCCATACACATAATCGTTAATAGAAACTGGTTACCTGATTTTGTCTTAGGTAACGGTCCAACACAATCAACCACCACATGTTCAAATGGTTCACCTATAACAGGTATTGGACAAAGAGGAGCAGGAGGAATAACCTGATTTGGTTTTCCTGTTATCTGACATGTGTGGCACGTTCGACAGAACCGAGCCACATCTTGTTTTAAACCTGGCCAAAAGAAATGTCGAAGGACCCGATCATAAGTCTTGGTGATTCCTAAATGACCGGACCATTGGTGATCATGAGCAAGGGATAGCACATTTCGTCCGAAAGGCTGTAGGAACCACTATTTGGTAAACAGCATTCCAATCTCCGTCCGTCAACATGGGATGTCCATTTACGCATGAGGAGATTACCATCAATAGTAAGCCACGTTCTTCTTCTTTACCTCTTCCAATGAGACAACACTAGAAAAACATTTAGCAAGCCTCTTGTCAACCTTCTGGTTAGCAATCAGCTGCTCACGAGTGACTGGTAACTGTATTGCCTCAGCAATAAGTTCACTATCCTTCAATTCTTCCCTGGGCTGTTTGTCAGAGGGCAACAGCTTCCCAGAGGTAGCACACAACCCATCCTCTTGATCAAACTCTTTGAACAAAACAGTGTTAAAACAAATCTATCACATCACCCATTTGTTGTGCCTGAGCACGAGTGACAGCACAAGCGGGAACACATGTGGATAATTCTGTGCCAGCTCATTGGAGAGAGAGTGGTCACTTTTATCCATTACTTCCAATACGGGTACTACCTTTCCTCCGGCAATATCGTTACCCATTATAAAGGTCACACCTTTTACTGGCAACATAGGGCGTACCCCTACTCTGAATATTCCACTGATTAACTCCAGAGTGTACATTCACAAAGTGCAATGGCACTGGGACAAAACCCATTTCAATACCCTGAACTAACACACTGGAACCACAGTATGTATCGTCAGATAAGGGCAACACATCAGACAATATAAGCGACTACGCCGCACCAGTATCTCTAAGGATTTTAACCGGACGCTGAGACGCTTCGTCATTCGTTAGGGACACAAACCCCTCGAAAATGAACGGTTCATAACTGCGGTCGTGGACTGGAACTTTCAAACTACATTTACCCTGAGGCACCGGTCTCGTTTCAGACCTCACAACCGTACGAATTAGCCCAACACCTGTTGGCGGCTTGGCACGGAGAGGCATCCCTTGTTTGCGTTTTAGCAGGAAGCAATCATTAATCATGTGTCCCACCTTATGACAATAGAAACAGGGACGCTCATTTTCTGGCGTGCATGATGTACTGCTTGCCGAGTAGGGCTAAAAGTAGGCAATTCAGTGGCTCTACTCTCAGTATGAGCCGAAAACACGCTCTTGTGCGTCAACACAAACTCGTCTGCTAACACAGACGCTTCTGACAAAGAGGATACTTTCTGTTCATTTAGGTACACTACAATGCGTTCGGGTAAGCAATTTTTAAACTCTTCCAACAAGATTAACTCCCGGAGAGAGTTGAAATCAGTTACCTTGCTAGCAGCATGCCATTTATCAAACAGATTTCCCTTATCTCTAGCAAATTCCACATAAGTCTTACCAGCAGACTTTCTATGAGACCTAAATCTCTGTCGGTATGCCTCAGGCACAAGCTCATAGGCGCGAAGAACCGTAGCTTTGACCACCTCATAATTCAGACTGTCTTCAAGAGGTAGCGCTGACAAAACCTCTTGGGCTTTACCAGTCAGTTTACACTGAAGTAATAGGCACCATACCTCTTCAGGCCATTTCAAAGCGACAGCTATTCGTTCAAAAACACAAAAATAGGAGTCAACCTCTGACTCCCTGAACAAAGGTACTAAGGCAATCTGCCTACTAATGTCAAAAGTGTTGGACGCCACAGCTGGTGAGGACGGCTCACTAACAGGCACAGCAGGAATGTTATTCTCTATGTTTTGGAATACAGTATGGAATGTTTATTCTCTATGTTGTAGAATCTACAGTACGTAATGTTTCTACTCTATGTTCTAGAACACAGTATGGAATGTGTATTCTCTATAATGTAGAATCTACAGTATGGAATGTATCTACTCTATGTTGTAGAATCTACAGTACGGAATGATTCTCTCTGTGTTTTGGAATACAGTATGGAGTGTTATTCTCTATGTTTTGGAATACAGTATGGAATGTTTATTCTCTATGTTATACAATCTACAGTATGTCATTTTTCTACTTTATAATGGAGAATCTACAGTACGAAATATTTCTATTCTATGTTGTAGAATCTACAGTATGTAATTATTCACCTCTATGTTGTAGAATCTACAGTAAGGAATGTTTATTCTCTATGTTCTAGAATAATGTATGGAATGTTTTTTCTCTATGTTGTAGAATCTACAGTATGGAATGTTTCTACTCTATGTTGTAGAATCTACAGTACGGAATGTTTCTCTCTGTGTTTTGGAATACAGTACGGAATGTTACTCTCTATGATTTGGAACACAATATGGAATGTTTATTCTCTATATTGTAGAATCTACAGTATGGAATGTTTATTCTCTATGTTGTAGAATCTACAGTATGTAATGTTTCTACTCTATGTTGTAGAATCTACAGTATGGAATTTTTCTTTATGTTTTAGATGACAGTATGGAATCTTTCTTCTCTATGTTCTAGAATCTACAGTATGGACAGATTTTTATCTATAATGTAGAATCTACAGCATGGGATGTTTCTACTCTATGTTGTAGAATCTACAGTATGGAATATGTTTTCTCTATGTTCTAGAATACAGTATGGAATGTTTGTTCTCTACGTTGTAGAATCTACGGAATTAAATGTTTTTTCTCTTTGTTGTAGAATCTGCAGTATGGAATGTTTCTTCTCTATGTTGTAGAATCTACAGTATGGAATGTTTCTACTCTATGTTATAGAATCTACAGTATGGAATGTTTCTACTCTATGTTGTAGAATGTACAGTATGGAATGTTTCTTTTCTATGTTGTAGAATCTACAGTATGGAATGTTTCTTCAATATGTTGTAGAATCTACAGTGTGGAATGTTTTTACTCTATGTTGTAGAATCTCCAGTACGGAATGTTTCTCTCTGTGTTTTGGAATACAGTACAGAATGTTACTCTTTATGTTTTGGAATACAGTATGGAATGTTTATTCTCTATGTTCTAGAATAAAGTATGGAATGTTTCTTCTATACGTTCTAGAATCTACAGTATGGAATGTTTATTCTCTATGTTGTAGAATCTACAGTATGTCATGTTTTTCTCTATGTTGTAGAATCTACTGTATGAAATGTTTTTTCTCTATGTTGTAGAATCTACAGTATGGAATGTTTCTACTCTATGTTGTAGAATCTCCAGTATGGAATGTTTCTCTCTGTGATTTGGAATACAGTACGGAATATTACTCTCTATGTTTTGGAATACAGTATGGAATGTTTATACTCTATGTTGTAGAATCTAGAGTATGGAATGTTTCTTCTCTATGTTGTAGAGTCTACAGTATGGAATGTTTTTTCTCCATGTTCTAACATACAGTACGGAATGTTTCTCTCTGTGTTTTGGAATACAGTACGGAATGTTACTCTCTATGATGTGGAATACAATATGGAATGTTTATTCTCTATGTTGTTGAATCTACAGTATGGAATGTTTTTTCTCCATGTTCTAGAATACAGTATGGAATGTGTATTCTCTCTAATGTAGAATCTACAGTATGAAATGTTTCTTTATGTTTTAGAATACAGTATGGAATGTTCTTCTCTATGTTTTGGAATTCAGTATGGAATGTTTATTCTCTATGTTGTAGAATCTACAGTATGTAATGTTTCTCCTCTATGTTGTAGAATCTACAGTATGGAATGTTTCTACTCTATTTTGTAGAATGTACAGTATGGAATGTTTCTTCTCTATGTTGTAGAATCTACAGTATGGAATGTTTCTACTCTATGTTTTAGAATCTACAGTACGGAATGTTTCTCTCTGTGTTTGGGAATACAGTACGGAATGATTCTCTCTGTGTTTTGGAATAGAGTACAGAGTGTTATTCTCTATGTTTTGGAATACAGTATGGAATGTTTATTCTCTATGTTATACAATCTACAGTATGGAATGTTTATTCTCTATTTTGGAGAATCTACAGTACGAAATATTTCTATTCTATGTTGTAGAATCTACAGTATGTAATTATTCTCCTCTATGTTGTAGAATCTACAGTAAGGAATGTTTATTCTCTATTTTCTAGAATAATGTATGGAATGTTTTTTCTCTATGTTGTAGAATCTACAGTATGTAATGTTTCTACTCTATGTTGTAGAATCTACAGTATGGAATTTTTCTTTATGTTTTAGATGACAGTATGGAATCTTTCTTCTCTATGTTCTAGAATCTACAGTATGGACAGATTTTTATCTATAATGTAGAATCTACAGCATGGGATGTTTCTACTCTATGTTGTATAATCTACAGTATGGAATATGTTTTCTCTATGTTCTAGAATACAGTATGGAATGTTTGTTCTCTACGTTGTAGAATCTACGGAATTAAATGTTTTTTCTCTTTGTTGTAGAATCTGCAGTATGGAATGTTTCTTCTCTATGTTGTAGAATCTACAGTATGGAATGTTTCTACTCTATGTTATAGAATCTACAATATGGAATGTTTCTACTCTATGTTGTAGAATGTACAGTATGGAATGTTTCTTTTCTATGTTGTAGAATCTGCAGTATGGAATGTTTCTTCTCTATGTTGTAGAATCTACAGTATGGAATGTTTCTACTCTATGTTTTAGAATCTACAGTACGGAATGTTTCTCTCTGTGTTTGGGAATACAGTACGGAATGATTCTCTCTGTGTTTTGGAATACAGTACAGAGTGTTATTCTCTATGTTTTGGAATACAGTATGGAAGGTTTATTCTCTATGTTGTAGAATCTACAGTATGGAATGTTTATTCTCGATGTTGTAGAATCTACAGTATGTAATGTTTCTACTCTATGTTGTAGAATCTACAGAATGGAATTTTTCTTTATGTTTAAGATGACAGTATGGAATCTTTCTTCTCTATGTTCTAGAATCTACAGTATGGACAGATTTTTCTCTATAATGTAGAATCTACAGCATGGGATGTTTCTACTCTATGTTGTAGAATCTACAGTATGGAATATGTTTTCTCTATGTTCTAGAATACAGTATGGAATGTTTATTCTCTACGTTGTAGAATCTACGGAATTAAATGTTTTTTCTCTTTGTGTAGAATCCGCAGTATGGAATGTTTCTTCTCTATGTTGTAGAATCTACAGTATGGAATGTTTCTACTCTATGTTGTAGAATCTACAGTAAGGAATGTTTTTACTCTATGTTGTAGAATCTCCAGTACGGAATGTTTCTCTCTGTGTTTTGGAATACAGTACAGAATGTTACTCTTTATGTTTTGGAATACAGTATGGAATGTTTATTCTCTATGTTCTAGAATAAAGTATGGAATGTTTCTTCTATACGTTCTAGAATCTACAGCATGGAATGTTTATTCTCTATGTTGTAGAATCTACAGTATGTAATGTTTTTCTCTATGTTGTAGAATCTACAGTATGAAATGTTTTTTCTCTATGTTGTAGAATCTACAGTATTCAATGTTTTTTCTCTATGTTGTAGAATCTACAGTATGGAATGTTTCTTCTCTATGTTGTAGAATCTACAGTATGGAATGTTTCTTCTCTCTGTTCTAGAATACAGTATGGAATGTGTATTCTCTATAATGTAGAATCTACAGTATGGAATGTTTCTACTCTATGTTGTAGATTCTACAGTATGTAATGTTTATGTATGTTTTATAATACATTATGTAATGTTTATTCTCTATGTTCTAGAATACAGTATGGAATGTGTATTTTCTATAATGTGGAATCTACAGTATGGAATGTTTCTACTCTATGTTGTAGAATCTACAGTATGAAATGTTTCTTAATGTTTTTATAATACAGTATGGAATGTTCTTCTCTATGTTTTGGAATACAGTATGTAATGTTTTTCTCTATGTTGTAGAATCTACAGTATGAAATGTTTTTTCTCTACGTTGTAGAATCTACAGTATTCAATGTTTTTTCTCTATGTTGTAGAATCTACAGTACGGAATGTTTCTTTATGTTTTAGAATCCAGTATGGAATGTTTCTACTCTATGTTGTAGAATCTACAGTATGTAATGTTTATTTATGTTTTATAATACAGTATGTAATGTTTATTCTCTATGTTCAAGAATACAGTACGGAATGTGTATTCTCTATAATGTGGAATCTACAGTATGGAATGTTTCTACTCTATGTTGTAGAATCTACTGTATGAAATATTTCTTTATGTTTTAGAATACAGTATGGAATGTTCTTCTCTATGTTTTGGAATACAGTATGGAATGTTTATTCTCTATGTTGTAGAATCTACAGTATGGAATGTTTCTTCTCTATGTTCTAAAATACAGTATGGAATGTTTATTCTCTATGTTCTAGAACCTACAGTATGGAATGTTTATTCTCTATGTTGTAGAATCTACAGTATGGAATGTTTCTTCTCTCTGTTCTAGAATACAGTATGGAATGTTTATTCTCTATAATGTAGAATCTACAGTATGGAATGTTTCTACTCTGTGTTGTAGAATCTACAGTATGGAATGTTAATTCTCTCTAATGTAGAATCTACAGTATGGGATGTTTCTTCTCTATGTTCTAGAATCTACAGTATGGAATGTTTATTCTCTATAATGTGGAATCTACAGTATGGAATGTTTCTACTCTATGTTGTAGAATCTACAGTATGGAATGTTTCTTTATGTTTTAGAATACAGTATGGAATGTTTATTCTCTATGTTCTAGAACCTACAGTATGGAATGTTTATTCTCTATGTTGTAGAATCTACAGTATGGAATGTTTCTTCTCTCTGTTCTAGAGTACAGTATGGAATGTTTATTCTCTATCATGTAGAATCTACAGTATGGAATGTTTCTACTCTATGTTGTAGAATCTACAGTATGGAATGTTAATTCTCTCTAATGTAGAATCTACTGTATGGGATGTTTCTACTCTATGTTGTAGAATCTACAGTATGGAATGTTTTTTCTCTATTTTCTAGAATACAGTATGGCATGTTTATTCTCTATGTTGTAGAATCTACAGTATGGAATGTTTCTACTCTATGTTGTAGAATGCACAGTATGGAATTGTTCTTCTCTATGTTGTAGAACTACAGTACGGAATGTTTCTCTCTGTGTTTTGGAATACAGTACGGAATGTTACTCTCTATGTTTTGGAATACAGTATGGAATGTTTATTCTCTATGTTGTAGAATCTAGAGTATGGAATGTTTCTTCTCTATGTTGTAGAGTCTACAGTATGGAATGTTTTTTCTCCATGTTCTAGAATACAGTATGGAATGTGCATTCTCTATAATGTAGAATCTACAGTATGGAATGTTTCTACTCTATGTTGTAGAGTCTACAGTATGTAATGTTTATGTATGTTTTATAATACAGTATGTAATGTTTATTCTCTATGTTCTAGAATACAGTATGGAATGTGTATTTTATATAATGTGGAATCTACAGTATGGAATGTTTCTACTCTTTGTTGTAGAATCTACAGTATGAAATGTTTCTTAATGTTTTTAGAATACAGTATGGAATGTTCTTCTCTATGTTTTGGAATACAGTATGAAATGTTTATTCTCTATGTTGTAGAATCTACAGTATGTAATGTTTCTCCTCTATGTTGTAGAATCTACAGTATGGAATGTTTCTTCTCTATGTTCTAGAATACAGTATGGAATGTGTTTTCTCTATGTTCTAGAATCTACAGTATGGAATGTTTATTCTCTATAATGTAGAATCTACAGTATGGAATGTTTATTCTCTATAATGTAGAATCTACAGTATGGAATTTTTCTTCTCTATGTTCTAGAATACAGTATGGAATGTTTCTTCTCTATGTTCTAGAATACAGTATGGAATGTTTATTCTCTATGTTCTAGAATCTACAGTATGGAATGTTTATTCTCTATAATGTAGAATCTACAGTATGGAATGTTTCTACTCTATGTTGTAGAATCTACATTATGGAATGTTTCTTTATGTTGTAGAATAGAGTATGGAATGTTTCTTCTCTATATTCTAGAATCTACCGTATGGAATTTTTCTTCTCTATGTTGTAGAATCTACAGTATGGAAAGTTTCTTCTCTATGTTGTAGAATCTACAGTATGGAATGTTTATTCTCTATGTTCTAGAATACAGTATGTCATGTTTATCCTCTATGTTCTAGAATACAGTATGGAATGTTTATTCTCTATGTTCTAGAATACAGTATGGAATCTTTACTCTCTGTGATCTAGAATATACAGTCAGAATGTTCCTTTCTAGAATCTACAGTCAAACTGTTTCCTAGTCAGGGTTCATCAACCTCCTGACCGTCTTTGAAACAACCAGGCTGACCCATTTCCTACACTTAATAATAACAACTAGCTTATTATGCTAGCATTGGTTTTCTCATTGCATTACTGTGATGACCTCCCCTCTTGATCTAATATGTTGCAATTATTGAATAATGTAGAGTAACTGCAGAAGCAAGCGTCTTGATACACCAGCAATATCAGAGCAGGACAGAGTAGGACACACTAACTGGCTTCATAATCAGTTACCCTATCTCTACTCTGTAGGAGACAGCAGAAGATGAGGAGGAGAGCAAAGGAGGAGAGATGGAAGAGGAAGCAGGTACTCAAAACACTATCAACCATTCCTAATTATTTCATGTCTCCCTACCATTTCCAACCTAGCCAGCCATTACCAGCCACTCTGTGACACATTCCCTAACCATTCCCACCCAACCATTCCGATCACAGTGGGAATATTTAGTTGTCGGAGGCCATCTGCTCCCAGCCTCCCCTTGTCATTGTTATCCCATTCCTCCAATGATTCCACAAGCACATGGCACACACACAGACACACACACACACATACACACACACGCACACACACACACACACACACACACACACACACACACACACACACACACACACACACACACACACACACACACACACACACACATCACCAACTACAATCTGTCTGCTGTTGGTACACCAACTAAACATCTGACTGTTTAACTATCTCTACTCTCTCTGTCTCTGCCTCCCCCTCTGCAAGTCTCCTCTCTGCCTCCCCCTCTGCAACTCTCCTCTCTGTCTCCCCCTCTGCAACTCTCCTCTCTGCCTCCCCCTCTGCAACTCTCCTCTCTGCCTCCCCTCTACAACTCTCCTCTCTGCCTCCCCCTCTACAACTCTCCTCTCTGCCTCCCCCTCTGCAACTCTCCTCTCTGCCTCCCCCTCTGCAACTCTCCTCTCTGTCTCCCCCTCTGCAACTCTCCTCTCTGCCTCCCCCTCTGCAACTCTCCTCTCTGTCTCCCCCTCTGCAACTCTCCTCTCTGCCTCCCCCTCTACAACTCTCCTCTGTCTCCCCTCTACAACTCTCCTCTCTGCCTCCCCCTCTACACCTCTCCTCTCTGCCTCCCTCTACAACTCTCCTCTCTGCCTCCCTCTACAACTCTCCTCTCTGCCTCCCCCTCTACAACTCTCCTCTCTGCCTCCCCCTCTACAACTCTCCTCTCTGCCTCCCCCTCTACAACTCTCCTCTCTGTCTCCCCCTCTACAACTCTTCTCTCTGCCCCCTACAACTCTTCTCTCTGTCTCCTCCTCTACAACTCTCCTCTCTGTCTCCCCCTCTACAACTCTCCTCTGTCTCCCCCTCTACAACTCTCCTCTCTGCCTCCCCCTCTACAACTCTTCTCTCTTCTCCCCCGTCTATAACCCCCCTGGTGTGTGTGTTTGTGTGTGTGTGCATACATGTGTGTAACATGAGATAAGTTACTTTCAGGAACTTATTTTGATAACGCAGAATTGAAGTCTGCTCTCTGCACCGGCACAGAGTTGAAACTAAAGGGGCCTCTGGCTAAAAGTCACTGGAAGTTACATCACAGTTACAGAGCTGTTAACTTGCACCAATCTCCCATTGTCTAAGTTATTCTTAAGGGTGGACCAGAACAAGCAACATAAACTGTTTATAAACACACAGATTAAAGGAAGATGAAACAATGTCCATTTACAACAATGTCACTAAAGCAGGCTTTCATTCCATTGGCTTGTAATAATTGAGTTGTGAGGCGAAGAGAGCTGGAGAGCTGGGGGCGAGTGAAATGGGAATGAAAGGGGAACAGGAATGAGGCGAAGGGAATGGTGTTAAAGGCCTGTGATAGAGTGGGTTCATTACCTGAAATGAAGGGCAATATGAGAGACCAGAGAGAGGGGATAGGAGAGAGAGAGAGAGAGAGAGAGAGAGAGAGAGAGAGAGAGAGAGAGAGAGAGAGAGAGACAGAGAGAGAGAGAGACAGACAGACACAGAGAGACAGACAGACAGACAGACTGTGAGAGAGGCAGAGAGAGGCAGAGAGAGAGATGGCGAAAGAGAAAGATGGAGAGAGATGAAATGAGTGGGAAAGAGAGAGAGCGAGAGAAAGAGAGGGGGAGAGAGAGAGACAGAGAGAGAGAGAGAGAGAGAGAGAGAGAGAGAGAGAGAGAGAGAGAGAGAGAGAGAGAGAGAGAGAGAGATAACATAGCCAAACCTCTCCTTCTCTTCTCTCCAGGTTGTGATCTGTGATGTTTAGCAGGTCAAGACCCTAGTGAGGACGATGAGCTTCCCTGAGATAGTTTCATCAGCTGTCCAGGTGGCTGGTCTCAGATGATCCCGAATGTGAAGAAGCCGGATGTGGAGGTCCTGGCCTGGCGTGGCTACACGTAGTCTGCGGTTATGAGGCCGGTTGGACATACTGCCAAATTCTCTAAAACGATGGCTCTAAAACGATGGCTTATGGTAGAGAAATTAACATTCAATTCTCTGGCAACAGCTCTGGTGGACATTCCTCCGGTCAGCATGCCAATTGCACTTAGATTGATGGTGTCAATCTAAGTAACATAATAAAAACTCCCCATCAACATCCGTCAGTTTAGGAGGCTAGGAGGCTAGGGGTAAGGAGGTTAGGGGGCTAGGAGGTTAGGAGACTTAGGGGTTAGGAGGCTAGGGGGCTAGGAGGCTAAGGGGTTAGGAGGCTAGGGGGCTTGGGGTTAAGAGGCTGGGGTCTAGGGGTTAGGAGGCTGGGGGCTAGGGGTTAGGAGGCTAGGGTTTAGGGGTTAGGAGGCTAGGGGCTAGGGGTTAGGAGGCTGGGGTCTGGGGGTTAGGAGGCTAGGGGCTAGGGAAGGAGGTTAGGGGCTAGGGGTTAGGGGTTAGAGGGCTAATGGGTTAGGAGACTACGGGGCTAGGGGTCAGGAGGTTAGGGGGCTAGGGTGTTAGGAGGCTAGGGGGCTAGGGGGTTAGGAGGCTAGGGGGCTAGGAGGCTAAGGGGCTAGGTGGTTAGGGGGCTAAGGGGATAGGAGGCTAGGGAGCTAGGGAGTTAGGTGTCTAGGGGGCTAGGGGGTAAGGAGGCTAGGGGGCTAGTGGGTTAGGGAGCTAGTGGTTAAGGGGTTAGGGAGCTAGGGGGTTAAGAGGCTAGGAGACTAAGGGGCTAGGGGAAAAGAGGTTAGGGGGCTATGGGGTTAAGGGTTAGAGGGCTAATGGGCTAATGGGTTAGGAGACTAGGGGGCTAGGGGTTAGGATACTAAGGGGTTAGGAGGCTAGGGGCTAAGGGGTTAGGAGACCAAGGGGTTAGGAGGCTAGGGGGCTTGGGGGTTAGGAGACTAAGGGGTTAGGAGGCTTGGGGGCTAGGGGGTTAGGAGGCTAGGGGGCTAGGGGGTTAGGGGTTAGGGGCCTAAGGGGTTAGGAGCCTAGGGGGTTATGGGGTTAGGAGGCTAGGGGGCTAGGAGGTTAGGGGGTTAGGGAGCTATGGGTTAAGGGAGCTAGATGGCTAGTGAGTTAGGAGGTTAGGGGGTTAGGGGGCTCCTCATCGACCTCTACCTCTCTTTTTATCCAGCTTGTAAAAATGCATTGCGCTTAGCAGGCCCAGTGGACGGAGGAGTAATGGTCTGTCCTTCAAGGCCCGGCGGCTGGCTGTGAGTCACCCTAATGGAGGGGGGAAGGGGAGGAGAGACTTATAGGAACCGTCAATACCTTCTAGCTGACTTCATCTATAGGACCTAAGGAATCTTCTGGGCTTGATTAAACAACACATCATTCAACAACAACTACAGTAGGCAATAAATACCACGTTGAGTAGACACTGTAAATGACACAGTGGATCGATAGCACTATAATGCATGGTGTACTGTAGCACGTACTGTACACTAAAGTACTGTGTGCTCTTCAACAGTACGTTTGGAGGATGTGCCAGCAGACTGGGGAAACTGATTTATTGACAATAGACTGTTTAATGACTGCAGCACATGCTTTGTTAAACATCATCAAACACTGTAATGATTATTAAAGCCTCCGATCAACACATCTACAAGGCTCAGTTCCACTGTTGGCCATCTGTTTTATATCTGAGATAATGCTCATCTGCAGAACTAAATGACAATCACTACAGACAGTTCTCAAGGTTAACCATTCAAATCAAAGTGATTGGTCCAACTCAAAAAGTTATGTACCTTAATTTCAGTTTGAATTTAAGAAAGTATATACCACAATCAGGAAATCACATTGTTTGTTTCATCCAGCTTTTCTGCATTTTTTGGCCAAGAATTTGTTTAAAGGAGTTTAATGAAGTAACAGTTCTTCACACTATTTACTTTCAAATAGAAAACAACAACAGAGTGTATTTATAGAACATAAGTATAATATTCTGTATTATAATATAATACACTACAACATCCTGCTGGAGCCAGAATCATTCCAACAGCCTGCTAGAACACTCAGCAACATTCATCACCTCTGCAGAACCACACAGCCACAGCAGCACAAATTAACTTCCCCCCCCCACTAATACCTGCAGTTTGTATTCTGTGTGAATAAGAAATAGGAAATATTGCCTTCTATGACATCTGGCCACAAGCTGCTGGGCTGTGATACTACCATTACAGAGGCACAGCCTGCATACTGAAAGCCTAGCATCAACAGCTAGCTGCTAATGAATACTGATGCTAGCGTCGCTACCAAACCAGGGTTTAAATAGCATTTGAAATAACTTCAAATGCTCTAGATATGCTTGATTGAGTTGGCCTGTCGCAATGGAAGTAATAGAACAGTGACACAAGTACAAACCCCACCCACCTGGAGCACACACTCCAGGCATGTAGGCTAAAGCAAAAGTATGTACAATTTTTCAAATAGTGTTTGAACCAAGGTGTTTACTACACTAGCTGCTAATCAATCTACTGGCAGAGACAGCAGCAGAATTAAGTGGGAGGATTTGGCCCTAGCTCCTAATGAATGTCTCATTCCAAAATACTATTTCATTCAAAAGAGAGTGAGTCATTTCATTTCGGTAATGCAGTAACATAAATCCTCAGTGTGAGGGATGAATGTAGAGAGCCATTGTTGTTAGTAGAGCTTAAAGGGACATTGCACTTTCAAATCAAAGATTGTCAGATGCTAACAACATCCCACGACATGGGTTCCGTAGATCCAGCCATATGTCTCCACTTCAAATGAACGGGAAATATGAGCACAAAATGAAACTAGTAATACCAGGAAATTAGACAGTGGCCATGAAAACTCAGACAAAGTTTAATTTGTGAGTGAAAGGTCCCTTTAAAGGGCTAGCAGTGGTACTCTCACAGGGCTGGTTTCTCATTCCCAGCCTACAGCGGGTTCTAGACAACAGATGGAGAGGGATATAGACCCAGCATGACCACTTCTGAGGTCGGAACAAAAACGTTGATTTGGGGTGAACATTAACATTGATCTCTTTAACATAATGCTGATGCTAGCTAGAGGCAAGAGAACAGCTGAGACAGACAGAGACAGGACAGACAGACAGAGACAGACAGACAGACAGACAGACAGAGACAGGACAGAAACAGGACAGACAAAGACAGGACAGAAACAGGACAGACAGAGACAGAACAGACAGAGACAGAGACAGGACAGAAACAGGACAGACAGAGACAGAACATACAGAGATAGGACAGAAACAGGACAGACAGAGAAAGAACAGACAGAGATAGGGCAGAAACAGAACAGACAGAGACAGAACAGACAGAGATAGGACAGAAACAGGACAGACAGAGACAGGACAGAAACAGGACAGACAGAGACAGGACAGAAACAGGACAGACAGAGACAGAACAAACAGAGATAGGACAGAAACAGGACAGACAGAGACAGGACAGAAAAAGGACAGACAGAGACAGGACAGAAACAGGACAGGCAGAGACAGGACAGAAACAGGACCGACAGAGACAGGACAGAAACAGGACAGAGACAGACAGACAGACAGAGACATGACAGAAACAGGACAGACAGAGACAGGACAGAAACAGGACAGACAGAGACAAGACAGACAGAGACAGGATAGAAACAGGACAGACAAAGACAGGACAGAAACAGGACAGCCAGAGACAGAACAGACAGAGACAGGACAGAAACAGGACAGGCAGAGAAAGAACAGACAGAGATAGGGCAGAAACAGGACAAACAGAGACAGAACAGACAGAGATAGGACAGAAACAGGACAGACAGAGACAGAACAAACAGAGATAGGACAGAAACAGGACAGACAGAGACAGGACAGAAAAAGGACAGACAGAGACAGGACAGAAACAGGACAGGCAGAGACAGGACAGAAACAGGACAGACAGAGATAGGACAGAAACAGGAAAGACAGAGACAGGACAGACAGAGACATGACAGAAACAGGACAGGCAGAGACAGGACAGACAGAGACAGGACAGAAACAGGACAGGCAGAGACAGGACAGACAGAGACAGGACAGAAACAGGACAGGCAGAGACAGGACAGAAACAGGACAGACAGAGACAGGACAGAAACAGGACAGACAGAGATAGGACAGAAACAGGAAAGACAGAGACAGGACAGACAGAGACATGACAGAAACAGGACAGACAGAGACAGAACAGACAGAGATAGGACAGAAACAGGACAGACAGAGACAGGACAGAAAAAGGACAGACAGAGACAGGACAAAAACAGGACAGACAGAGACAGGACAGAAATAGGACAGAGACAGAACAGACAGAGACAGGACAGAAACAGGACAGACAGAGACAGGAAAGAAGCAGGACATACAGAGATAGGACAGAAACAGGAAAGACAGAGACAGGACAGACAGAGACAGGACAGAAACAGGACAGACAGAGACAAGACAGAAACAGGACAGACAGAGACAGAACAGACAGAAACATGACTGACCGAGACAGACAGAGACAGGACAGAAACAGGACAGACAGAGACAGGACAGAAACAGGACAGACAGAGACAGAACAGACAGAGTAAGGACAGAAACAGGACAGACAGAGACAGAACAGAAACAGGACAGACAGAGACAGGACATAAACAGGACAGACAGAGACAGAACAAACAGAGATATGACAGAAACAGGACAGACAGAGACAGGACAGAAAAAGGACAGACAGAGACAGGACAGAAACAGGACAGGCAGAGACAGGACAGAAACAGGACAGACAGAGACAGGACAGAAACAGGACAGACAGAGATAGGACAGAAACAGGAAAGACAGAGACAGGACAGACAGAGACATGACAGAAACAGGACAGACAGAGACAGAACAGACAGAGATAGGACAGAAACAGGACAGACAGAGACAGGACAGAAAAAGGACAGACAGAGACAGGACAAAAACAGGACAGAAAGAGACAGGACAGAAACGCAAACACACAAACATACACACACACACAAACACACACACATAGTGTGTCCTCCTAAACCGTTAATTAAAGTCTTTGTATTTATGGCCATCCAGCATAGTGACCCACTAGGGAGAAGGCTAAGCACTACTGTCAGCATGCAACACACACACACGCACACGCACACACACACACACACACACACACACACACACACACACACACACACACACACACACATACACACATACACACATACACACACACACACACACACACACATACACACACACACGGCTGTGCCAGTCACCATAGCTGTGCTAATATTGGGAGGTGATGTGGCTTTCTACACACTGTGCATTATTATTAGTTATAGGATTTATTCTTCTGTTTTAAATTCATCAAATTCCATCTGCTTGGCGCTCCATATGCATTCTAGGCATATCCCTGTGTGTGTGTTGCATGCTGACAGTAGTGCTTAGCCTTCTCCCTAGTGGGTCACTATGCTGGATGGCCATAAATACAAAAGGCTTTAATTAATTGTTTAGAAAGATACACTATGTGTGTGTGTGTGTGTTTGTGACATACTAAGACGAACACACGCACACAAATACACGTGCATGCACGAACACACATGCACACGCATGCACACACATAAACCTTCCATCCACCACACCAGACCATGCAATGTAAACCCTCCATCCACCACACCAGACCATGCAGTGTAAATCCTCCATCCACCACACCAGACCATGCATTGTAAACCCTCCATCCACCACACCAGACCATGCATTGTAAACCCTCCATCCACCACACCAGACCATGCAGTGTAAACCCTCCATGCATCACACCAGACCATGCAGTGTAAACCCTCCATCCAGCACACCAGACCATGCAGTGTAAACCCTCCATCCACCACACCAGACCATGCAGTGTAAACCCTCCATCCACCACACCAGACCATGCAGTGTAAACCCTCCATCCAGCACACCAGACCATGCAGTGTAAACCCTCCATCCACCAGACCCAGACCCCTAATACAAACTGACACAACACAAACTGCAGGGACAAACAGAACATCAGAACATCAGAACATCAGAACAACAGAACATCAGAACAACAGAACAACAGAACATCAAAACATCAGAACAACAGAACATCAGAACAACAAAACAACAGAACATCAGAACATCAGAACATCAGAACAACAGAACAACAGAACACCAGAACACCAGAACATCAGAACAACAGAACATCAGAACACAACAACAGAGGGATAAAAGAAAATGGCAGTAGTGTGTGTGTGTGTGTGAGTGAGTGAGTGTGTGTGTGGGTGGGTGCGTGTGTGTGCGTGTGTGTGCGCGTGTGTGTCCGTGTGCATGCCTTTGTGTATGTGTGGGTGCATGCGTCCATGTGGTCACATGTGTGTGTGTGTGTGTTTGCTAGTGAAGTGATGCAGGGAGAAAGCTGGCTCTGTCCTTCAGTAGAGGAGAGAGCTGAGCTGGTCCATATCTCTCCTCCAGCCCTGCCTGCTTATCTGAATATTGGCTCTGATGGCTAGATACATATGCTAGCTTTCTGAACAGGCCAGGATAAATCACATAGCAGAAAGGACCTCTCATTGCTCACAGCAAGCCATACACCATGACTCACTTCCCTTCAACACACACACACACACACACACACACACACACACACACACTCATTCTTGCAGGCACACACACAAACAAGCACACATGCACAAACGCACACACTCACTCACTCACAAACAAACAAGCACACACACACACCCCTCTTGTTCCTTCATATTCCATTACTCAGCAGTGATGGGAGGATAAGTGTCTCCTCCTGGAGATGATAAGAGATCTCTGAGACTGGAGAGAGGGAGAGAGGGAATTAACAGATAAACTGAAAACAGACCAGGCCAGCAGAGAGAGGGATAGAGAAGGAAGAGGGCTGTAGAGAGGGATGATCTGTCTATCCTTTACCTCCATGTACAGGGCAGGACAGTATGTGTGTCTATTTACAGTGCATTGGGAAAGTATTCAAACCCCTTCACCTTTTTCCACATTTTGTTATGTTACAGCCTTATTGTATAAAATGTATTAAAATAATCGTTTTTCTCATCAATCTACACACAATACCCCGTAATGACAAAGCGAATACAGGTTTTCATAAAATGTTAGCAAATTTATTAAAAATAAAAACAGAAATACCTTATTTACATAAGTATTCAGACCCTTTGCTATGAGACTAGAAATTTAGCTCATGTTCATCCTGTTTCCATTGATCTCCCTTGAGATGTTTCTGCAACTTGATTGGAGTCCACCTGTGGTAAATTCAATTTAATTGATTGATTTGGAAATGCACACACCTGTCTATATAAGGTTCCACAGTTGACTGTGCAAGTCAGAGCAAAAACCAAGCCATGAGGTCGAAGGAATTGTCCATAGAGCTTCGAGACAGGATTGTGTCGAGGCACAGATCTGGGGAAGCGTACCAAAACATTTCTGCAGCATTGAAGGTCCCCAAGAACACAGTGGCCTCCATCGTTCTTAAATGGAAAACTATGGAACCACCAAGACTCTTCCTAAAGCTGGCCGCTCGGCCAAACTGAGCAATTGGGGGAGAAGGGCCTTGGTTTAGTGAGATGACCAAGAACCCGATGGTCCCTCTGACAGAGTTCTAGAGTTCCTCTGTGGAGATGGGAGAACCTTACAGAAGGACAACCATCTTTGCAGCACTCTACCAATCAGGCCTTTATGGTAGAGTGGCCAGACGGAAGCCAGCCTGCTTGGAGTTTTCCAAAAGGTACCTAAAGGACTCTCAGACCATGAGAAACAAGATTCAACAAGATTCTCTGGTCTGATGAAGCCAAGATTGAACTCTTTGGCCTGAATGCCATGCATCACGTCTGGAGGAATCTGGCATAATCCCTACACTGAAGCATGGTGGAGGCAGCATCATGCTGAGAGGATGTTTTTCAGTGGCAAAAGATGAACGGGGGAAAGATGCTTTCTGAACAGGCCAGGATAAATTACACAGCAGAAAGGACCTCTCATTGCTCACATCAAGCCATACTCAATGCCACCACCATGCTTCACTGTAGGGATGGTGCCAGATTTCCTCCAGATGTGACGCTTGGTATTCAAGCCAAAGAGTTCAATCTTGGTTTAATCAGACCAGGGAAAAATGAATGGAGCAAAGTACAGAGAGATCCTTGATGAAAACCTGCTATAGAGCGCTCAGGACCTCAGACTGGGACGAAGGTTCACCTTCCAACAGGACAACAACCCTAAGCACACAGCCAAGACAACGCAGGAGTGACTGGACTGGGGTTGGACTGGGGCTCAGCAGGGCATGGCAGGATCTGTATAAGGCTGGGTAAGGCTGGGTCTGGATAAGGCTGGGTAAGGCTGGGTCTGGATAAGGCTGGGTAAGGCTGGGTCTGGATAAGGCTGGGTAAGGCTGGGTCTGGATAAGGCTGGGTAAGGCTGGGTCTGGATATTTTATTTTTTATTTCACCTTTATTTAACCAGGTAGGACAGTTGAGAACAAGTTCTCATTTACTACTGCGACCTGGCCAAAATAAAGCAAAGCAGTGCGACAAAAACAACAACACAGAGTTACATATGGGATAAACAATCGTACAGTCGATAACACAATAGAAAAATCTGTATACAGTGTGTGCAAATGAAGTAAAGAGGTAAGGCAATAAATAGGCCAATAGTGGCGAAGAAATTATAATTTTGCAATTTACACTGGAGTGATAAATGTGCAGATGAGGATGTGCAAGTAGAAATACTGGTTTGCAAAAGAGCTGAAAAACTTGTTCCAGTCATTGGCAGCAGAGAACTGGAAGGAAAGGCGGCCAAAGGAGGTGTTGGCTTTGGGGATGACCAGTGAAATATACCTGCTGGAGCGCACGCTATGGGTGGGTGTTGCTATGGTGACCAGTGAGCTGAGATAAGGCGGAGCTTTAGCTAGCAAAGACTTATAGATGACCTGGAGCCAGTGGGTTTGGCGACGAATATGTAGCGAGGACCAGCCAACGAGAGCATACAGTTTCGCAGTGGTGGGTAGTATATGGGGCTTTGGTGACAAAACGGATGGCACTGTGATAGACTGCATCCAATTTGCTGAGTAGAGTGTTGAAGGCTATCGGTAGGATAGTCAGTTTTACGAGGGTACGTTTGGTAGAATGAGTGAAGGAGGCCTTGTTGTGAAATAGGAAGCCAATTCTAGATTTAACTTTGGATTGGAGATGCTTAATGTGAGTCTGGAAGGAGAGTTTACAGTCTAGCCAGACACCTAGGTATTTATAGTTGTCCACATATTCTAAGTCAGAACCGTCCATTTCAGGTTGTACCTGGTAGGTTCCTTGATCATTTGTGTGACATTGAGGGCATCTAGCTTTGATTGTAAGACAGCCGAGGCGTTAAGCATATCCCAATTTAGGTCAACTAGCAGTACAAACTCTGACGATAGATGGGGGGCAATCTATTCACATATGGTGTCCAGGGCACAGCTGGTAGCTGAGGGGGGTCTATAACAAGCGACAACAGTGAGGGACTTATTTCTGGAGAGATGGATCTTTAAAAGTAGAAGCTCGAACAGTTTGGGCATAGACCTAGATAGTATGACAGGACTCTGCAGCTATCTCTACAGTAGATTTCAATTCCACCCCCTTAGCAGATCTGTCTTGACGGAAAATGTTGTAATTGGGGATGGAAATGTCAGAATTTTGGGTGGCCTTCCTAAGCCAGGATTCAGACACGGCTAGGATATCAGGGTTGGTGGAGTGTGCTAAAGCAGTGAATACAGCAAACTTAGGGAGGAGGCTTCTGATGTTAACATGCATGAACCCAAGGCTTTTACGGTTGCAGGAGTCAACAAATGAGAGTGCCTGGGGACACACAGGGCCTGGGTTAACCTCTACATCACCAGAGGAACAGAGGAGGAGTAGGATGAGGGTACGGCTAAAGGCTATAAGAACTGGTCATCTAATGCTTTGGGAGCAGAGAATAAAAGGGGCAGATTTCTGGGCGTGTAAAATAGATTCAGGGCATAGTGTACAGAAGAGGGTATGTTAGGGTGCGATTACAGTGGTGGTAAACCTGGGCATTGAGTGACGATGAGTGAGGTTTCATCTCTGGAGGCGGCAGTTATGTGTGGGGGGTGGGACAAGGGGGCTATCTGAGGCATGTTGAGCAGGACTAGGGGCTCCTCAGTAAAACGGTTATGGATAAGTCTGGGTAAGACTGGGTCTGGATAAGGCTGGGTAAGACTGGTTCTGGGTAAGGCTGGGTCTGGATAAGGCTGGGTCTGGGTAAGGCTGGGTCTGGATAAAGCTGGGTCTGGATAAGAATGGGTCTGGGTAAGGCTGGGTCTGGGTAAGGCTGGGTCTGGGTAAGGCTGTGTCTGGATAAGGCTGTGTCTGGGTAAGGCTGGGTTGGTCTGGGTCAGGTGAACTGTGGCTGTCTGTTGGAAATAGAAGAAACCCGCCGGACGGTAGAAAAACAAATGAATCTCCTGTAACATCGGTGTGACCCAGACAGCACACACACACACTAGCTGTATTTCATACAGGCACACGCATGTACACACACACACACCAGCCATATTTTTAACACGCACACACCTGCTCTCGCTTGGACAGCACCACCAAAAAAAGGTGGTGAAAAGTACTGTAGTCTGTTCTTCATTGCACTGGGATTTATTTGACCATCTCTCTCCAGCAGCCCTTCGGCTGTGATGCTGTGATGTCTAGTACCACAGAATAGAACACTGAGGAAAACCCTGGACCCATGCTGCCAGGGGGAATGTGAGGGAATACTGTATATCAAGAGTTTATTTCCAAAATGCTATAGCCACCAATTTTGTACATTTATGTTTTTTCAACAGAAAATATTTCTCATGTGTGTAAAATATTACTGTTCTCAGATTTTTAGATGTGTATGGAAATGTTTATTTTTGGGAGGCAAAACGATATGCACTGAGTGTACAAAACATGCTCTTTCCATGACATAGACTGACCAGGTGAATCCAGGTGAAAGCTATGATCTCTTATTGATGTCACCTTTTAAACCCACTTCAATCAGTGTAGATGATGGGGATGAGACGGGTTAAAGAAAGATTCTTAAGCCTTGAGACAATTGAGACATGGATTGTGTACTGTATATTTACCCTGGGTCTGAGTGAGAGTTATAGATATATTTACCCTGGGTCTGAGTGAGAGTTATAGATATATTTACTCTGGGGTCTGAGTGAGAGTTATAGGTATATTCACCCTGGGTCTGAGTGAGTGTTATAGATATATTTACCCTGGGTCTGAGTGAGAGATATAGATATATTCACCCTGGGTCTGAGTGAGTGTTATAGATATATTTACCCTGGGTCTGAGTGAGAGTTATAGGTATATTCACCCTGGGTCCGAGTGAGTGTTATAGATATATTCACCCTGGGTCTGAGTGAGTGTTAAAGATATATTTACCCTGGGTCTGAGTGAGAGTTATAGATATATTCACCCTGGGTCCGAGTGAATGTTATAGATATATTCACCCTGGGTCCGAGTGAGTGTTATGGATATATTCATGCTGGGTCAGGGTCCCATAGTGTTGACTATATGATTGTCTATTTCTCAGTTTCTCCTTCATTCAGCGGTTGTGCATAGTGTTGACAGTGCTGTCTGGCTGACTCATAAGAAGCTATCAGACCATGTAGACTAAACACACCCTTCAAAGACGCATAGAGGGTCTCCTTTCACAGTCTGCTCTCTCACAGAGTCCCTTTAAGTCTCCCCTCTTTCTCTCTCTCTCTCTCTCTCTCTCTCTCTCTCTCTCTCTCTCTCTCTCTCTCTCTCTCTCTCGCTCAGTCCCAGCTCTCTCTTTCAAACCCATTTCTCTTTTAAAACCCATCTCTCAAATCCCTCTCTCAGCTCTTTCTCTTAAATCCCCCTTTCAGCCCCCCTTTTGCTCAAATCTATCTTTCTCAGTCCCCCCTCTCCGTCCCTCACGTCATTCTGCATTCATCGAAGGGGACTATGACCATACATCACAAAACTGCTGAGACACACGCTCCTCAGAGAGACTCTGTGTGTGTCCTGGGAGAGTCATAGCTGTTCACAGAGCAGTTAGATCATTTGTTTAGAACCTTCCAGACTTTCCAGGGCTGCAATGGAGGCAAACGTTAAATGCACATCCATATTTCTGGTCCTTCTCCCTGATAGAGCTGAGCTGTGTGAGTTGGTGCATGTGTGTGTGTGTGTGTGTGTGTGTGTGTTTGATTGTGTGTGCGTGTGTGTGTGTGGTTGATTGTGTGTCCGTGTGTGTGTGTCCGTGTGTGTGTTTGTGTGTGTGTGTGTGTGTGTGTGTGTGTGTGTGTTTGATTTTGTGTCTGTGTGTGTGCGCGTGCATGCTTGTGTGGTTCCAGATTATAATTCAATGCCCTCCTCCCCCGTTAGAGTTGAGCTGCAGCAAGCACAGTGGGCGTGACAGACCGTCTAAAACACAAAGATCTGCTTAGCTTTAACTGAATTACAATTCTGGATGGTACTATAATTTACTATCATTCATCCTCTGCTGTCTCTTCCCCATTGTGATGAATGACATTGTTTGACCTTGCTAACATCACCTCTTATCTTATTATAGCCACATCAATAAAGAACACAACAGAAACAATTGACTTGTATTCCATACTTTAGACATACAGGACAAAGACATGTACTTCCTAGTTTATGACAGGGTAAAGACATGTACTTCCTAGTTTATGACAGGATAAGTACATCTCCTTCCAAGTTTATGACAGGATAGGTAAATCTCCTTCCTAGTTTATGACAGAATAAGTACATCTCCTTCCTAGTTTATGACAGGATAAGTACATCTCCTTCCTAGTTTATGACAGGGTAAAGACATGTACTTCCTAGTTTATGACAGGATAGGTACATCTCCTTCCTAGTTTATGACAGGGTAAAGACATCTCCTTCCTAGTTTATGACAGGGTAAAGACATGTACTTCCTAGTTTATGACAGGATAAGTAAGTCTCCTTCCTAGTTTATGACAGGGTAAAGACATGTACTTCCTAGTTTATGACAGGATAAGTAAGTCTCCTTCCTAGTTTATGACAGGGTAAAGACAATTCCTTCCTAGTTTATGACAGGATAAGTACATGTCCTTCCTAGTTTATGACAGGGTAAAGACATGTACTTCCTAGATTATGACATGGTGAGTACATCTCCTTAAAGACATCTCTTTCCTAGTTTATGACAGGGTAAAGGCATCTCCTTCCTAGTTTATGACAGTGTAAAGACATCTCCTTCCTAGTTTATGACAGGGTAAAGACATCTCCTTCCTAGTTTATGACAGGGTAAAAACATGTACTTCCTAGTTTATGACAGGGTAAAGACATCTCCTTCCTAGTTTATGACAGGGTAAAGACATCTCCTTCCTAGTTTATGACAGGGTAAAGACATCTCCTTCCTAGTTTATGACAGGCTAAAGAAATCTCCTTCCTAGTTTATGACAGGGTAAAGACATCTCCTTCCTAGTTTATGACAGGGTAAAGACATGCACTTCCTAGTTTATGACAGTGTAAAGACATCTCCTTCCTAGTTTATGACAGGGTAAAGACATGTACTTCCTAGTTCATGACAGGGTAAAGACATGTAATTCCTAGTTTATGACAGGGTAAAGACATCTCCTTCCTAGTTTATGACAGGGTAAAGACATTTCCTTCCTAGCTTATGACAGGATAAGTACATCTCCTTCCTAGTTTATGACAGGCTAAAAACATCTCCTTCCTAGTTTATGACAGGGTAAAGACATTTCCTTCCTAGTTTATGACAGGATAAGTACATCTCCTTCCTAGTTTATGACAGGCTAAAGACATCTCCTTCCTAGTTTATGACAGGGTAAAGACATCTCCTTCCTAGTTTATGACAGGATAAGTACATCTCCTTCCTAGTTTATGACAGGGTAAAGACATCTCCTTCCTAGTTTATGACAGGGTAAAGACATGTACTTCCTAGTTTATGACAGGGTAAAGACATCTCCTTCCTAGTTTATGACAGGATAAGTACATCTCCTTCCTAGTTTATGACAGGATAGGTACATCTCCTTCCTAGTTTATGACAGGGTAAAGACATGTACTTCCTAGTTAATGACAAGGTAAAGACATCTCCTTCCTAGTTTATGACAGGGTAAAGACATCTCCTTCCTAGTTTTTGACAGGAAAATGACATGTACTTCCTAGTTTATGACAGGGTAAAGACATCTCTTTCCTAGGTTATGACAGGGTAAAGGCATCTCCTTCCTAGTTTATGACAGGGTAAAGACATCTCTTTCCTGGTTTATGACAGGATAAGTACATCTCCTTCCCAGTTTATGACAGGATAAAGACATCTCCTTCCTAGTTTATGACAGGGTAAAGACATCTCTTTCCTGGTTTATGACAGGATAAGTACATCTCCTTCCCAGTTTATGACAGGGTAAAGACATCTCCTTCCTAGTTTATGACAGGGTAAAGACATCTCTTTCCTGGTTTATGACAGGATAAGTACATCTCCTTCCTAGTTTATGACAGGGTAAAGACATCTCCTTCCTAGTTTATGACAGGGTAAAGACATCTCCTTCCTAGTTTATGACAGGGTAAAGACATCTCCTTCCTAGTTTATGACAGGGTAAAGACATGCACTTTCTAGTTTATGACAGTGTAAAGACATCTCCTTCCTAGTTTATGACGGGGTAAAGACATCTCCTTCCTAGTTTATGACAGGGTAAAGACATCTCCTTCCTAGTTTATGACAGGGTAAAGACATGTACTTCCTAGTTTATGACAGGGTAAAGACATGTACTTCCTAGTTTATGACAGAGTAAAGACATCTCCTTCCTAGTTTATGACAGGGTAAAGACATGTCCTTCCTAGTTTATGACAGGGTAAGTACATCTCCTTCCTAGTTTATGACAGGGTAAAGACATCTCCTTCCTAGTTTATGACAGGGTAAAGACATCTCCTTCCTAGTTTATGACAGGATAAGTACATCTCCTTCCTAGTTTATGACAGGGTAAAGACATCTCCTTCCTAGTTTATGACAGGGTAAAGACATGTACTTCCTAGTTTATGACAGGGTAAAGACATCTCCTTCCTAGTTTATGACAGGATAGGTAAATCTCCTTCCTAGTTTATGACAGGATAAGTACATCTCCTTCCTAGTTTATGACAGGGTAAAGACATCTCCTTCCTAGTTTATGACAGGGTAAAGACATGTACTTCCTAGTTTATGACAGGGTAAAGACATCTCCTTCCTAGTTTATGACAGGGTAAAGACATCTCCTTCCTAGTTTTTGACAGGATAATGACATGTACTTCCTAGTTTATGACAGGGTAAAGACATCTCTTTCCTAGGTTATGACAGGGTAAAGGCATCTCCTTCCTAGTTTATGACAGGGTAAAGACATCTCCTTCCTAGTTTATGACAGGATAAGTACATCTCCTTCCTAGTTTATGACAGGATAGGTAAATCTCCTTCCTAGTTTATGACAGGATAAGTACATCTCCTTCCTAGTTTATGACAGGGTAAAGACATGTACTTCCTAGTTTATGACAGGATAAGTACATCTCCTTCCTAGTTTATGACAGGGTAAAGACATCTACTTCCTAGTTTATGACAGTGTAAAGACATGTACTTCCTAGTTTATGACAGGATAAGTACATCTCCTTCCTAGTTTATGACAGGGTAAAGACAATTCCTTCCTAGTTTATGACAGGGTAAAGACATGTACATCCTAGTTAATGACAGGGTAAAGACATCTCCTTCCTAGTTTATGACAGGGTAAAGACATCTCCTTCCTAGTTTATGACAGGGTAAAGACATCTCCTTCCTAGTTTATGACAGGGTAAAGACATCTCCTTCCTAGTTTTTGACAGGATAATGACATGTACTTCCTAGTTTATGACAGGGTAAAGACATCTCTTTCCTAGTTTATGACAGGGTAAAGGCATCTCCTTCCTAGTTTATGACAGGGTAAAGACATCTCCTTCCTGGTTTATGACAGGATAAGTACATCTCCTTCCTAGTTTATGACAGGGTAAAGACATCTCCTTCCTAGTTTATGACAGGGTAAAGACATCTCCTTCCTAGTTTATGACAGGGTAAAGACATCTCCTTCCTAGTTTATGACAGGGTAAAGACATGTACTTCCTAGTTTATGACAGGGTAAAGACATCTCCTTCCTAGTTAATGACAGGGTAAAGACATCTTCTTCCTAGTTTATGACAGGGTAAAGACATCTCTTTCCTAGTTTATGACAGGGTAAAGACATCTCCTTCCTAGTTTATGACAGGGTAAAGACATCTCCTTCCTGGTTTATGACAGGATAAGTACATCTCCTTCCTAGTTTATGACAGGCTAAAGAAATCTCCTTCCTAGTTTATGACAGGGTAAAGACATCTCCTTCCTAGTTTATGACAGGGTAAAGACATCTCCTTCCTAGTTTATGACAGGGTAAAGACATGCACTTTCCTAGTTTATGACAGGGTAAAGACATGTACTTCCTAGTTTATGACAGGGTAAAGACATCTCCTTCCTAGTTTATGACAGGATAAGTACATCTCCTTCCTAGTTTATGACAGGATAGGTAAATCTCCTTCCTAGTTTATGACAGGATAAGTACATCTCCTTCCCAGTTTATGACAGGGTAAAGACATGTACTTCCTAGTTTATGACAGGGTAAAGACATCTCCTTCCTAGTTTATGACAGGGTAAAGACATCTCCTTCCTAGTTTATGACAGGGTAAAGACATCTCCTTCCTAGTTTATGACAGGGTAAAGACATCTCCTTCCTAGTTTATGACAGGGTAAAGACATCTTCTTCCTAGTTTATGACAGGGTAAAGACATCTCCTTCCTAGTTTATGACAGGGTAAAGACATCTCCTTCCTAGTTTATGACAGGGTAAAGACATCTCCTTCCTAGTTTATGACAGGGTAAAGGCATCTCCTTCCTAGTTTATGACAGGGTAAAGACATCTCCTTCCTGGTTTATGACAGGATAAGTACATCTCCTTCCTAGTTTATGACAGGCTAAAGAAATCTCCTTCCTAGTTTATGACAGGATAAGTACATCTCCTTCCTAGTTTATGACAGGATAGGTAAATCTCCTTCCTAGTTTATGACAGGATAAGTACATCTCCTTCCTAGTTTATGACAGGGTAAAGACATGTACTTCCTAGTTTATGACAGGATAGGTACATCTCCTTCCTAGTTTATGACAGGGTAAAGACATCTACTTCCTAGTTTATGACAGGGTAAAGACATGTACTTCCTAGTTCATGACAGGATAAGTACATCTCCTTCCTAGTTTATGACAGGGTAAAGACAATTCCTTCCTAGTTTATGACAGGGTAAAGACATGTACATCCTAGTTAATGACAGGGTAAAGACATCTCCTTCCTAGTTTATGACAGGGTAAAGACATCTCCTTCCTGGTTTATGACAGGATAAGTACATCTCCTTCCTAGTTTATGACAGGCTAAAGACATCTCCTTCCTAGTTTATGACAGGGTAAAGACATCTCCTTCCTAGTTTATGACAGGGTAAAGACATCTCCTTCCTAGTTTATGACAGGGTAAAGACATGCACTTTCTAGTTTATGACAGTGTAAAGACATCTCCTTCCTAGTTTATGACGGGGTAAAGACATCTCCTTCCTAGTTTATGACAGGGTAAAGACATGTACTTCCTAGTTTATGACAGGGTAACGACATCTCCTTCCTAGTTTATGACAGGATAAGTACATCTCCTTCCTAGTTTATGACAGTATAGGTAAATCTCCTTCCTAGTTTATGACAGGATAAGTACATCTCCTTCCCAGTTTATGACAGGGTAAAGACATCTCCTTCCTAGTTTATGACAGGGTAAAGACATCTCCTTCCTAGTTTATGACAGGGTAAAGACATCTCCTTCCTAGTTTATGACAGGGTAAAGACATCTCCTTCCTAGTTTATGACAGGGTAAAGACATCTCCTTCCTAGTTTATGACAGGATAAGTACATCTCCTTCCTAGTTTATGACAGGCTAAAGACATCTCCTTCCTAGTTTATGACAGGGTAAAGACATCTCCTTCCTAGTTTATGACAGGGTAAAGACATCTCCTTCCTAGTTTATGACAGGGTAAAGACATGCACTTTCTAGTTTATGACAGTGTAAAGACATCTCCTTCCTAGTTTATGACAGGGTAAAGACATCTCCTTCCTAGTTTATGACAGGGTAAAGACATGTACTTCCTAGTTTATGACAGGGTAAAGACATCTCCTTCCTAGTTTATGACAGGGTAAAGACATCTCCTTCCTAGTTTATGACAGGGTAAAGACATGTACTTCCTAGTTTATGACAGGGTAAAGACATCTCCTTCCTAGTTTATGACAGGATAAGTACATCTCCTTCCTAGTTTATGACAGGATAGGTAAATCTCCTTCCTAGTTAATGACAGGGTAAAGACATCTTCTTCCTAGTTTATGACAGGGTAAAGACATCTCCTTCCTAGTTTATGACAGGGTAAAGACATCTCCTTCCTAGTTTATGACAGGGTAAAGACATCTCCTTCCTAGTTTATGACAGGGTAAAGACATCTCCTTCCTAGTTTATGACAGGGTAAAGACATGTACTTCCTAGTTTATGACAGGGTAAAGACATGTACTTCCTAGTTTATGACAGGGTAAAGACATCTCCTTCCTAGTTTATGACAGGATAAGTACATCTCCTTCCTAGTTTATGACAGGGTAAAGACATCTCCTTCCTAGTTTATGACAGGGTAAAGACATCTTCTTCCTAGTTTATGACAGGATAAAGACAACTCCTTCCTAGTTTATGACAGGATAAGACACTAGTTATGACAGGGTAAAGACATTCCTTCCTAGTTTATGACAGGGTAAAGACATCTCCTTCCTAGTTTATGACAGGGTAAAGACATCTCCTTCCTAGTTTATGACAGGGTAAAGACATCTCCTTCCTAGTTTATGACAGGGTAAAGACATCTCCTTCCTAGTTTATGACAGGGTAAAGACATCTCCTTCCTAGTTTATGACAGGGTAAAGACATGTACTTCCTAGTTTATGACAGGGTAAAGACATCTCCTTCCTAGTTTATGACAGGGTAAAGACATCTCCTTCCTAGTTTATGACAGGGTAAAGACATGTACTTCCTAGTTTATGACAGGGTAAAGACATCTCCTTCCTAGTTTATGACAGGATAAGTACATCTCCTTCCTAGTTTATGACAGTACAGGGTAAATCTCCTTCCTAGTTTATGACAGGATAAGTACATCTCCTTCCTAGTTTATGACAGGGTAAAGACATGTACTTCCTAGTTTATGACAGGGTAAAGACATCTCCTTCCTAGTTTATGACAGGGTAAAGACATCTCCTTCCTAGTTTATGACAGGGTAAAGACATCTCCTTCCTAGTTTATGACAGGGTAAAGACATCTCCTTCCTGGTTTATGACAGGATAAGTACATCTCCTTCCTAGTTTATGACAGGCTAAAGACATCTCCTTCCTAGTTTATGACAGGGTAAAGACATCTCCTTCCTAGTTTATGACAGGGTAAAGACATCTCCTTCCTAGTTTATGACAGGGTAAAGACATGCACTTTCTAGTTTATGACAGTGTAAAGACATCTCCTTCCTAGTTTATGACAGGGTAAAGACATCTCCTTCCTAGTTTATGACAGGGTAAAGACATGTACTTCCTAGTTTATGACAGGGTAAAGACATCTCCTTCCTAGTTTATGACAGGGTAAAGACATCTCCTTCCTAGTTTATGACAGGGTAAAGACATGTACTTCCTAGTTTATGACAGGGTAAAGACATCTCCTTCCTAGTTTATGACAGGATAAGTACATCTCCTTCCTAGTTTATGACAGGATAAGTACATCTCCTTCCTAGTTTATGACAGGGTAAAGACATCTCCTTCCTAGTTTATGACAGGGTAAAGACATCTCCTTCCTAGTTTATGACAGGGTAAAGACATCTCCTTCCTAGTTTATGACAGGGTAAAGACATCTCCTTCCTAGTTTATGACAGGGTAAAGACATCTCCTTCCTAGTTTATGACAGGGTAAAGACATGTACTTCCTAGTTTATGACAGGGTAAAGACATCTACTTCCTAGTTTATGACAGGGTAAAGACATCTCCTTCCTAGTTTATGACAGGATAAGTACATCTCCTTCCTAGTTTATGACAGGGTAAAGACATGTACTTCCTAGTTTATGACAGGGTAAAGACATCTCCTTCCTAGTTTATGACAGGATAAGTACATCTCCTTCCTAGTTTATGACAGGATAGGTAAATCTCCTTCCTAGTTTATGACAGGGTAAAGACATCTCCTTCCTAGTTTATGACAGGGTAAAGACATCTCCTTCCTAGTTTATGACAGGGTAAAGACATCTCCTTCCTAGTTTATGACAGGGTAAAGACATCTCCTTCCTAGTTTATGACAGGGTAAAGACATCTCCTTCCTAGTTTATGACAGGGTAAAGACATGTACTTCCTAGTTTATGACAGGGTAAAGACATGTACTTCCTAGTTTATGACAGGGTAAAGACATCTCCTTCCTAGTTTATGACAGGATAAGTACATCTCCTTCCTAGTTTATGACAGGGTAAAGACATCTCCTTCCTAGTTTATGACAGGGTAAAGACATCTCCTTCCTAGTTTATGACAGGGTAAAGACATCTCCTTCCTAGTTTATGACAGGGTAAAGACATCTCCTTCCTAGTTTATGACAGGGTAAAGACATCTCCTTCCTAGTTTATGACAGGGTAAAGACATCTCCTTCCTAGTTTATGACAGGGTAAAGACATCTCCTTCCTAGTTTATGACAGGGTAAAGACATCTCCTTCCTAGTTTATGACAGGGTAAAGACATCTCCTTCCTAGTTTATGACAGGGTAAAGACATCTCCTTCCTAGTTTATGACAGGATAAGTACATCTCCTTCCTAGTTTATGACAGGGTAAAGACATCTCCTTCCTAGTTTATGACAGGATAAGTACATCTCCTTCCTAGTTTATGACAGGATAGGTAAATCTCCTTCCTAGTTTATGACAGGATAAGTACATCTCCTTCCTAGTTTATGACAGGGTAAAGACATCTCCTTCCTAGTTTATGACAGGGTAAAGACATGTACTTCCTAGTTTATGACAGGATAGGTACATCTCCTTCCTAGTTTATGACAGGGTAAAGACATCTACTTCCTAGTTTATGACAGTGTAAAGACATGTACTTCCTAGTTTATGACAGGATAAGTACATCTCCTTCCTAGTTTATGACAGGGTAAAGACAATTCCTTCCTAGTTTATGACAGGGTAAAGACATGTACTTCCTAGTTTATGACAGGGTAAAGACATCTCCTTCCTAGTTTATGACAGGGTAAAGACATCTCCTTCCTAGTTTATGACAGGATAAGTACATCTCCTTCCTAGTTTATGACAGGGTAAAGACATCTCCTTCCTAGTTTATGACAGGGTAAAGACATCTCCTTCCTAGTTTATGACAGGGTAAAGACATCTCCTTCCTAGTTTATGACAGGGTAAAGACATGCACTTTTTAGTTTATGACAGTGTAAAGACATCTCCTTCCTAGTTTATGACGGGGTAAAGACATCTCCTTCCTAGTTTATGACAGGGTAAAGACATGTACTTCCTAGTTTATGACAGGGTAAAGACATGTACTTCCTAGTTTATGACAGGGTAAAGACATCTCCTTCCTAGTTTATGACAGGGTAAAGACATCTCCTTCCTAGTTTATGACAGGGTAAAGACATGTACTTCCTAGTTTATGACAGGGTAAAGACATCTCCTTCCTAGTTTATGACAGGGTAAAGACATCTCCTTCCTAGTTTTTGACAGGATAATGACATGTACTTCCTAGTTTATGACAGGGTAAAGACATCTCTTTCCTAGGTTATGACAGGGTAAAGACATCTCCTTCCTAGTTTATGACAGGGTAAAGACATCTCCTTCCTGGTTTATGACAGGATAAGTACATCTCCTTCCTAGTTTATGACAGGGTAAAGACATCTCCTTCCTAGTTTATGACAGGGTAAAGACATCTCCTTCCTAGTTTATGACAGGATAAGTACATCTCCTTCCTAGTTTATGACAGTAAAGGTAAATCTCCTTCCTAGTTTATGACAGGATAAAGACATCTCCTTCCTAGTTTATGACAGGGTAAAGACATGTACTTCCTAGTTTATGACAGGGTAAAGACATCTCCTTCCTAGTTTATGACAGGGTAAAGACATCTCCTTCCTAGTTTATGACAGGGTAAAGACATCTCCTTCCTAGTTTATGACAGGGTAAAGACATCTCCTTCCTAGTTTATGACAGGGTAAAGACATCTCCTTCCTAGTTTATGACAGGGTAAAGACATCTACTTCCTAGTTTATGACAGGGAAAGACATCTCCTTCCTAGTTTATGACAGGATAAGTACATCTCCTTCCTAGTTTATGACAGGGTAAAGACATCTCCTTCCTAGTTTATGACAGGGTAAAGACATGTACTTCCTAGTTTATGACAGGGTAAAGACATCTCCTTCCTAGTTTATGACAGGGTAAAGACATCTCCTTCCTAGTTTATGACAGGATAAGTACATCTCCTTCCTAGTTTATGACAGGGTAAAGACATCTCCTTCCTAGTTTATGACAGGGTAAAGACATCTCCTTCCTAGTTTATGACAGGGTAAAGACATCTCCTTCCTAGTTTATGACAGGGTAAAGACATCTTCTTCCTAGTTTATGACAGGGTAAAGACATCTCCTTCCTAGTTTATGACAGGGTAAAGACATCTCCTTCCTAGTTTATGACAGGGTAAAGACATGTACTTCCTAGTTTATGACAGGGTAAAGACATGTACTTCCTAGTTTATGACAGGGTAAAGACATCTCCTTCCTAGTTTATGACAGGGTAAAGACATCTCCTTCCTAGTTTATGACAGGGTAAAGACATGTACTTCCTAGTTTATGACAGGGTAAAGACATCTCCTTCCTAGTTTATGACAGGGTAAAGACATCTCCTTCCTAGTTTTTGAGAGGATAATGACATGTACTTCGTACTTTATGACATTGTAAAGACATCTCTTTCCTTGTTTATGACAGGGTAAAGGCATATCCTTCCTAGTTTATGACAGGGTAAAGACATCTCCTTCCTGGTTTATGACAGGATAAGTACATCTCCTTCCTAGTTTATGACAGGCTAAAGAAATCTCCTTCCTAGTTTATGACAGGGTAAAGACATCTCCTTCCTAGTTTATGACAGGATAAGTACATCTCCTTCCTAGTTTATGACAGGATAGGTAAATCTCCTTCCTAGTTTATGACAGGATAAGTACATCTCCTTCCTAGTTTATGACAGGGTAAAGACATGTACTTCCTAGTTTATGACAGGGTAAAGACATCTCCTTCCTAGTTTATGACAGGGTAAAGACATCTCCTTCCTAGTTTATGACAGGGTAAAGACATCTCCTTCCTAGTTTATGACAGGGTAAAGACATCTTCTTCCTAGTTTATGACAGGGTAAAGACATCTCCTTCCTAGTTTATGACAGGGTAAAGACATCTCCTTCCTAGTTTATGACAGGGTAAAGACATCTCCTTCCTAGTTTTTGACAGGATAATGACATGTACTTCGTAGTTTATGACATTGTAAAGACATCTCTTTCCTAGTTTATGACAGGGTAAAGGCATCTCCTTCCTAGTTTATGACAGGGTAAAGACATCTCCTTCCTGGTTTATGACAGGATAAGTACATCTCCTTCCTAGTTTATGACAGGCTAAAGAAATCTCCTTCCTAGTTTATGACAGGGTAAAGACATCTCCTTCCTAGTTTATGACAGGATAAGTACATCTCCTTCCTAGTTTATGACAGGATAGGTAAATCTCCTTCCTAGTTTATGACAGGATAAGTACATCTCCTTCCTAGTTTATGACAGGGTAAAGACATGTACTTCCAAGTTTATGACAGGATAGGTACATCTCCTTCCTAGTTTATGACAGGGTAAAGACAATTCCTTCCTAGTTTATGACAGGGTAAAGACATGTACTTCCTAGTTTATGACAGGGTAAAGACATCTCCTTCCTAGTTTATGACAGGGTAAAGACATCTCCTTCCTAGTTTTTGACAGGATAATGACATGTACTTCCTAGTTTATGACAGGGTAAAGACATCTCCTTCCTAGGTTATGACAGGGTAAAGGCATCTCCTTCCTAGTTTATGACAGGGTAAAGACATCTCCTTCCTGGTTTATGACAGGATAGGTAAATCTCCTTCCTAGTTTATGACAGGATAAGTACATCTCCTTCCTAGTTTATGACAGGGTAAAGACATGTACTTCCTAGTTTATGACAGGATAGGTACATCTCCTTCCTAGTTTATGACAGGGTAAAGACATCTACTTCCTAGTTTATGACAGTGTAAAGACATGTACTTCCTAGTTTATGACAGGATAAGTACATCTCCTTCCTAGTTTATGACAGGGTAAAGACAATTCCTTCCTAGTTTATGACAGGGTAAAGACATGTACATCCTAGTTAATGACAGGGTAAAGACATCTCCTTCCTAGTTTATGACAGGGTAAAGACATCTCCTTCCTAGTTTTTGACAGGATAATGACATGTACTTCCTAGTTTATGACAGGGTAAAGACATCTCCTTCCTAGTTTATGACAGGATAAGTACATCTCCTTCCTAGTTTATGACAGGATAGGTAAATCTCCTTCCTAGTTTATGACAGGATAAGTACATCTCCTTCCTAGTTTATGACAGGGTAAAGACATGTACTTCCAAGTTTATGACAGGATAGGTACATCTCCTTCCTAGTTTATGACAGGGTAAAGACAATTCCTTCCTAGTTTATGACAGGGTAAAGACATGTACTTCCTAGTTTATGACAGGGTAAAGACATCTCCTTCCTAGTTTATGACAGGATAAAGACATCTCCTTCCTAGTTTATGACAGGATAAAAACATCTCCTTCCTAGTTTATGACAGGGTAAAGACATCTCCTTCCTAGTTTATGACAGGGTAAAGACATCTCCTTCCTAGTTTATGACAGGGTAAAGACATCTCCTTCCTAGTTTATGACAGGGTAAAGACATCTCCTTCCTAGTTTATGACAGGGTAAAGACATCTCCTTCCTAGTTTATGACAGGGTAAAGACATCTCCTTCCTAGTTTTTGACAGGATAATGACATGTACTTCCTAGTTTATGACAGGGTAAAGACATGCACTTTCTAGTTTATGACAGTGTAAAGACATCTCCTTCCTAGATTATAACGGGGTAAAGACATCTCCTTCCTAGTTTATGACAGGGTAAAGACATGTACTTCCTAGTTTATGACAGGGTAAAGACATCTCCTTCCTAGTTTATGACAGGGTAAAGACATCTCCTTCCTAGTTTATGACAGGGTAAAGACATCTCCTTCCTAGTTTATGACAGGGTAAAGACATGTACTTCCTAGTTTATGACAGGGTAAAGACATCTCCTTCCTAGTTTATGACAGGATAAGTACATCTCCTTCCTAGTTTATGACAGGATAAAGACATCTCCTTCCTAGTTTATGACAGGGTAAAGACATCTCCTTCCTAGTTTATGACAGGGTAAAGACATCTCCTTCCTAGTTTATGACAGGGTAAAGACATCTCCTTCCTAGTTTATGACAGGGTAAAGACATCTCCTTCCTAGTTTATGACAGGGTAAAGACATCTCCTTCCTAGTTTATGACAGGGTAAAGACATCTCCTTCCTAGTTTATGACAGGGTAAAGACATGTACTTCCTAGTTTATGACAGGATGTAAAGACATCTCCTTCCTAGATTATAACGGGGTAAAGACATCTCCTTCCTAGTTTATGACAGGGTAAATACATGTACTTCCTAGTTTATGACAGGGTAAAGACATCTCCTTCCTAGTTTATGACAGGGTAAAGACATCTCCTTCCTAGTTTATGACAGGGTAAAGACATGTACTTCCTAGTTTATGACAGGGTAAAGACATGTACTTCCTAGTTTATGACAGGGTAAAGACATCTCCTTCCTAGTTTATGACAGGGTAAAGACATCTCCTTCCTAGTTTATGACAGGGTAAAGACATCTCCTTCCTAGTTTATGACAGGGTAAAGACATCTCCTTCCTAGTTTATGACAGGGTAAAGACATCTCCTTCCTAGTTTATGACAGGGTAAAGACATCTCCTTCCTAGTTTATGACAGGTAAAGACATCTCCTTCCTAGTTTATGACAGGGTAAAGACATGTACTTCCTAGTTTATGACAGGGTAAAGACATCTCCTTCCTAGTTTATGACAGGGTAAAGACATCTCCTTCCTAGTTTATGACAGGGTAAAGACATGTACTTCCTAGTTTATGACAGGGTAAAGACATCTCCTTCCTAGTTTATGACAGGGTAAAGACATCTCCTTCCTAGTTTATGACAGGGTAAAGACATGTACTTCCTAGTTTATGACAGGGTAAAGACATCTCCTTCCTAGTTTATGACAGGGTAAAGACATCTCCTTCCTAGTTTATGACAGGGTAAAGACATGTACTTCCTAGTTTATGACAGGGTAAAGACATCTCCTTCCTAGTTTATGACAGGGTAAAGACATCTCCTTCCTAGTTTATGACAGGGTAAAGACATCTCCTTCCTAGTTTATGACAGGGTAAAGACATCTCCTTCCTAGTTTTTGACAGGATAATGACATGTACTTCCTAGTTTATGACAGGGTAAAGACATGTACTTCCTAGTTTATGACAGGGTAAAGACATCTCCTTCCTAGTTTATGACAGGTAAAGACATCTCCTTCCTAGTTTATGACAGGGTAAAGACATCTCCTTCCTAGTTTATGACAGGGTAAAGACATGTACTTCCTAGTTTATGACAGGGTAAAGACATCTCCTTCCTAGTTTATGACAGGATAAGTACATCTCCTTCCTAGTTTATGACAGGATAGGTAAATCTCCTTCCTAGTTTATGACAGGATAAGTACATCTCCTTCCCAGTTTATGACAGTGTAAAGACATCTCCTTCCTAGATTATAACGGGGTAAAGACATCTCCTTCCTAGTTTATGACAGGGTAAAGACATGTACTTCCTAGTTTATGACAGGGTAAAGACATGTCCTTCCTAGTTTATGACAGGGTAAAGACATCTCCTTCCTAGTTTATGACAGGATAAGTACATCTCCTTCCTAGTTTATGACAGGGTAAAGACATGTACTTCCTAGTTTATGACAGGGTAAAGACATCTCCTTCCTAGTTTATGACAGGGTAAAGACATCTCCTTCCTAGTTTATGACAGGGTAAAGACATCTCCTTCCTAGTTTATGACAGGGTAAAGACATCTCCTTCCTAGTTTATGACAGGGTAAAGACATCTTCTTCCTAGTTTATGACAGGGTAAAGACATCTCCTTCCTAGTTTATGACAGGGTAAAGACATCTCCTTCCTAGTTTATGACAGGGTAAAGACATCTCCTTCCTAGTTTATGACAGGATAATGACATGTACTTCCTAGTTTATGACAGGGTAAAGACATCTCCTTCCTAGTTTATGACAGGGTAAAGACATCTCCTTCCTAGTTTATGACAGGATAATGACATGTACTTCCTAGTTTATGACAGGGTAAAGACATCTCTTTCCTAGGTTATGACAGGGTAAAGGACATCTCCTTCCTAGTTTATGACAGGGTAAAGACATCTCCTTCCTAGTTTATGACAGGATAAAGACATCTCCTTCCTAGTTTATGACAGGCTAAAGAAATCTCCTTCCTAGTTTATGACAGGGTAAAGACATCTCCTTCCTAGTTTATGACAGGATAAGTACATCTCCTTCCTAGTTTATGACAGGATAGGTAAATCTCCTTCCTAGTTTATGACAGGATAAGTACATCTCCTTCCTAGTTTATGACAGGGTAAAGACATGTACTTCCAAGTTTATGACAGGATAGGTACATCTCCTTCCTAGTTTATGACAGGGTAAAGACAATTCCTTCCTAGTTTATGACAGGGTAAAGACATGTACTTCCTAGTTAATGACAGGGTAAAGACATCTCCTTCCTAGTTTATGACAGGGTAAAGACATCTCCTTCCTAAGTTTTTGACAGGATAATGACATGTACTTCCTAGTTTATGACAGGGTAAAGACATCTCTTTCCTAGGTTATGACAGGGTAAAGGCATCTCCTTCCTAGTTTATGACAGGGTAAAGACATCTCCTTCCTAGTTTATGACAGGATAGGTAAATCTCCTTCCTAGTTTATGACAGGATAAGTACATCTCCTTCCTAGTTTATGACAGGGTAAAGACATGTACTTCCTAGTTTATGACAGGATAAGTACATCTCCTTCCTAGTTTATGACAGGGTAAAGACATCTCCTTCCTAGTTTATGACAGGGTAAAGACATGTACTTCCTAGTTTATGACAGGGTAAAGACATCTCCTTCCTAGTTTATGACAGGGTAAAGACATCTCCTTCCTAGTTTATGACAGGGTAAAGACATCTCCTTCCTAGTTTATGACAGGGTAAAGACATCTCCTTCCTAGTTTATGACAGGGTAAAGACATCTCCTTCCTAGTTTATGACAGGATAAATGACATCTCCTTCCTAGTTTATGACAGGGTAAAGACATCTCCTTCCTAGTTTATGACAGGGTAAAGACATCTCCTTCCTAGTTTATGACAGGGTAAAGACATCTCCTTCCTAGTTTATGACAGGGTAAAGACATCTCCTTCCTAGTTTATGACAGGGTAAAGACATCTCCTTCCTAGTTTATGACAGGGTAAAGACATCTCCTTCCTAGTTTATGACAGGGTAAAGACATCTCCTTCCTAGTTTATGACAGGGTAAAGACATCTCCTTCCTAGTTTATGACAGGGTAAAGACATCTCCTTCCTAGTTTATGACAGGATAAAGACATCTCCTTCCTAGTTTATGACAGGGTAAGACATCTCCTTCCTAGTTTATGACAGGGTAAAGACATGTACTTCCTAGTTTATGACAGGATAAAGACATCTCCTTCCTAGTTTATGACAGGATAGGTAAAGATCTCCTTCCTAGTTTATGACAGGATAAGTACATCTCCTTCCTAGTTTATGACAGGGTAAAGACATGTACTTCCTAGTTTATGACAGGATAAGTACATCTCCTTCCTAGTTTATGACAGGATAAGTAAATCTCCTTCCTAGTTTATGACAGGGTAAAGACATCTCCTTCCTAGTTTATGACAGGATAAAGACATCTCCTTCCTAGTTTATGACAGGATAAGTACATCTCCTTCCTAGTTTATGACAGGATAGGTAAATCTCCTTCCTAGTTTATGACAGGGATAAAGACATCTCCTTCCTAGTTTATGACAGGGTAAAGACATGTACTTCCTAGTTTATGACAGGATAGGTACATCTCCTTCCTAGTTTATGACAGGGTAAAGACATCTCCTTCCTAGTTTATGACAGGGTAAAGACATGTACTTCCTAGTTTATGACAGGATAAGTACATCTCCTTCCTAGTTTATGACAGGGTAAAGACAATTCCTTCCTAGTTTATGACAGGGTAAAGACATCTCCTTCCTAGTTTATGACAGGGTAAAGACATCTCCTTCCTAGTTTATGACAGGGTAAAGACATCTCCTTCCTAGTTTATGACAGGGTAAAGACATCTCCTTCCTAGTTTATGACAGGGTAAAGACATCTTCTTCCTAGTTTATGACAGGGTAAAGACATCTCCTTCCTAGTTTATGACAGGGTAAAGACATCTCCTTCCTAGTTTATGACAGGGTAAAGACATCTCCTTCCTAGTTTATGACAGGATAAGTACATCTCCTTCCTAGTTTATGACAGGATAAGTACATCTCCTTCCTAGTTTATGACAGGGTAAAGACATCTCCTTCCTAGTTTATGACAGGATAAGTACATCTCCTTCCTAGTTTATGACAGGGTAAAGACATGTACTTCCTAGTTTATGACAGGGTAAAGACATGCACTTTCTAGTTTATGACAGTGTAAAGACATCTCCTTCCTAGTTTATGACGGGGTAAAGACATCTCCTTCCTAGTTTATGACAGGGTAAAGACATGTACTTCCTAGTTTATGACAGGGTAAAGACATCTCCTTCCTAGTTTATGACAGGGTAAAGACATCTCCTTCCTAGTTTATGACAGGGTAAAGACATGTACTTCCTAGTTTATGACAGGGTAAAGACATCTCCTTCCTAGTTTATGACAGGGTAAAGACATCTCCTTCCTAGTTTATGACAGGGTAAAGACATCTCCTTCCTAGTTTATGACAGGGTAAAGACATCTCCTTCCTAGTTTATGACAGGGTAAAGACATCTCCTTCCTAGTTTATGACAGGGTAAAGACATCTCCTTCCTAGTTTATGACAGGATAAAGACATCTCCTTCCTAGTTTATGACAGGGTAAAGACATCTCCTTCCTAGTTTATGACAGGGTAAAGACATCTCCTTCCTAGTTTATGACAGGATAAGTACATCTCCTTCCTAGTTTATGACAGGATAAGTACATCTCCTTCCTAGTTTATGACAGGATAGGTAAATCTCCTTCCTAGTTTATGACAGGATAAAGTACATCTCCTTCCTAGTTTATGACAGTGTAAAGACATGTACTTCCTAGTTTATGACAGGATAAGTACATCTCCTTCCTAGTTTATGACAGGGTAAAGACAATTCCTTCCTAGTTTATGACAGGATAAGTACATCTCCTTCCTAGTTTATGACAGGGTAAAGACATGTACTTCCTAGTTTATGACAGGGTAAAGACATCTCCTTCCTAGTTTATGACAGGATAAGTACATCTCCTTCCTAGTTTATGACAGGATAAGTACATCTCCTTCCTAGTTTATGACAGGATAAAGACATCTCCTTCCTAGTTTATGACAGGATAAGTACATCTCCTTCCTAGTTTATGACAGGATAGGTAAATCTCCTTCCTAGTTTATGACAGGATAAGTACATCTCCTTCCTAGTTTATGACAGGGTAAAGACATGTACTTCCTAGTTTATGACAGGATAAGTACATCTCCTTCCTAGTTTATGACAGGGTAAAGACATCTCCTTCCTAGTTTATGACAGGGTAAAGACATGTACTTCCTAGTTTATGACAGGATAAGTACATCTCCTTCCTAGTTTATGACAGGGTAAAGACATCTCCTTCCTAGTTTATGACAGGGTAAAGACATCTCCTTCCTAGTTAATGACAGGGTAAAGACATCTCCTTCCTAGTTTATGACAGGGTAAAGACATCTCCTTCCTAGTTTATGACAGGGTAAAGACATCTCCTTCCTAGTTTATGACAGGGTAAAGACATCTCCTTCCTAGTTTATGACAGGATAAAGACATGTCCTTCCTAGTTTATGACAGGGTAAAGACATGCACTTCCTAGTTTATGACAGGGTAAAGACATCTCCTTCCTAGTTTATGACAGGGTAAAGACATCTCCTTCCTAGTTTATGACAGGGTAAAGACATGTACTTCCTAGTTTATGACAGGGTAAAGACATCTCCTTCCTAGTTTATGACAGGGTAAAGACATCTCCTTCCTAGTTTATGACAGGGTAAAGACATCTCCTTCCTAGTTTATGACAGGGTAAAGACATCTCCTTCCTAGTTTATGACAGGGTAAAGACATCTCCTTCCTAGTTTATGACAGGGTAAAGACATCTCCTTCCTAGTTTATGACAGGGTAAAGACATCTCCTTCCTAGTTTATGACAGGGTAAAGACATCTCCTTCCTAGTTTATGACAGGGTAAAGACATCTCCTTCCTAGTTTTTGACAGGATAATGACATGTACTTCCTAGTTTATGACAGGGTAAAGACATGCACTTTCTAGTTTATGACAGGGTAAAGACATCTCCTTCCTAGTTTATGACAGGGTAAAGACATCTCCTTCCTAGTTTATGACAGGGTAAAGACATGTACTTCCTAGTTTATGACAGGGTAAAGACATCTCCTTCCTAGTTTATGACAGGGTAAAGACATCTCCTTCCTAGTTTATGACAGGGTAAAGACATCTCCTTCCTAGTTTATGACAGGGTAAAGACATCTCCTTCCTAGTTTATGACAGGATAATGACATGTACTTCCTAGTTTATGACAGGGTAAAGACATCTCCTTCCTAGTTTATGACAGGGTAAAGACATCTCCTTCCTAGTTTTTGACAGGATAATGACATGTACTTCCTAGTTTATGACAGGGTAAAGACATCTCTTTCCTAGGTTATGACAGGGTAAAGACATCTCCTTCCTAGTTTATGACAGGGTAAAGACATCTCCTTCCTAGTTTATGACAGGATAAGTACATCTCCTTCCTAGTTTATGACAGGGTAAAGACATGTACTTCCTAGTTTATGACAGGATAAGTACATCTCCTTCCTAGTTTATGACAGGGTAAAGACATCTCCTTCCTAGTTTATGACAGGGTAAAGACATCTCCTTCCTAGTTTATGACAGGGTAAAGACATCTCCTTCCTAGTTTATGACAGGGTAAAGACATCTCCTTCCTAGTTTATGACAGGGTAAAGACATGTACTTCCTAGTTTATGACAGGGTAAAGACATGTACTTCCTAGTTTATGACAGGGTAAAGACATCTCCTTCCTAGTTAATGACAGGGTAAAGACATCTTCTTCCTAGTTTATGACAGGGTAAAGACATCTCCTTCCTAGTTTATGACAGGGTAAAGACATCTCCTTCCTAGTTTATGACAGGGTAAAGACATCTCCTTCCTAGTTTATGACAGGGTAAAGACATGTACTTCCTAGTTTATGACAGGGTAAAGACATCTCCTTCCTAGTTTATGACAGGGTAAAGACATCTCCTTCCTAGTTTATGACAGGGTAAAGACATCTCCTTCCTAGTTTATGACAGGGTAAAGACATCTCCTTCCTAGTTTATGACAGGATAATGACATGTACTTCCTAGTTTATGACAGGGTAAAGACATCTCCTTCCTAGTTTATGACAGGGTAAAGACATCTCCTTCCTAGTTTATGACAGGATAATGACATCTCCTTCCTAGTTTATGACAGGGTAAAGACATCTCTTTCCTAGTTTATGACAGGGTAAAGACATCTCCTTCCTAGTTTATGACAGGGTAAAGACATCTCCTTCCTGGTTTATGACAGGGATAAAGACATCTCCTTCCTAGTTTATGACAGGGTAAAGACATCTCCTTCCTAGTTTATGACAGGATAAGTACATCTCCTTCCTAGTTTATGACAGGGTAAAGACATCTCCTTCCTAGTTTATGACAGGGTAAAGACATGTACTTCCTAGTTTATGACAGGATAAGACATCTCCTTCCTAGTTTATGACAGGGTAAAGACATCTCCTTCCTAGTTTATGACAGGGTAAAGACATGTACTTCCTAGTTTATGACAGGGTAAAGACATCTCCTTCCTAGTTTATGACAGGGTAAAGACATCTCCTTCCTAGTTTATGACAGGATAAGTACATCTCCTTCCTAGTTTATGACAGGGTAAAGACATCTCCTTCCTAGTTTATGACAGGGTAAAGACATCTCCTTCCTAGTTTATGACAGGGTAAAGACATCTCCTTCCTAGTTTATGACAGGGTAAAGACATCTCCTTCCTAGTTTATGACAGGGTAAAGACATCTCCTTCCTAGTTTATGACAGGGTAAAGACATCTCCTTCCTAGTTTATGACAGGGTAAAGACATCTCCTTCCTAGTTTATGACAGGGTAAAGACATCTCCTTCCTAGTTTATGACAGGGTAAAGACATCTCCTTCCTAGTTTATGACAGGGTAAAGACATGTACTTCCTAGTTTATGACAGGGTAAAGACATCTCCTTCCTAGTTTATGACAGGGTAAAGACATCTCCTTCCTAGTTTATGACAGGGTAAAGACATGTACTTCCTAGTTTATGACAGGGTAAAGACATCTCCTTCCTAGTTTATGACAGGGTAAAGACATCTCCTTCCTAGTTTATGACAGGGTAAAGACATCTCCTTCCTAGTTTATGACAGGGTAAAGACATCTCCTTCCTAGTTTATGACAGGGTAAAGACATCTCCTTCCTAGTTTATGACAGGGTAAAGACATCTCCTTCCTAGTTTATGACAGGGTAAAGACATCTCCTTCCTAGTTTATGACAGGGTAAAGACATCTCCTTCCTAGTTTATGACAGGGAAAGACATCTCCTTCCTAGTTTATGACAGGGTAAAGACATCTCCTTCCTAGTTTATGACAGGATAAAGACATGTACATCTCCTTCCTAGTTTATGACAGGGTAAAGACATCTCCTTCCTAGTTTATGACAGGGTAAGACATCTCTTCCTAGTTTATGACAGGGTAAAGACATCTCCTTCCTAGTTTATGACAGGGTAAAGACATCTCCTTCCTAGTTTATGACAGGGTAAAGACATGTACTTCCTAGTTTATGACAGGGTAAAGACATCTCCTTCCTAGTTTATGACAGGGTAAAGACATCTCCTTCCTAGTTTATGACAGGGTAAAGACATCTCCTTCCTAGTTTATGACAGGGTAAAGACATCTCCTTCCTAGTTTATGACAGGGTAAAGACATCTCCTTCTAGTTTATGACAGGGTAAAGACATCTCCTTCCTAGTTTATGACAGGGTAAAGACATCTCCTTCCTAGTTTATGACAGGGTAAAGACATGTACTTCCTAGTTTATGACAGGGTAAAGACATCTCCTTCCTAGTTTATGACAGGGTAAAGACATCTCCTTCCTAGTTTTTGACAGGATAATGACATGTACTTCCTAGTTTATGACAGGGTAAAGACATCTCCTTCCTAGTTTATGACAGGGTAAAGACATCTCCTTCCTAGTTTATGACAGGGTAAAGACATCTCCTCCTAGTTTATGACAGGATAAGTACATCTCCTTCCTAGTTTATGACAGGGTAAAGACATGTACTTCCTAGTTTATGACAGGATAAAGACATCTCCTTCCTAGTTTATGACAGGGTAAAGACATCTCCTTCCTAGTTTATGACAGGGTAAAGACATGTACTTCCTAGTTTATGACAGGGTAAAGACATCTCCTTCCTAGTTTATGACACAGGGTAAAGACATCTCCTTCCTAGTTTATGACAGGGTAAAGACATGTCCTTCCTAGTTTATGACAGGGTAAAGACATGTCCTTCCTAGTTTATGACAGGGTAAAGACATCTCCTTCCTAGTTTATGACAGGGTAAAGACATCTCCTTCCTAGTTTATGACAGGGCATCTCCTTCCTAGTTTATGACAGGGTAAAGACATCTCCTTCCTAGTTTATGACAGGGTAAAGACATCTCCTTCCTAGTTTATGACAGGGTAAAGACATCTCCTTCCTAGTTTATGACAGGGTAAAGACATCTCCTTCCTAGTTTATGACAGGGTAAAGACATGTACTTCCTAGTTTATGACAGGGTAAAGACATCTCCTTCCTAGTTTATGACAGGGTAAAGACATCTCCTTCCTAGTTTATGACAGGGTAAAGACATCTCCTTCCTAGTTTATGACAGGGTAAAGACATCTCCTTCCTAGTTTATGACAGGGTAAAGACATCTCCTTCCTAGTTTATGACAGGGTAAAGACATCTCCTTCCTAGTTTATGACAGGGTAAAGACATCTCCTTCCTAGTTTATGACAGGATAAAGACATCTCCTTCCTAGTTTATGACAGGGTAAAGACATCTCCTTCCTAGTTTATGACAGGGTAAAGACATCTCCTTCCTAGTTTATGACAGGGTAAAGACATCTCCTTCCTAGTTTATGACAGGGTAAAGACATCTCCTTCCTAGTTTATGACAGAGTTTATGACAGGGTAAAGACATCTTCTTCCTAGTTTATGACAGGGTAAAGACATGTACTTCCTAGTTTATGACAGGGTAAAGACATCTCCTTCCTAGTTTATGACAGGGTAAAGACATCTCCTTCCTAGTTTATGACAGGGTAAAGACATCTCCTTCCTAGTTTATGACAGGATAAGTACATCTCCTTCCTAGTTTATGACAGGGTAAAGACATGTACTTCCTAGTTTATGACAGGATAAGTACATCTCCTTCCTAGTTTATGACAGGGTAAAGACATCTCCTTCCTAGTTTATGACAGTGTAAAGACATGTACTTCCTAGTTTATGACAGGATAAGTACATCTCCTTCCTAGTTTATGACAGGGTAAAGACATCTCCTTCCTAGTTTATGACAGGGTAAAGACATGTACTTCCTAGTTTATGACAGGGTAAAGACATCTCCTTCCTAGTTTATGACAGGGTAAGACAACTCCTTCCTAGTTTATGACAGGATAAGTACATGTCCTTCCTAGTTTATGACAGGGTAAAGACATCTCCTTCCTAGTTTATGACAGGGTAAAGACATCTCCTTCCTAGTTTATGACAGGGTAAAGACATCTCCTTCCTAGTTTATGACAGGGTAAAGACATCTCCTTCCTAGTTTATGACAGGTAAAGACATCTCCTTCCTAGTTTATGACAGGTAAAGACATCTCCTTCCTAGTTTATGACAGGGTAAAGACATCTCCTTCCTAGTTTATGACAGGGTAAAGACATCTCCTTCCTAGTTTATGACAGGGTAAAGACATCTCCTTCCTAGTTTATGACAGGGTAAAGACATCTCCTTCCTAGTTTATGACAGGGTAAAGACATGTACTTCCTAGTTTATGACAGGGTAAAGACATCTCCTTCCTAGTTTATGACAGGGTAAAGACATCTCCTTCCTAGTTTATGACAGGGTAAAGACATCTCCTTCCTAGTTTATGACAGGGTAAAGACATCTCCTTCCTAGTTTATGACAGGATAAGACATCTCCTTCCTAGTTTATGACAGGGTAAAGACATCTCCTTCCTAGTTTATGACAGGGTAAAGACATCTCCTTCCTAGTTTATGACAGGGTAAAGACATCTCCTTCCTAGTTTATGACAGGGTAAAGACATCTCCTTCCTAGTTTATGACAGGGTAAAGACATCTCCTTCCTAGTTTATGACAGGGTAAAGACATCTCCTTCCTAGTTTATGACAGGAAAAGACATGTACTTCCTAGTTTATGACAGGGTAAAGACATCTCCTTCCTAGTTTATGACAGGGTAAAGACATCTCCTTCTTAGTTTATGACAGGGTAAAGACATCTCCTTCCTAGTTTATGACAGGGTAAAGACATGCCTTCCTAGTTTATGACAGGGTAAAGACATCTCCTTCCTAGTTTATGACAGGGTAAAGACATCTCCTTCCTAGTTTATGACAGGGTAAAGACATCTCCTTCCTAGTTTATGACAGGGTAAAGACATCTCCTTCCTAGTTTATGACAGGTAAAGACATCTCCTTCCTAGTTTATGACAGGGTAAAGACATCTCCTTCCTAGTTTATGACAGGGTAAAGACATCTCCTTCCTAGTTTATGACAGGGTAAAGACATCTCCTTCCTAGTTTATGACAGGGTAAAGACATCTCCTTCCTAGTTTATGACAGGGTAAAGACATCTCCTTCCTAGTTTATGACAGGGTAAAGACATCTCCTTCCTAGTTTATGACAGGTAAAGACATCTCCTTCCTAGTTTATGACAGGAGAGACATGTCCTTCCTAGTTTATGACAGATAAAGTATCTCCTTCCTAGTTTATGACAGGCAAAGACATGTGCCTTCCTAGCTTATGACAGGGTAAAGACATGTACTTCCTAGTTTATGACAGGGTAAAGACATCTCCTTCCTAGTTTATGACAGGGTAAAGACATGGCTAGTTTATGACAGGGTAAAGACATCTCCTTCCTAGTTTATGACAGGGATAAGACATCTCCTTCCTAGTTTATGACAGGATAAGTACATGTACTTTCCTAGTTTATGACAGGAGTAAAGACATGTACTTCCTAGTTTATGACAGGGTAAAGACATCTCCTTCCTAGTTTGCATGACAGGAGGATCTCCTAGTTTATGAAAGGATAGATAAATCTCTTCCTAGTTTATGACAGGGTAAAGTATCTCCTGATGCTAGTATTATGACAGGGTAAAGACATGTACTTCCTAGTTTATGACAGGGAGTACATTCCTTGATGTGAAAGGACAGAAAGACATCTCTCTAGTTTATGACAGGATTGTAAAGACATCTCCCCTTCCTATTATGGGAGACATTCCTTCCTGTGTATGACAGGCAAAGAGAGACATGTCAGTTTATGACAGGGTGAATGGATGTCCTAGAGTTAATGACAGGGTAAAGACACTGATGACAGGGAGATTTGCGTAGTTTACACAGGGGAGTCTCCTTCCTCCTAGTTTATGGAGGGTGATCTCATTTCCCTAGACTGTATGGCAGGACCTCTCCTTAGTTTATGACGTCTGGAGGAAAGACATCCTTCCTTTATGACAGGATATCACAGACTGTATCAGCCAGGAGGGGATCCTTCCTAGTGACAGTGTCTCAGTGATGATCTCCTAGTTTATGACAGGATAAGAAGTGTCATTTCCTAGTTTATGACAGGAGACAGTGTCGCATGTCCCTGAGACGTAGTTTATGACAGGTAAAGACATCTCTTTGCCTGGTTGATGACAGGGTAAAGGGACAGGATAATGACACTGTCTGCTAGTTTTATGACAGGGAGGATGTGGCGCTGAGTGATCCTTCCTAGTTTAAGTAGGCAAAGACATCTCCTTCCTAGTGACAGGCTGGGAGCCCCAAGTTTCTGTCATGACTGGAGTAGATGTCCTTCCCTAGTTATGACAGGGTAAAGGATCTCCTTTCCTAGATGACTGGGAGGATAAATGCCCTTGGGAACATGTAAATCTTTCCTAGTTTATGACAGGGTAAGGACATCTCCTTCCTAGTTTATGACAGGAAGACGTACAGTCCCGTACTTCTAGTTTATGACAGGGGGTAGCAACATCTCGCTGTATGACAGGCCCAGGAGGACAATGCCGTTTATGATGCTGGGAGGAGTTAATCTTTGCAGCGTCTTGAAAGCTGGAAGTGCGTGATAACGCGCGTAAGCCCAGGCTGGAGAGTATGATGAATTTATGCGTCGAGGCGGAGTGTGCGCGCGATGAAGAGGCGGGAGAGTGTGGAAGCTGGAGGTGTTCATTAAGCCAGGCTGGGAGTGACTTGCGTGAGCTGGGAGGTGTCTTTGCTGAAGCTGGGAGGTGATGGCGCGCAGTGGGATGGCCCAGCGTCTTGTCGTAGGCTGGGAATGTGGCGCAGCCAGTAGAAAGGCTGGGGAGCGGATATGGCGCGCGTGAAGCGGGGTAGCACCAGCTGCGATGTAGGCTGGAGGTGCGTGACGCGCGATGTAAGCTGGAAGGGGAGGATTATTTATCTTGATGCCCAGGCTGGAGGATATCGCGATGTAGCTGGGGAGGATTTGCACATCGCAATCTTCAGGAGGATTGTGCTATCGCAACCAGGAGGATATTTAACTATCGCGTGTAGGCTTGGGAGGATTTGCACAATACGATGTAGGCTGGGAGGATGTACTTATCGCGTGTAAACTGGAGTGCGTATTATTGCCTGATATAGGCTGGAGAGTGTGGCATACTGATAGCTAGGCTTTGGGAACTATCACTGATAAGCAGAAGAACTGGGAGGGGACTGGCTAGCTATCACTGTCATGAGCTTCAGGAGTACGTGATGGCTGCCTGTCATCTGGGAGGCTATCTGTCATAAACTTAGGAGGAGTTTGCTGTCTGTGTAAGGCTGGAGAGATAACATCTGTCATCAAACTGGGAGGCCTGACATCTTTGTCGCTAGGAGGACAGGAGTGCGTGATAACTACAAGGCTGGAAGGCTGTCAGCACCTGTCATGACTGGGAGGAGATGTCTTTGCCTGTCGTAGGCTAGAGGAAGGAGGACAAATAACACGCAATGCTAGGCAGAAACTGTGGCAGAGATTGTGGCTGCACAGTAGTAAACTGGAGTGCATGTGGCACCTGTGCACCAAGCAGGAGTATATTGGCACTTGCAGGAGAAGATGTATAATGGAGCAGATGATGAGGCCCAGGAAGCATGTGTACTGGCAGGAGAACACCGTACTGTGACAGGAGGAGATGTCTTGCTTTGTCTTAGAGTTACAATGACAGGGTAAAGTACATCTAGTTTATGGCAGGAGGATGGCACAACCTTGTAAGTAGGCTTGGGAAGACACTGTAGCTGCAGGAGATTTATGATAGGTATCTGTCGAAGCTTCTATGTCTTTGTAACTGAAAACACCTGTCGGAGGAAGTGTTCCTGGTAGTGACTGGGTTAACACTACAGTAGCTGGGAGGTGCGCGCGTAGTTAAGCAGGAGGAAGATGTCTGCCTGATGGGAGGCGTAGCAGGCTGGGAGACATGCTGCCTGATGGGAGGATTGTTGGCGTCGCGATAAGTAGGCTGGGAGCGTGTGTTTTGCATGTGTAGGCTGGGAGGATTGGCCTAGTGAGCTGGGAGATGTACGTGTAGGCTGGAGGAACATTGTGGTGTAGCTATGACGTGTAAGGAGGATTTACTGTCACTGTGTATGGCAGGGAGGACACACGCAATGCAATGCCCAGTTTATGACAGGAGGCATCACCTGATGGCCAGGCAGGCATGCCGTCGCCAGGCTTTAGTTTACTGTCTGTGGGAGGGGATGTTGTGATGGCTGGGAGATTTGCATGAGCAGCACGTGGAGGAGAGCAGCATCTGACCAGAGGAGGACACTGTCACCGATAAGCTAGGCAGGAGGCATATCTGTGAGCTGGGAGGCGTATGCGCTGTGCCAGGCTGGAGGACCTTTAGCGTCACCAGTATGCTAGGCTGGGAGGCGTGCTGTGCCAGGCTGGGGAGGTGATACGGTAAGCCAGAGCAGGGTGCATGTGACGCACGATGAAGTAGCTGGCATGTGGCAGTGTGAGCTAGTTTGCACCGTCGTGGAGATGTGGCAGCACTGATGCCAGGCTGGGCGTGATGGCGCACGTAAGCAGGCAGGAGGAGTATGTGTTCAATGCTGGGGACGCTGTCAAATGGTGTATTAACGCTGTGAGCTGGAGCCTGCTGTCGGTATCTGTCAAAAACGGGAAGGCTATGCGCGTCTGGGAGGAACGTGATGAAGCGGGAGGAGATGCTGGCGCGATAGGCTGGGAGATGTGGCACATTAAAGCGGGAGTAGTATGCATCGCGATAAGCAGGCTGGGAGTGATATGCGCATATGCTGAGCAGGAGGAGATTTATTGCTATCGCATGTCGCTGAAACCTGGAGCCCGTGATGACACCTGTCATCAAACGGAGGAGGATGTAGCACATCTGATGTAGGCTGGGTTGGTGCTATCTGTCATGCCGGGAGAGTAACGCGCGATCATAGGCAGGAGGCCTTTGCTGTGCGGCTACAGGAGAAGACACAGATGCACTGTCGCCAAACTGGGAGGTACATGTGTTATCTGTCAGAAACTTGGGGAAGGATGTGTTTACTGTGCTAAACTTGGGAGAACACACGATGAATTGGCAGGAGTGTAATGCGCTGATAGTAGGCAGGAGGGATTGTGGCATGCACCCAGTAAACAGGAGAGTGTACCTATCTGTGTAAACCTGGAGTCGTAATGTTTACGCATGTAAGTAGGCAGGAGGATATTTAATCTGTCAAGCTTTAGGAGGAGTTGCCACACAGCTCTGCATGGCAGGAGGGGATTGGCTATACGATAAGTAGGCTGGGAGGAGGAGACCAATGCTGCGCAATGTGGCTGGAGGACAGCTGTGCTTCAGGCAGGAGGAGTACTACACGCTACGATGTAGAGGACGGAGATGTGGCATACAATGTAGCTTGGGATTGAACTGTTGCATGGCCTGGGAGAGAACACCTGTGTAGGCAGGAGTACGTGATGGCCATGTCGTGAAGCAGGCACAGGATGAGACTGCATGTCTTACAGCAGGAGAGAGACCAGTAGCACCTGGTGCTGGCCCAGAGGTACGTCGTGACTCTGTCAGCTGGGAAGAGATGTTGCCATGACTAGGAGGAGGATGTGTACACTGTCGCCAAATGTAGCTACCTGTAAACAGGAAGTGAATATGGCACGTATTAACGGCAGGCAGGAAGTGGCACACGCAGTAAACGGCAGTATAACGATGGTATTGGCAGGAGGCAATGGCACAATGTAAACCTGGAGTACACATTAAGCTAAACTGGGAAGGAGATGACATGCTGTGCGGGAGGAGATGTGGCCGCACGATGCTTTGGAGCGCATGTGGCACACATAGGCTGGGGAGGCATGTAACCTTGTAAGCCAGGCAGGAGAGATTGTATGCCAGCAGGAAGATTGACGCTTGCTCTGTGCCCATAGCACAGGAGGATGTTTGCACAGCTCTGCATCACGTAGCAAGGAGAGACCACTTGCTGCAAGCTGAGAGAAATTGTCTTTACTTTGTCGCCAGGCTAGAGAGTATGATAACACTGGCCCAGGAAGTAAATGTGTTTGCCTGTGTAGACCTGTGCAGGAGTATCTTTGCTGTCTTAGCCCAGAGTGCGTGTTAACACAGTGTGGCAGATAATATAAAACCCAGGAAGGAAGCTGTCAACTTGCCTGTGCCAAACTGTCTGGCCCAGAGAGGAGATGATAACACGTCAGGCTAACTTGGGAAGTACATGTCTTTGCTGTGCAAACTGGAGCGTGTACCTGTGCTGGGGAAGAGGCACAATGCAGGAGAGTATTGGCACACGTGTAGCTGGGGCGTGGCACCTGTGGAAGGAGATGTCACGATGTAGCAGGAGAACATTCAACACTGTCGTAGGCGGGAGTATGGCGTGATTTATGATATGGCAGGAGGATGTGTTTACGTTGGATCGACGCTGGGCATTATTGTTTGCCTGTGTAGGCAGGATGTGGCGCCTGATGAAGCTAGGAGGAGATGACACTGCATTAAATGGCTGGGAGTACGTGATGTTTGCCGCAATAGGCTGGAGGCCACGATAAGCAGGCGAATTGCGTGTATTTGCTGGTAGTAATGCAGGAGGGGATGATGACACGCTGTGTAGGCTGGGAGGCCGTATTGGCAGCTACTGTGTAGGCTGGGAGTATGTGACACGAATAAACCTGGAGGAGGATGTGGCCACACGCGTTAGGCGTGGATATGGCATGAGCTGAGTGCGTGTGTGATGTAAGCTGGGAGGTTATGAGCACTGTAAGCCGGGATGGCACATTAAGCCAGGCAGGGTAGTAATGGCTGCCTGTGAGATTGTGTTTACACCTGTGTAGCAGGAGTACGTGATAGCGCACGTGTAGAGCTGGAGTGCGTGTCAGCCAGGCTGGGGAGAGATTGTGGCGCGATAAGCTGGCTGGAAGGCGCGCAGTAAGCCAGGCGGAACACACAATGCGTAGGAGGAACCTGTCGCGGCTTGGGGAGGATTATTTATCGCGTAGGCAGGAAGGACAGTGCCAGCGACGCGCAGTAAGCTGAGCAGGGTACGTGATAACGCACGATGAGCAGGAGGGATGGCTGCACGATAAGCTAGGGGAGAGTGTGACGCGCAGTGTAGGCTGGAGCACGCGATAAGCGGAGACTGTGGCAGCTGGTGCAATGCGGGAGAGTGTAGCACGCTGTCATGGGCTGGGAAGTGCGTGTTTGCCTGATAATGAGCAGGTACGTGATAGGTAATCTGGTAGGCTGGGAGGGGATGGCACGATGATGAGCTGGGAGGAGATGATGTTTGCCCGTCAGGAGGATTGTTCACGATAAGCTGAGCTGGGAGGAGGTGATGTTTGCCTGATGGTGGCTTGGGAAGGCACATTGTGTTTGGGAGACGTGGCGCGCAATGTAGGCGGAGGCTATCACCGATGGCAGGCAGGAGGAGACATGCGTAGCAGAACAGCTGGAGGTATTGGCACACGATGGTGGCTTTGGGAGCATGTGGCCGCTTTGTGTAGGCTGGGAGGCGTGAACGCACAGTGTAGCAGGAGGATGACCCATGCGATAAAGCTAGGCTGGGAGTACGTATGGCGCGCAGTGTAGGCTGGGGGATGGGATTGATACTTTGTAGGCTGGGGAGGAGGATTTGCAGCTCTGTGCAGGCTGGGAGGAGGATTGTAGCTATGTGATGCAGGCACAGGAGGAGCAGGCTGGGGGTACGGCTGGTAGGCTGTGTGGCACACGATGGAGAATTTGGGTAGCTTGGGATTGTGCGTGTCTTTTGCCTGAACAGGAGGGTTGTGCACTGTGTAGGCCCAGGAGGAGGATTGGCCTTTATGCTGTGCAGGCAGAGGTGCGTGTCCTTTGTGTAGGCAGGGTAGTATTGGCACACTGTGTAGGCAGGAGGATGACAGCACTCGCAGTGCAGGCTGGGAGGATTGTGGCACTTTGTGTAGGCAGAGGCTGTGGAGTGGCTTTAGGAGGGACAATGGCACACGTGATAAGCTGGGAGTGTCAAATGGCTGCCTAGTGCTAACTGGGGAGAATAACATCACTGTGTAGGCTGGAAGAATTGTGCTGTCGCTGTGGGCGGAGACGCAGCAGTCGTGGCTGGGGAGTGCGTGATGTTGCCTATAATAAATGGAGGTGATGCTGATGTAGGTACAATACGATAAGTAGGCTGGGAGGATATGGCTGTGTAGGCTGGGAGGTGTGTTTAGCCACTGACAGGAGTGCATTGTCTGTCGAAGACGCGCAGATGTGCTTTGCCTGATGTAGATTGGCAGGATTGTTGCGTGTGGCAGCACGCCCGATGTGGCACTGCATGCTAGGCTGGGAGGAGGTGTAGCGTACGATGTAGGAGTGCTGATGCTGCTGTGAGCTGGGAGTGATGTGCACTTTTGTCGTAGGCTGGGAGAGTTGTCATGTGCTGGAAGGGTACGTGGCACATGTAAGGCTGGAGGCATCGCAGTGATAGTAGCTTTGGGAGGCCTTGTCTGTCGTAGGCGGAGTGTGGCACACTTTGATGGGTGCTGGCCTGCACGTGCGGCCTGGGAAGCAAATGTCGCTGTGTAGTAGGAGTACGGCTGTCATTCCTCTGTCAGGCAGGAGGATTTGTGGCGCTTGTAGCTAGACTGGGAGGATGGCGCCTTGGTAGGGCCGTGTGGTGCCGCGTGTAGGCAGGAGGAACTGATGGCGCACTGTGTAGGCTGGGAGGACTGTTGGCACGCATGCGTGGCCCAGGCGGGTGCGTGATGCGCGCCTTGTGCCCAGGAGGAGTTGTTTAGCATGCTGTTTGCGGGAGAACATCGCTGATGTGGCAGGAGGATGTGCATGCGTGCTCAAACAGGAAGGAAGAGCGCAATGTAGAGCTGGGGAGGAAGGACACGTCGTAGGCAGGAGGATTGATGACGCACTGATGCGTGTAGCGGAAGTGTGGCACATTGATGGCCCAATGCGGTGCATGATAGTGCTCGCCGAAGTGCTGTTATAGGCTGGGAGGATGTGACACTGTGATAAGCAGGCTGGGAAGATTGTGACAGCACGTGAAGCAGGCTGGGAGGCGCATTAGCCCAGGCTGGAGAGTGCTTTGCGCTGATGATGGCACGTGGGTGGCAGGAGGATGTTTGCTGTCTGGGAGTGCGTGATGTACACGCGTGGAGATTGAGACAATACGTAAGTAGGCACAGGAGGGGTGCGTGTCTGTGTAGCAGGAGGATCTTGTGCTCGCGATGTAGGCTGGGAGAGTGACTGCCGCGATGCAGGCTAGGAGTATGTGGCACGCCGCCTGATGTAGGCTTTGGGAGGCGTTTGCGTGCCAGGCCTGGAAGTGGCGTCACGCACAATGATTAGGCACAGGAGGATAGCGCATCGCGTGCCCAGGCCTGGGGAGGTGTGCGCATTAACCGCTGTTGGCAGGAGGCTAGATGTGCGCACTTTGTGTAGGCTTGGGAACATTTGCTGTCTGTGTGGCAGGGTATGCGCGATAAGCGGCTGATATTTTTAGCGCGTGTGACGGAGGTTTGCAATGTCGTGGAGACTGTGACAAGCAGAGCTGGAGTGCTGCTGCTGTGCTGACTGGGAGTAATATGGCGCACGATTTGCAGAGTGTCGCAGCTGTCAGGAGGATGTGTGCACACTGTGTAGGCTGGGAGAGTATTAACGCTTTGATGTAGGCTGGAGGAGACGCCTGATGTAGCTGGGAGGTGTGCCCGCGTAGGGGAGGATAACCTTTATCTGATAAATGGTAGTGCTGATGTTTGCCCGCGATGTAGCTGGGGAGGATGTTGCATCTGTGTAGGCTTTGGGAGG